>OY755171.1:9935158-10035445 GCA_963576735.1 Bedellia somnulentella
GTTGCAGAGACTAAAGGCTGTGGCGCGCGCGCATCCCAACGACCGCGTTTTGCGCGCTGATGCTAACGCCGACGCTGCTTTTGTCGCTTATGCTGTGAGTCTTTTATGTTGCTAGGACTAAGCTTGCTTGCTTGATGACAAGTATTCGTTATATTTACATAGAAATACAGTATTTTTTACTATTACTAATAGAAATCGAATGACAAAACATGAAACTCCTATTCGAGAATCTTCAACTTCGATCCCTTCATACTAGCGTAATCTGTTATATTGATGTCAAAAAATAGATTATTAGTAAATAAACGTAAATAAACACGCTACGGTGAGAAATGAAATCGACTGTAGAATAATTGATAGCCCGAAATGAAATCCTTTGAGTATCAAAAAAGAGGGCGGACATCTTCTGAATTTGAAATTCTTTAGCGATATTTAGAAGTCTTTGAAATAAAAATTGGCGATGGCCTGAAACCCCAAAATCACCTCGTAGGACACCCACCAAAAAGAATTGTTAGCACTGTTATAAACTTACATTACAGACCTTGTCTTCTTAGCCTTAGACTTCTAATCTTAGTTAAACAATCCTGTTTGCTACAAAGTTTCATAAAATTATTTAAATGTCTCTGCGCTTTAGCTGGGGGAATGGTCCGAGGCAGTAACACTGGGGCGAGGCAGCGTGTCGCGACGACCCGTACGGCAGCGCGGCGCGCGTCACGGCGGCGCTGGCGCGGCTGCGGGGGGAGGGGGGGACCGCTCGCCACCGCCGCTGCCACCGCCGCCGCCGCGCTCGATGACGCCACGCATCTTGATCCCACCGATCTCATTGCGGCCCATGACTTAGGTATGACTAAAATATTGTATGTAGTTGGATTTACTATGTTTTATAACTGGCTTATATAGATGTGGCGAAGTGTTTCATTGTGGTCATTTAATTAGGTTTTTTACACAAGAAGATGTTGTTTTGTCCTTGTCCGGCAAGTCCAGACGTTAGCTACCTGGTTGTCGCTATTGGGTACACGGCAACTAGAACGTGTAAAAAAGACGTAGTGTGTCTTTGTAGTCCTGGTTTAAAAAGTGTATATTGTCTTTGCTCTGGACTCATTCATCTTAAGTTCGTTGTTAGATTATTCTATAAGATGTATTGTGCACCAAATGTTCTTTTATTTTGTAAAACTATACTTTTGAAAAGGGTCTCTTTCGTACATACATACACATATTCACGGCTATTAATCCCAAAAACTAATTCCAATAAAGAGGTAGTAGAGATTCAGAATTTGGAATTTCTCAGCCATTTTGAAAGTTAATTAGGAAAAAGAGAAAACGATGATTTGTGATGAGTCATCATCATCAGTCACATCACCCAGAAACGACTTTTCAAGCTCCCGAAACCATTAGTAACCTCTTTAGACATTTGCAGGAGAAATGGGAAAACACAGATATGTATAAGCATTGCTTTTGCGATAAAGATTTGTTCTATTCTAGTCTAGTCTATATTAAGAAATGTTTTCTTCCTGTCCAAAAAATAATTATAATATTTACTATACAACTGATTAATAATAAATATTGCTATAAATTTGTTTATATTTATAGTTGTTGTTTGTTCAATACAATTTAGTTAAAATAAGCTCGTTTACCCCTATTTTGAATTTTTGTTTAAGTTTCACATTCAATGTCATTGAAAAAGTAACCTAGTTCAGAGGCCATTGCACACAAAATGAAATAATCTAAAAAACACGTAAAACAAAGCACCATTACATATAAACCCCATCGATCTTCCCAGCGCCTATGCCTAGAAACGGAGGGCACGGAGGCCGGGCGCGCGAGTGCGGCGGCGCGGTGGGGGGCGGGGCGCGGGGCGCGGGGGACACCATGCGAGCGTTCGCGGCCGCGGGGCTGGCGCGGGCTGCATCGGTTGGCTGGGGACACCGCCAGCGCAGACCATTGGTAATTTATATGTAATGTTAGGTTATGCGATCGAATGAGGAATTAGGTGATTCGTGAAATGTGTTGCGTGAAAGAAGATTATGTTAAAAATATAGAAAGAGGCATGTTATGTTTGGTCGTATGGGGCATATTAAGAATTGATTAAGTAAATTGTTAAAAGAGACACATACAAAAATGTGTATGGTGTGTGTGTGTACATACATACATACATATACTCACGGCTATAAATCCCTAGAAGGGGGTAGCCAGAGCTAAGGGAATGGGAAATTCCTCAGCCACTTTTGGAGAATTGTGTGGGGAAAAAGATGGTAAAGTAAAGGTTGTTGGTGATGGGTCCTCCAACCGCATCGCCCAAAAAATCCCTTAAAAGCCCCCAATACCGTTAGTCGCCTCTTACGTACACACATCGGTAGAAACGGGGGTAGTGCTATTCTAACCTGACACTACACGGCAACGGTACGGTGTGTGTGTGTGATGTGTTTTTTGGGCGTGGGGGCGCGAGGGATACGATGCGAGCGGTCGCGGGCCGCCGGGCTGGCGCGGCTGCATCAGTCGGTCGGGGGACACCGCCAGCGCTGACCATTGGTAACTTTATATGTAATGTTGCGAGTGTGATTGCTAAAAGATGATATTGAAAAAATATACAAAAAAATAATGTTAAGAATATTTGGGCGCAAACAGAGGATGGATTTAGTAAATTGTTAAAAAAACCCATAGCAAATGGAGGAATGTTCTCAAGATGGCAGGCGTCTGAAGCATAAATGAGCATGTAAAATTTATTATTGTAGGCGAAGCCCAAGAGGTTTGCCAGAATCGTAGAAAATGGTGATCGATAATATATGCCTAACCCTGAATTAATGACGTGAGTATTAATGACGTGAGTATATGAATGAATATATTCATTATATAAGGTAAGACTAGGCCGTCAAAAAAAGGCTGTGAAAATACTTGCACTATGTTAATTTTTGCATAAATCAAAGAAGTTATTGATAGTATTGCTTTGTTGGTTTGAACATTGTTATTAGTTCGAAGTTTTGATTAACCGAAATTGTATTTTACTAGCATTTAAATGCATGTGCTTACTTAAATAATAATTCTAGAATGTCCTAAGAAAATATTTTCAATAGTTCTTAACGGACACAAATTTTCCTAAGAAAATACAGTATGTGGACAGTAGACCTAAAAATTGGTCCTCTGAGCGGAGTCTTGAATAGTCTGTATGTCAATGTTCCAGGTACAGTTGCATAGGCGGGTGGGATGTCGGCGTGTCGCTGGCGTTGGCCGAACTGCACAGCGAAGTAGGAGACATGCACACTGCGAAACATCACTACCAAGACGTAAGTCTTTTATTTCCATATCATTTGAAATACTATATACTCTGAAATATTATAATCGTATAGAGCTGCCAATAAACGACAAAAGAGACTTGTCATTTGTCTTAAAAACTTATTAACTTTTTGAAATTTTGGAAAAAAAAAGAAAAGTCAAGTCAAGATTGATCAATATGGCATGAGCGGAGGAAGACACATTTTTTAATTACGTGAGAAGATAAATTTAAATCTTTTTGTTCAAAAAAGCGACATGATAGTCCAGTGGAGTAGAACACCCGCCCGAAAACAAGAAGGGCGTGAGTTCCAATCCTGGGTCGGGCCTACACCAATTTGTCTTTTTTAAAGTCATATGTGTGGTTAATTTATCATGGTTGCTAACGGTGAGGGAAAACATCGTGAGGAAACCCACATGGCTGAGTTGTACTTAGTCATGTGACAGTGTATTCGTACAAAACGGCGATAGGCCTGCCCCCTATCACGTGAGTACACTGTCTAAGCAAAACGTGGGTATCTTCTCTAGACACTAGATGGCGCTGCCATGTGAGTTCAGAAGTATTGGTACCTCTGCCAACCCCTTCGGGGATAAACGACGTGAACGTTTATGTTTATGTTTTTGTTCATGAAAACCTCATGTGGGGATTATTACTAATAAATAAAGAATAAATAAAGGAAAGAAAAATTTCGACACAGCACAGGTGGGAATCGAACCCGCGACCTCGGGTATACGCCCTCGTCGCTCTGCCAATTGAGCTACTGTGTCGTGCCAATGTGCTACGTGTATATGAGGTTTTCATGAACAAAAAGATTTAAGTTATGTGTTAGTTAGACGTTTTCAACATTTGCATTCTATCTGAAAAGGTAGACAAGTGGCTTTCCGAATTAGTAAAAATTCGGAGGGTAGGAAACGCAAACACTACTTAAACGTGTAAAAGAAATAAAGGATAGAAGAATATCGCGCTGGCGGCCATTGACACGGTAGCTCAATTGGCAGAGCGACGGGGACGTATACCCGAGGTCACGGGTTCGATTCCCGCCTGTGGCGAAATTTTTCTTTCCTTTATTTATTCTTTATTTTTTAGTGGGAAGATTAATTTATGCATTTGTGTAATACTGCTTTGTTCTTATCTCAGGTAGAAGCAGTTTGGCCGTGCGAAATATCCGCGCTGGAGTGGCTCGGCGCTGAGATGCGGAACACTGACCCAGAAGCCGCCATCCCGTATTATCGACGTGCTGCTAGACTCGAACCTCACAATGTAATTATTCCATGACTGGCGTTCCTATCCAACAATCTTTGATATATGAGATTGAACAATCGTCAAAAGTAATAAACTATTCTATTAAAGTCCCGAAACCTAATGACTTCAAGAGTATAAGTCAGCAAAACCAACTGCACAACAGAATTTTTGCTAGTAGTAACATTGCCGATATTCTTAGACCCTCTGGCATGTATATGCCCAAATAAATCGCAGTATGTTTTTGCTTAGTTTTTGTTCCAAAAGTCTGACATATATACTTATTCCAGCCGCAATGGGGCTTGCACATAGGGGCGTGTCTCCGAGCCAGCGGTCGATACCAAGAAGCACTGTCGCTTTACAAGAAGATGAACAATCGATTTCCGGACAACGTGCAATGTAACTATTTGACTGTATTGTTATGTGTGGAGGTTTATATTTAAATCCAAAGTATTTTAATTTAAATAATACGTCAGGTTTAAAGTTGCTGGTGAAGCTGTGCGGCGACCAAGGGCTGAGCGAGACGGCGGCGTGGGCGCGCGAGCTGCAACGCGCGCAGGCCAGGATCAAGCAGCAAGAAAGATGTATGTCAGCATTGCACTATTTCACTGCTCTATGTTTATTCACCGTTAAACAAACATACAACAGCCAATCAAAGCTACGTTATAAATTTATCCTAATAATCATTATATGCCAATAGACATCCATCTACTAGAAATAGGCCTCCCCAAAGATCTCTACAACAACTGCTCCTATGCCCTCTCTCAACCATCGGCTTCCTGTGAGCTTGGTTATGCGTGCAATGCGCCCTGTCTATGGCCTCTTAAGTTTTGCAACGTTATGAATTAGTCATCTATATTTCCTTTATCATATGATAAGTTCTGAGACCGGTCTCAGATTTACCTTTTCAGATTGATATGTTTTTGGTAGAGACTCCTGATTCTGGAAATGGGTGTAAAAACTATGTTTTTTACATAAAGATGGAGATATTCGAAGAGTAATAATATTTAATTGCATAACTCCTCCTGTGTTGAACAGACTATAAAATGCAGTAGAATGATAAAAGTAACGTTTAAAATTGTAATTGGTCGCCAACTGAACAAACAACTTTTAAATTAAATTAAGTCACTCCGTACTGCCATACTGCACCTACGCGACTGAAAGTGGGTAGTAATCAAACTAGACGGTACACGCCATATTTTCAACGTGTATTTGAATTCAATCAAAATATAGGGATATGGCTTGGTATTTTTTCACCCATTCACCTTTATTTTATATACTCAACTCAAACGTTCACGCTGTATATCCCCAAAGGGGTTGGTAGAGGAGTACCTCTACCAACCCCTTTGGGGATATACAGCGTGAACGTTTGAGTTCACTTGAGTTCGTTTGAGTCACGTGATGTTTAGAAACATTAGTAAATGTTTCTAAACATCACGTGACATTCTCACCTGGTATTACGAGCGAGGACCCACGTTTTGGTTGGACAGTGTACTCACGAGATAGGGGGCAGGCCTCTCGCCGTTTATTACAAATACACTGTAACATTACAAAGTACGACTTAGCCTTGTGGGTTTCCTCACGATGTTCTCCCTCACCGTTAACAACCATGAAAAAATAAACCATTCATATGACTTTAGTAAAGAGAAATTAATGTAGGCCCAACCCGAGATCTGAACCCTCATCGTCTGCACGATAAGCGTCGTTCTACCCACTGAGCTGTCACCGTTACACCATTATATCTCATATCGTAAGTCGAGGTTTACATCAACTGTCAAAAGTGAAGAAAGTACTGTAAAAATAAATATGTGTTTTATTTCTAGTGTCCTCGGTTCCTTCAGCTGATAGTGGTTCTTCTGGATATAGCCAGTCTCCCATAGATCATATGAAAGGTAATAATTTATTATAAACTAAGAGCTAATGAATTTTTCGTTTAATCTGTAATGCCTGGAGTTTTTAATTAGAATGCAAAGAGATGCAATCAATTTCATAAGTGTATTTTGTTGTTATCTGTTGTATGTAAAGACCTTTATACATTCGCGCGCATTTATACAATCACCTGTAGATTCGCTAAATTGTGCTACTTTCTTTTCGCGACAAAGGGCCACAAAACAGGCGCGAATCTCAGTGAATGCAGAGCGATGGCATGGTTCGCATAGCAATCTTCGCACTGATTCAGTTGCAATATCACGCCATAATTCGCGTACGAATGTAGGGAGTTCTTGTAGTGTGTAAACTAGTTAAAGAGATGTACGTTGATGCCAGGAGCGGGTCGCGCGGACAGCGGCACGCAGTCGTCGGGCCGCAGCCGCGTGTCGAGCGCCGCGCCCGCGTCCCGCCATAGCGACGGCCGCGGGGACCACTCTTACAAGTATGCGAGGAAAGCATTCAATATTATTTGCACAGCCCTTTTCTCTGCTATTTTTCTGCACCCAAGTTAATTTATTATGCCAAATCAGATTGATTATGGGTAGGTACGAGGTTTTTAATGTCACCTTCATGGGTGGAAGGCAGGATCTAGGATTGTATATGAAGTGTGTGACTGAAAATGTCCCGCGAGAAATGAGACACCAGCAGATTGTATATGTGTCGTGGCCATATCGTAGATTTGAACACATCGTGAAATGATCGATCATTTCATGAAATGGTCGTATTTCATGAAATGTTCAACTGTTTATTGGCCACATCGTGATGTGGTTTGGGCAGATCAATGATAAGAAATCGTTTCTCGATATGGCCAACTAAACGCGCGGCCTCTTCATGAAATGGTTAAGATTATTTGGTCATATCGTAAAATAGTTACATTAATTACCGGTAGAGGCGCTGAAAACGCTTTGTTTATGAGTGAAGATGGCGATCGCTGCTGTCAAAAGTGTTATTTCTCTCAGTAAAAAAATTAATAATTCGTTATTAAGCGAGGAAGAAAGTAATAACAAAAGAGTTTTCGACGAAAAGGTTCTCGAATACTTTGCTAATTACGAAAAAAACTGAGCAATATGTTAAAAAACTGTACAGTTTGGATCGCATTTCAAAGGGTAACCCTATTTCTACGATCTGGCCAAGCGTGGATGACAAAATCGTGAAACGTTGACGATTTTACGATGTGGTCAAATTTAGTTGGCCACATCATGAAATGTGACCATTTCATGAAATGATCGATCATTTCACGATGTGTTCAAATCTACGATATGGCCACGACATATGCATAATCTGTCAAATTCTCACTTCTCATATAATATCGAGTATATTATATGAGAAGCTCTCATTTGCCTCATGCTGCGGGGGATGATGTGTCTATGTTCAAATCCTGGGTTTCAAAGATTGTGTGATAAGTCATGTTCTTCCGCTGGTACATCCAGTGCAATATTATCCCATAAACAGTAAAAATGATTGCAGAGTTGCAAAATAAAAATTAATGGTGACATTTCGGATAGTCGCCTTAGTACTGTTTGGCCCAAGTATTTATCTCAGTTATACGATTCACATAAATTTCCAAATCGTGAAGAAAAAGATTTTGATTTTGTAGACCAAAAACCAGTACATTAAATAAAATGTAGTATGGCCTCAGGCTTCAATATAATGATATTTTTAGATGGAGATTATGAATGTTTTACGTTGACGTTCCTACACAACTAATACATGTACAAATATTATAAATAGCACGAAACCCCGCCTCGACCGTAAAACGCTATAAATATATCATTATTGTAGTTAATTATTCAGCGCATAAAGTAGGAAAGTTTTTGTATAAACGAAACGAGGTCAATGTTTTATCGCACTAGCCGCATATTGCGTTTTTATTTTAAATACTGCTTACAATTTTACTCATTATCACTAATACCAGGTCAACGGCTTGCATCCAGAGCATACGACGCCAATATTCATCGCCATTAGGTCAAATGTCTAATGATTTTATTCAAAGACAATCATTTGTTGTTTTACCCTTCATGTATATTTATAATCACGGAAAAAGCACGCTTCTGGCTAATGCGCACGAAGTCAATTGAATATGAATGAAACTGCCCGCCATTGTTGAATTTATTGCGTCATTTAGTATAGAAGCTATTTAAGATTAAGAATTTGTCTATTCGGAAGCATCTTATCTATCTATCTTCGTCGCAAAGCTTTTCTTCACTTAGAGAACCGATAATCCGGTCAAATTAAACATTCAAGGTTACATAAATTCATAAGAAGCTGAAAATTGGCTCAATTGTTCAAAACATGATTATAAATGAAACCTCAAAAGTCCCCATCGTTCCGAGGTGTGCTAAAAATTTTACACGAGGTCAAAGGTCCCAAAAATCAGTTTTTTGCGATTTTAAGCGAAACGGTGAGATTTTTCGCAAAATCTCCCAAGACAACATTGTAGATCAGAAAATTCTCTACAAAAAAGATATGAATATTTTTTTTCCTAAAAGCCACAATTTTGAAGATATAACGCGTTGAAAAGTTCGATCATTGGTATTCTTCATACTTTGCACACGTTTCCACGCCACCTATGAGGTAGTGTACTTAGCGCGTTTTATTTTAACGTGGTATCCCCTGTAGGCCTATTCATCAACGGGTCTGCAGTGATTTTATTTGTTTTAAAACTATTGTAAAATATTATTGTACATATCGGTTGGTTAAAATAATGGCGGTGTAATTGAAAATGAAATTATTAATATTCCTCTAAATCTATTCTTTTCTAAAGTCATATGTGTGGTTAATTTATCATGGTTGCTAACGGTGAGGGAAAACATCGTGAGGAAACCCACATGGCTGAGTTATACTTAGCCATGTGACAGTGTATTCGTAGAAAACGGCGATAGGCCTGCCCCCTATCACGTGAGTACACTGTCTAAGCAAAACGTGGGTACCTTCTCTGGAAACTAGATGGCGCTTGCCATGTGAGTTCAGGAGTATTGGTACCTCTGCCAACCCCTTCGGGGATAAACGGCGTGAACGTTTATGTTTATATGTTTATATGTAATATTCCTCGTCTGATTCGTAATTTTCCAGGATTACTGTTTCTTGTTCTTCGTCTTCTTCTTGTTCTTCTTCCTGTTCTTCTTCTTTTTCTTCTATTTCACAGATCAACTATCCCACTAGCGATTCCTCATTGGTATCATATGAGTCTTCTAGATTAGCTGACTCAACATTAGAGCACGATCGGCCTTGGCAGTTTGTGCATGCCAGGGAACAAAACAGTCCAACTTTTCTGCATCCACATTTAGCATTACAACCTTTTTTACAGTTGCAAAATATTGAGTTGAGAAGTTGAGTGGAAGTAAAACTTATAAGTGATGTTCGTACGTGGCGTACATGTGCAAAGTATGAAGATTACCAATGATCGAACTTTTCAACGCGTTATATCTTCTAAATGGTGGCTTTTAGGAAAAAAAATATTGATTTCTTTTTTGTAGAGAATTTTCTGATCTACAATTTTGTTCTGGGGGATTTTGCAAAAAATTTCACGGTTTCGCTTAAAATCGCAAAAAACTGATTTTTGGGACCTTTGACCTCGTGTAAAATTTTTAGCACACCTCGGAACAATGGGGACTTTTGAGGTTTCATTTATAATCATGTTTTGAACAATTGTGCCAATTTTCAGCTTCTTATGAATTTATGTAACCTTCCTCCTTATTTTAGGCCTAAATTGACCGGACTACGATTTTAAATACATTAATGAGTTTACTTTTTAAGGTCCCCTTTTCAGAATCTAAACTTATGGAAATATTCTGGTTATGATTTATTGCATTTTAATCGTATGCAATTTGACGATTAGAGTTTGTTTCTGATTCAACGTTTAGTTTAATTTACGTAATATCCCTTATAGATGAATTTGTCGGCTCATGTTTAGTTTGTTTGCTTAATTAAACTGTTGTGTAATAGTCTATTATTACACCATCTTATCTTATCTTACTTTTGACACGACTTAGAATGTTTATTCCATTTTGTAAATGTTATTATATCATTTTAGACCTTAAATTAATCAGTAATTATGTAATTACTGCCTTAGTCTAACGGTTACAGCGATTGCCTCACGATCGATTTCCGGGGTATCCTCACAAATTTGATTTGAATTTGAATCACAAATTTTAACACTCGTTATTTCAGAATGGAAACGAATTAAATTTAGAACAAAATCGCAACCTATATCAAATCTTAACAGAGGAGCACTATAATTTTAAGTTTTGATTTTTTTGCTATGGTTTTACAATTCTGAAGTGTTGTAATTTTACCACACCATGATAAATAATGTTTAAGTTACATATATGCCTATTCTAAATTGTTCTTTTGCTATTACAGATTCGCAAACGAAGCTAACGATGTGCCAAATCGTTCTTTAAATCGAAGTATAAGTAAAAAGAAATCCGAGGACATATTCGAGGAACTGCCATTACCACCGGAATAACTTTATGCAATAAAAATAAATTATAATATTCATCACCGACACATAATGCGCGTGTAAGTATTGCGCCGTAAACTTTATTGTTACACCTTTGTACAACTAGAATATAGAGTATTATAAATAAAATGCATTGTTTTGCTGAAATTATATGGTTTTAATTATACAGTAAGTATATTACAGATTCATTGGTACGAGACTAGATTCACATAAGTTGACAATATTGATACAGAGGCACACAACATTATTCATATAGGTCAATGAACGTAAGTAGTCCATCTGAATGCATTAAACGCCAATGCGTCTCGACACTAACACGCAGCTACAATACTCGCTTTTGAAACAGCAATCTAACTAAACCAGCTAGAATTTGAAAATAGAAAAATTGCAATGACAAACTGTCTTATTTTTGTTACAATACATTTACAAACCTATATATACACCTAATTTAACTTATTCTAACATAAATAAATTACCTACAATGTATGCGACAAATATTTGATAAAACATCAGTTTGAACTCAACTCGCTACCGACTGATCACTCAAACAAATATACGAGAGATAACCTTCGCGATAACAGCGACGTGCGTCTTTGCATTATCTCCGTCGAATTCCGTCGCAATGTCTTCAAAGTCAATTATAAGTAAAGCTAAGTAATACGAACTAGGCAACACTTCACTATGTACACATTAGAGTCACATTGGGTTCAGGCCCGTGAGGGTAGTTTCATGAGATGACGGTGGCGAAGGGATGTTGTATGTGTCCGTATTGTATGGCGATGAGGGTGTCCTTTACTCGTCGGTAGATGGGCTGGGGCTGCTGCATGGTGGGGATGAGGATGTCCTGGTCGAGGAAGCCGATGCGGCTGATGGGGCTGATGCCCACGGCTGTGCCTGCGCCGAACATTTCCAGCAACTGCAACAACAATATAATTGATTAGTAAAGTGCTTTAAGATATAAATAAAATAAATAAATATAAAATAATAATCGTTAGTATTGGTGGATAAGATTTTATTGGTACTACAAGAGGCTCTAAACTATCAATCCAAATTTATGATTAATTGCTAAAGTGCTCTATTTTAATCATAATACCGTAATAGATATTAATTTGTTAATTTGTATATCCACATTTCATAAAAATGTAAGTTGAATGATTATCGCTAATTGTTTTTTAAATAAGTATCAAATTAAATTGCCGTGTAGTGCCGGCTTATAATGTCACTACCCCTTTCTACCCACGGGTGTCGTAAGAGGCGTCTAAGGGTGTGAGGTTTTTTTAAGTGGTTTTTGGGCTCATCACCAAATATCGTTTATTTCTACTATCTTGTCCCCTATCAACTTCCAAATGTAACTGAGGAGTTTTTAGCTCTGAAACTCTGGCCACCCCTTTTTGGGATTAATGGCCGTGTGTATATGTATGTATGTATCAAATTCAGTGAAATTAGTTTTTAATTCACAATGAAAATAAATAATTAATGAAATATACGTAAATAATTACCTTTTCATATATGAATTACAAAATATTATAAAATTCGTAGATAGGATTGCAATATGAGGCAAATTCATTCTAATATGATTGCTCAATTGCTCTATAGTCATAGGACAGATAATCATTTAATCCGACTTTTATTACTAGTGAATACATGGAACAGAAAATGATATATTTTTTCCAAAGTTTTATATGATTCTAATTTCAAGACTCAAATCAGTTCAGTATGATATCATATCCACTTTGAATTGAAAATTTTGTGCTGGCATTATACATTTGCATTGTTTTTAATTTAGAGGATCTTTGAACTGACCAGTTTGGTGATTATCTTATCTCATAAAGACGTGACCAAACTTGTTCCGAATTGAATATTATTACGAGGGCTGATATCTCTTATCTTAAGGATCCTGGACGTGCTTTCTATATATGAGGAATTTAAGTAAACATATTTATAGAAGAAATAAAAAAAGTCTAATTTTGTCCGACAGTGTCATGTGCTAAACAACACAGGGATTTACCTAAATATTGAATCAGATTTGAAAAAGAGAGGAAAGAATAATTATGTTTCACTTTGAGACTTTCCCATTTTTTTTTTCAATATACAAAAATGTAATACTACCCGAATTTTTATTGTCTTTAACACTACTGATACTGAGTATTAAATTGATCGGAATACAGAAATTGCTTAGAACAGACCTTTCCACAATGTATAGTTGTATTGTAATGTAAATTGTTTGGCTTGGCATGGATTTGATAATATTTTTAATTTAGAGTTATACCCTTAACAATTATTACTACTATATAATAAACCACATCAATCAAATATAATTATTTCCTTATCAGACCACTTTTTTAAAAGAAGGAGGAAAATAGAGAAAAAAAGCTACTCACCCGTCCCTTATTGTTAAGCTCGATGACCCTGTCCATGGTAATGACCTCCTCCTTGACGGTGAGGTCCTCCCACTGCTGCGCCAGCTCGAGGATGGAGCGCCGAGTCACTCCGGGCAGGATTAACCCGTTTAGAGGAGGGGTGGCCAGTTGTTTGTCTGAAATTGTATGAGAGATATAATGCAATTGCTTGTTTTTATGAATACCGATAGGTTTGGGGATGGAGCGAAATATATAAAATTGTGATTGTAATATAATATCAAGTGATAGTGAGAATGAGAAGTACCAATGTATGTACACATTTTATTTTATAAAATGCTTTCGAACATAGCTAAGAAAAGAAACATTCTGGAATTTTAATAGTGAAAAGTCGTAGTTGCTTATTACAACCTGAATGTATAAGATAAGGTTTTTCCTGTTTGCTATGGCAGTATTTGAATGTACTATGACTCATCTATTTTTGTGTCTAAACAGTTATTATCTATTAAGACCTACTTACAGTTTCAAAGCAATGGCAAGGTCACGTACCTACGATAGTTACATATGAAATAATATATTCTTCTTTTTAATATATTTAGATAATCTTTTCCCACGAAACTTACAAAAGTTGCTGAAGAATTTCCAATTCTGAAGTTCTAGCTACCCTTTTTAGGATATTTAGCCGTGATTATAAGTTTGTATGCATACACATACATACATACATATTCTCAAGCCGTTAGTTCCCATTGGGGTAGGCAGAGACTATCGATCGCCACTTTGTACGATCCTGGCAAACCTTTCTGGCTTCGTTCACATCCATCAATCTTTTCATACATGCTCTTTTATTCTTTTTACTGCGGACACCAGTCTTTTTGAGCACATTTTCTATTTGATCCAAATGTGTCCTCCGAGGTCGTCCTCTACTAAAATTAACTTCCACATTGGCTCTGTATATCTCTTTTACCAGTTTACTGTCATCCATTCTCTCTATGAAATATATTCATCAAGATTAATAAAAAAAAATTTTTTAGCTGAATTAACAAATCAGCGCCGGTGGCGTAGCAATACCTATTTGTGTTTCTTTTAATCAATTTTAACTCAATATCATAATAGTTATTCCGATGTGTCATATATCATTTTCACGTATTACACATATTTTAAAATCTCAATGGTCATAAACTATGGATTAGTGATATAATATTTAATCTACCCAGGTAACAGCAACTTTAAAATCCTCTCTTTTATCTTCAGTATTGATAAGGGGATTACTAAAATGGATACTGGTGTTGTGTGACACAGACATACAATATTTGTGGACAAAAGCAAACGTTCAAATTAGAAATTAATGTGAATGAAGCCCAAAATATCGCCATATTCGTAAAAAGAGATAATTGATAAAATACAGTCTCTGCCTACACTAAGGGCACTACTGACTGGCGTGAGTGTATGTTTGTACACTTGGAATGTAAAACGCATCATGCGATAATCGCAGTGAACCATCGATTTCACATTAAAAGTGGTAGAAGTAAGGCCCACAGAACACACGGTGAAACGAAACTGGGCCTTACTTATATTATTTTTCTACAAATTTTATGTCACGTAAACAAGATAAGCATGAACATTTCAAAACTTCAATTTCATTTTAATAGGTCCCCATATTGCACGTCATTATTAATATAGGTATTTTCTTTGGGTTTAATATAAGTAATATTTTATTCGTATCATTAAATAGTTTGCTTTTCTCCAATGAGTCCAAGGACATCTATTACTATTTTTTGTTACTGTTACGTAGTATGTTTTATATATAGACGAGGGTCTTGAATACTCGCCCTTTTAATATAAAATTAATTCTGAGACGTTCGCTAATTATATCAGTAAACACAGTAATAAATACATACATATACTCACGGCTATAAATCCCTAGAATCAGAAATTCCTTAGCCACTTTTGGAAGTTGCGTGGGGAATAGATGGTATAATAAAGGTTGTTGGTGATGGGTCACCAACCGCATCGCCCAAATATCCCTTAAAAGCTCCAATACCGTTAGTCGCCTCTTACGTACACCCACCGGAAGAAATGGGGTAGTGTTATTCTAAGCCAACACTACACAGTGCACATGCACAGTAATAAATAGGAGCTGCTAAAAAGGTCAGCACTGAATGCAATCTTTATTTATAGTATTTAAATAAACAATAACAAAGAGATGTATATGACATTGATTATCATTGCATGCCTAACCAATCATGAGAAATATCCAAGTTGTAAATTTGTTTAAAGCTTTTTAAAGATTCCTTTGTTTCGAAACTCCTCTATAAAATAAAAATCATAACTGTGTAAGGACTCGTCGTATAATCAGCAACCGACAACAAAGAAGTGAAATGAAAACAGGCTGATGCAACCGATCGGGCCACTCGGTCATGTCCAACATTGAGAAGAGTTCGTCGTCGGAGCATTATCGCCGAGTTACTGACCCCTACCCCACTTCGATACTGGACGAGAATTTACCGGCCACGGGGTCAAACGGACATACTAAACAAACACTCTTATCTGTGCATAATCGATACATTGCAATACTAATACATCTCGTTTGAATTCATTTGAGAAATCGCAAATTAATTGCCTAATTGCGGGCACCCTTCATTAAACTTAGTTGTTGTCGTAAGAAAGTAAAGCAGGATTTTCAAGGTAGGCGCAGAATATCAAAATCAAGCAACAATGTAAGTTTTGTTGGGAGGACGAGTAGATATTTTATAGTTTTGATAGCCATATAGGTCGACTAATAATCATATCATCATGTTATATTGAGATTATTTTAGTATTTTAAATACGCCATTCACTTCCGTTACTCCAACGTCAATGAACCTCAGCAAAAACATTTCCGCGTTATTGTTATTTATCGTGATATTTACTTTTGCGTCACATTTTCGTACTTGCGACAAATATAAGTTGATGCGTCATTTAAAATGTATTTTCGTGACTTTTAAGTACAAATCTTGACAAATGATAACACAGTGTTTATGAACTATGATAATATGACATACATACATACACAACCAGAGCTTCAAAGCTAGAAACTCCTCAGCCACATTTGGAAGTTGATAAGAGAGAAGATGGTAGAAATAAGGTATCGTTGGTGATACTTTAATTGATGATATGAAGGTGACAAATAATTTAAAAGCATGTTTGGTTGCTTACCTCCATGTTCGTTGATGTACACCATAAAGACGTTCATGGCCCCGACTTCGGTCAGCTCGTGGTCGGGGCCGAACAGCCACAGCACCTGGTGGTAGCCCATCTTGGCAGCGCGAGCTGTCACCTCTGCAAATACAATGCGTTTCAGTTAATAACTAACCTTCTATGTTAAACCATAAAGATCAAAATCGAGCTAGCATGACTTCAGTTCTTTATAAAAGTTGATTCTAGGTCATAAAGGACATGTTTGAATAGAATATTGGAATGGATGATATGACGATTGAAATTGCCAACAAAAATACATTCCTGTAGTGAAATAATTTGTGAGTTACATCATATAAGGTTTTGAACCGATACTTGTACGATGTTTTTTTGTGTAGTATGTAAAGCCCCGCAAAAATATGTCTCATTACTTTATAAAACCAAAGTAAATTTTAATAAAACATTATTTGGACAGGTGATTGAAGCTGTAAGCTGATGAAAACTACAGTTATTGATGTTTTTGTAGCGCGATTGCGAAAACAATGTGTGATATATCAACCACAAATTATTCAACTCTGGGTTGCCTGATTTATAGAGGACTAGCGACCCGCCCCGGCTTCGCACGGGTGCAATGCAAAATATACCTACTACAGAATGTCCTATACACAACGATCACAGCTTTTTTGTCATTAGCCAATACAAACATGTTTGGCTTAGACTATTTATAGGCACGCGCTGCCCGGCGCAAACAACTACGACCCTGCATTTTAAATTTGTAATATCTTCGGTAATATTCACTTAAATTACATGCTGTAAAAAGCATATTGATCTATAATAAATGCACCATTTATCTAAGGTACTTCATTGGATAAAGATTAATGCTGTATTGTTTAAAATCACTTCGTAAATAACCATTTTTTAGTAAAGAATAAAAATGGTTATGCTGGGTTATACCTAAGAGATAGACATATACCATCGCGGACTTTTTTGTTGAACTTTTTAAGGTGAACAATACTGTAGTACATTATTTTGGTCTTTCTCGTAGGGTTCAGCCAGCGTTTGCAATATAAGCGCAAAAAAACGTGCTTATTTACGACATCACATTAGAAACCTTTAAATTAATCAGTGTTTCTCTACTATATTATGCATTTATTATACATACAAACCTTCCTTAAAAATCATTCTATCTATTAAAAAAAACCGCATCAAAATCCGTTGCGTAGTTTTAAAGATCTAAGCATACATACGGACATACAGTGAAAGTGACTTTGTTTTATACTATGTATTGATGAATTAGAGCTGTTAGGCTAAATATATTCAACTATATCTCTATGATCAAATATTATAATATTAATAGCACCAGATTTAAATTTAAGGAACTTAAAATAATAGCACAATAATCCCTGTATCGTAGAACTAGCAATTAAGTAGCTGTATAATGTAAATGTAGCAGCTTCTAGAAAAATCCATTATTTTCCGTAAGATAATGACGCAACGTGTATTAACAAAGTTTTCATCAAAACAATAACCCGCGTCATCCATATCATTGATATTTCAAAACATCTGTCCCAATACGAACACAACAAGAAAATATAACAATCATTAAATTTCTGTCTTTGTATACCTTTATTTCTCTGTGTTGTTCATAATCACAAAAGAAATAAAATATCAATTTATAAACAAATTGTGATTATTCAGTTTGTAGCCTTCTTATAAAAATAAAATATAATATTAGTGGTTAATAAACTGATAACATGTACTTATTACGAAACTAAGAGAGTTACGTAATTCTAATACTTAAAACAGTTGTCACACTGAGTATGTACTTACATGGGACGTTTTACCGTTCCATATTTTTGTACGTTAGTACGCTGTTTATCTAGGGATTCTATGTTTTTATTTGATTGTCAATCATTTATTTGTTCGTAAAATAGTATAAAGTTACACAGACATATAAATTCCAAGGTCTTATACATCTAGGGGCACGGCAGTGTCAATTTATGTTTATAAAGCATAAAATCTTTATGTTTTAAATAAATAAATTGACTTGGTAATCGCACTTAACAATTTGATTTAATATAATACGTATTACTTGCATTTACATAGAGTCTTCGTGCGATGCTTTAAATCTTTTAAGATTTTACATACATACATACATACATACATATACTCACGGCTATATTTCCCTAGAAGGGGTAGCCAGAGCTAAGAAATTATAAATTCCTCAGCCACTTTTGGAAGTTGAGTGGGGAAAAGATGGTAAAAAATAAAGGTTTTTGGTGATGGGTCTCCAACCGCATCGCCCAAAAATCCAATAAAAAGCCCCAATACCCTTAGTCGCCTCTTACGACACCCGTGGGTAGAAAGGGGTAGCGACATTCTAAGCCGGCACTACGCGGCAAGATTTTAATAGGTATAAATATGATCACTGTAGGATATTATAAAATTAGCTAATGACATAACAACTTAAAACAGAAGGTTCCTTAATCAGGGTATGAATAAAATAACCGACTTGGTATTACATGGTTCTTACCACTTTTTACGGTAAAAGAATTACTTTTCGAGACTTGTAATTTTCCAAGTATTGTTTTATATGGGAACATTCCTCATTGTAAAAAAAAAAACAGTTTATTAACACACCAAAAATTACAGATACAAAGTAAATTGATGATCCTTGCACTAGGCGGAGCCTGTATCGCAGGGATCGGTAAAACAAAAACTACCAAAAAAAGCTTACTAATTAATTGTTTACAAAAAGAGATCTTAGTAATAAAATTGTACATTTTACTTAATTTTAAGATTTTTAGACTACAAAAACATAAAAAATAATATAATAATAGAAAATAATATTAACTGCCACAAAGAAACAAGGTAAAAGAAAAAACAGTTATATATTATAATAACTGAGAGAGATGCGTGTTTGTGCGCGCGCGCGTGTATGTGTGTGTGAGTGAGAATGTGTGTGAGTGTGTGTGTATGTGAGTGTGTGTGTGTGTGTGTTTATTAAAGAGCAATATTAATACAATACTTTTAACAAAGATTCCGCTTCATCAAAACTGATTTCCATAATTATAGCAGATACCTTCTTTTTAAAATCCCAGTTACCATAAGATTTTAAGTCAGGAAATTTGGAAATTAATTTATTGTACATAAAAGGGGACAAAAAAATTCTAAATCGTTGGCCAAAACTGGTTATAAAAGAGGGTACAGGAATTGTAAATTTTCGTTTTTTCAACAGTTCTTTATATAATGGACTTTGAGCTATATTACGGTGAGCATACAACACTGCTTTCAAAATAAATAGTTTGCGTACGCTTAGAACTTCTGAATCTGCGAATAAAAGTGATGTGGAATATCTGCGAGGTTTCCGGAGAAGGGTTTTTAGCACAGCCCTTTGGGCCCTTTCTAATATTATGAGGACTGAAACAGCACATCCACCCCAAATCAAAATGCAATAGTTCAGTACGGATTGGCACAAAGCATAATACACCATCTTGAGAACCCTTCCCTCAGTGACCTCTCGAAGAAGTTTCATAGCAAATATCAATTTTCGTACTCTAGAGGAAGTGATACAGATATGCTCCTTAAAATTTAAATTTTCATCAATGTTAATTCCTAGATATTTGACATTTTTAGTTTTATTTATAGAAGCACATGTACATGGATGTGTTGATGAATTGACATTTGAGCACATTACATCGTGGATTTTTACAGTGGTTAGGTTCGAAGGTGGGGCTGACGACTTAGTCTTGTGAAAACACAAAAAGTGCGTTTTTGATACGTTAAGGCTTAAAAGATTTATTTTCAGCCAGTTTGATATTTGCGAAAGACCTAGCTGTGCAGTTACTTGTACATCCTCCCAAGAGTACATGTCTCCTCTACAATGTCTGCATTTAATATAAC
Organism: Bedellia somnulentella; assembly: GCA_963576735.1. Classification (NCBI taxonomy): domain Eukaryota; kingdom Metazoa; phylum Arthropoda; class Insecta; order Lepidoptera; family Bedelliidae; genus Bedellia; species Bedellia somnulentella. The sequence goes on from OY755171.1 coordinate 9,955,488, forward strand.
TTTAGAGCAAATGTCATTAATATATATTAAGAACAGTGTTGGCCCGAGTATACTACCCTGTGGTACGCCATAAGATACATCACCAAGAGAACTAATTGCACTACCAATCTTGGTGCACTGTTTTCTCCCGGTAAGATAGCTTTTAAACCAGTTGATAGCTACTCCGCGAATACCTAAAGCTTCCATTTTTTTAAGCAAGATCTTAATGGACACGGTGTCGAACGCCTTGGCCAGATCCAAGAATACTCCTAGTGCTTTACGACCACGATCAAGATGATTTGATACAATATCAACCATTAGTCCTATCGCATCCTCAGTAGATCTACCCCTTCGAAAGCCGAATTGGTTTTCCATAAGCAAATTGTTTGACTCCAGATATTTGACTAACCTATCATTAATTAATCTCTCTAGAAGTTTGGAGAAAACCCCTAGTAATGTGATAGGACGGTAATTACCAGGTATACGTTTATCACCAGATTTGTAGATAGGTTTCACTAATGAAGTCTTCCACTGTTTCGGAAAAGAACCATTCAGTATACTTTTATTGAAGATGCTAGATAAAGGCAAGGCTATAAGTGGGGCAAGAGATTTAGTCAGTTCATTACTGATTCCATCTAAACCCGGGGCTTTTTGTGGTTCCAAAGCAAGTATAAGTTCTATAATTTCCTCAGGATCAGTAGGCGTGAGAAAGAGCGAAAAAAGTGGGGAGTGATTATTAGTTTTTATTTTGGAAGCTAGGGACTCTTCAGATTCATTAAGTGATGACAAAGTTTTGTCTGCTAATGTTTGCCCGACTCCGAGAAAAAATTCGTTAACATGATTGACTGACTTTAGTTCGGATTCCTTTAGTGAAATTAGGGTTTCGGCTTCATCCTTGTTAGCGGACTTGTGTGTTATGGAATTAATGGTTTTCCAGAGTCCTTTAGTACATTTTTTATTTTCATTCAGTTTATTTGCATAGTATTCCGATTTAATTTTTCTAAGTAATTGAACTTGTACATTGACTTGTACTAGTGCAGACCTGTATATCAGAACTATTAGAAAAAGAAAGAGAAAAATATTGGCTGTACGGTTTTCATGTACAAATAATACTTTCCAAACATTGTAAATTTTGACCAAAAGACAGATTACTCATACCAATTTTGATGGATAAAACCGAAGACATAGTTGAACAAAACGCACTTTAACACCAAGCTACTTAGCAGTTTACTCACCAATGATGATGTGGTCCGACCGTTTTCGGTTACAGCGACCGCTTTAAAAGTACTTACAATAAAGCACACTAGAAAAAGTACACTCACCAATAGTAGGTCCATAGTTGGAGCCCACCTTCCGATTGCCGACCCCCCCGGGGAAGGCGCGCACCACGCTGGGGTCCGCATACATGGACACCGCCCCGTCCCCGCCCGCCTTGTAGTACACACTCACCGGAGACAGGATCACGAATAGTAGCGCTGATTCTGGGGCCATCACTCCGAATGTTGGCTAGAGGATGTATAATGTTTAAGTGGAAGGATGAGGTACTATTGTCTCCCTTGTTTAGTAGTATTATGCAATTATTTTAGGTTTACAACTTAAAGTAGCTGAGGAATATATTGTTTTAAATATTTATGTGATAATATTTCAATATAATAATTTGTAATCGAGTCACTCATATAAATGTTAGGACAAGGTTTAAACTATATTAGGTACTTATCTAAAGCAAACTTTGATACTTGTTTTGATACATGAGTCGCATAATTTATTTTAAAAAATATTAATGTTCGAAGTTAAAAAATTGTGTTCGAAAACATGAAATAAACTTAGTCGCAGCATTGAACAATAAAAGTCACATTTATCAATGGACACTCGATTAAGAAAATCCCATTTTTTATGTTGACTGTTCAGTGGTTAATATTATTCGTAATTTGTAATATTTGGGTTAGTTTTCTTTTCGTTTTGATCAATGTAAGGAAACAAACGAATGTGATGTACATAAGCATACAAAAACATGTGTTTTTTAACATATTTATCATTGCTAATTACTATGAATTCATCGATTAGATGGTATCTGCGTTATCACGGAGGCACGTTTGATTATGTACATAAAAATACATGCTTAATGTTACTTTATGATAATGATGTCACCTGTTGTAAATTGCTAATCTATTTCATGCTCCGCAAATGTTTTCATACATATAATTGAAAAATCAGCAAGTTTAGTAAAGTTAAAGTTGTGAACAACCATACCTCAGTTCCTATGAGCGTTGGTCTGATGTAAACGGTAGAGGATTCGGAATGAGGCACCCATTCTTGGTCAATCTGAACAAGTCTTTTTATGCATTTGATGAATTCTTGGCCGTCGAAGGTGGGCAGGCCAGAGCGCTGTGCTGATAGATTCATTCGCTCCATATTGAGGTCGGGTCGGAACAATCGGATTTTATCATCTTTGCCTCGGTATGCTTTCATACCTTCGAACAACTGAAATTAAATTAAAATCGCCTTAGTTTTCCTCAAACTTGAATACACAGTCTTACTTGGGAGATGCGGTAAGAGACCAACAACTTATATTTAAGATTCTTTTCCTCACTTGACTTCCAAAAGAAGCTCTGGCTATCCCTTTTTGGCATTCATATCTATGTATTTATGAATTTAGACAACACTCATCAAAACTTGATAAGTATACTTCTGATATAGAGGTTGATCCCAGTGCTGTAATCTTCGTTCATCAATACATAGTATAAAACAAAGTCGCTTTCGCTGTATGTCCGTATGTATGCTTAGATCTTTAAAACTACGCAACGGATTTTGATGCGGTTTTTTTTAAAAGATAGAGTGATTCTTAAGGAAGGTTTGTATGTATAATAAATGCATAATATAGTAGAGAAACACTGATAAATTTAAAGGTTTCTAATGTGATGTCGTAAATAAGCACGTTTTTTTGCGCTTATATTGCAAACGCTGGCTGAACCCTACGAGATAGACCAAAATAATGTACTACAGTTTTGTTCACCTTAAAAAGTTCAACAAAAAAGTCCGCGATGGTATATGTCTATCTCTTAGGGATAACCCAGCATAACCATTTTTATTCTTTACTAAAAAATGGTTATTTACGAAGTGATTTTAAACAATACAGCATTAATCCTTATCCAATTAAGTACCTTAAATAAATTGTGCATTAATTTAAGTGAATATTACCGAAGATATTACAAATTTAAAATGCAGGGTCGTAGTTGTTTGCGCCGGGCGGCGCGTGCCTATAAATAGCGCGTCGATGGCCGCGCTTCGCCTTATAGCACTTTATGATTTGCAGCGCCTCCTAAGCTCTGCAATGGCACACGTTTGCTGGTAAAATCACTAAAAAAATTCATAATAGAGTGCACAATACTCACCGGATGTGGTACCGGAGAAGATGTAATAATTCCCCGAATTCCTCTGATACCATCAGATTTACCGTTCCAATTTAAACGCCAACAATTACCGGTAAAGAAATATTTTGCAATGACCATTAATAAATCGCAGGGTCAAACTTTTAACGTTGCAGGATTAGACTTGAGTGTTGAGTGTTTTTCTCATGGCCAATTATATGTCGTGCTGTCAAGAGTAACGTCTAAGCAAAACATGTTTGTATTGGCTAATGACAAAAAAGCTGTGAACGTTGTGTATAAGGACATTCTGTAGTAGGTATATTTTGCATTGCACCCGTGCGAAGCCGGGGCGGGTCGCTAGTTATTACATAAGCAGTCATTGATATTGGGGAGCGAACTCAGTAGCTAAATATTTGAATAATGCTTGATAAGGTGAATGTATGTTTTTATTATCATAGTTTAATAATTCCAAATGTTTAAACGAGAACAAATAACATAAACAACTGATAAACATTCTGCTTTGCTCTAGAATATATTAAGAAACAAAGTGATATTCGGAATTTCCTATCTAATCATTTTAACTCATTAAATAAATATCGTATTATATAAAAATAAAATAAAAATAAAAATAAAAATCATTTATTTTCAGGAATTTATCCCATATTAGAAAATTACAGATATGACATAACATCATTACATATGTTTAATCTTATCGTCATTTATAATATGTGTACAATCATTTTTGTCACCAAAAAATAATAGGCTCATCTTAAATATGTATGTAAAGGGTACAAGTCAGAAAAACATATATATATCTAAAAAAAAAGTGTAAAAGCATATAAGTATAAGTATAAATCATTAATCCTATCTACGATTCTCACTCAAATGTGTACCAATCCAAGAACGAAAGATAGGGCTATTTAAACCACTATACACCATTTGCAAAATGGTATTTTCCGAGCGGCGCAGCCTATCCCACAATGCAGCAACTCTAGCCCTCATTACTGCGTAAAAGTCAGGCACTCCCGCCTCAGCAAACATACCCGAGGCACTACAATATCGAGGCAGTCTCATGAGGATACGATATGCATCATTATATTGTACCCTCATGCTACTATACGCCTTTCTACTGTAGTTAGTCCAGAGCTGACAAGTATAGAAACACAAACAGTAAGAATTAAAATATGAAATATACTAACTTGGATAGCATAATGTAGAGCTTTAGCTGCAGGATGCAACGTTAGGTTCTCTAATGGTGTGATGACGGGTTTCTGCCAACCGCCAAGGCTCTTGTGATAGCTGATCTTCATCATATGGTCGGTGAAATACTTTCCGAAACCGAGGTCTTCCACCTCCGGCTTTGGTTGCAGTTGGTACGGAGCTGCTAGTTTCACAGTCAGGTCCTCATACTGGTACGAATCATAAAAAAATGTTAATAAAGCAGTTCGCTGTTTAAGAAATTGTTAATAAAGGCACATGTACTGGTCCATGTTTCATAGGTCAACAAATAATGCATCAAATGTATAGATAAGGCGGCTCCGAGTATATGTGCTACGTCTCGAGCTTGCCACAAGCAAGATAACGCAATGAAAACAGCGCACTAAGTAATTGTTATTGTACAAAAAGTTCCATTATGTCCTATTTTTTTAATAAACGGAGGTCAATATCACATACACGCATGATGTCGACGTTTACGAAATACTAAACAACAACTGGGCAATTCAGACATTTTCATAAATTGTTTTCACGAAATTTAATGTTTAGTTTATAATGACGATATGGATTATAATAAATTTAAAGATTATTTTGCTTTTGCTTACGGTTGCATAAAGTTTTCGAGGTTCCGATTTAATAATATTTGATTAATTTACTGTTTATTTGATAGATATAATTAAAGTGATAATATATTTTAGGACCTAAAGTGAAATTGTGCTAGACGATTCTTATTACATTAGCATTATTTATAAAATGTAATTAGAGATTGAACTTTGTTTTGTCCTTAAAAAATAAAATTGCAGTGAAATATCTGAAATAAAGCGACAATTTCTTGATAATATATAAATCCTGTTCGAAGCAGATACGTCGTAATGTCATTGAAATCGGAAACAACAGTTCTACTGATAGTCCATGTTAATATCTGAATAAATTATGAACCTCTTTGTTTGTATTTCTGCGTCGTTCAATTTGATGTGCACTTTCATTTGTGGGTCACCAAGGTAAGTAAACTATGTTATATTTTAGAAATTCATATTTTTTATACACTATATTTAGCAAGGAAGTAAATATGACGCAATGTGTAAATTATATGGTACATAATATTAATTTACTTATTTTGATAAACATTGAGTGCGAAGATTTGTTTAAATCGAAGTTATGTTATCCGTAAAAACGTTTAACTACTATCGATCGCGGTATTTGCACGATCTTGACAAATCTCTCTTTCCCTTCCATTCACTATACTTCTTATACATGCTCTTTTATTCTTATAATATTAATCTTAATACGTAAGTGATTTCAAATAATGAATATTGTGCTTAAAGCGCATCTAGAACATTTGTTTAATTGAACTTAGTTTTAAAACAATTCAAATTTAGTCTTTAACGGAACAAACTATTGATTTTCTTTACATTTCGGCCCCTTAAAGGGTTTAAGTAAGTTATTTTGAATAAAGTTTGAATGTGAAAACTCTAAGCCAATTTTAGTTAAAATGAAACTGTTTTATTTTCTTTAACTAAACACTTTCTAAATAATATTCAAATATTAAAAGCCATTAATTTTATTACATATTCTTTTTTTTAACATGGGATAACGGATCGGGATGACGGCATATTTTTATTTATTTATGTGTGATCATGATCAATGATCATACACATACAAGTAGGGATGATTCTCTCACTGATTATAAAGTATGACAAGTAAACAACATTTTCCTTTCAGTATATACAGTGGTCTAATTTTGATAATTATTTTTTAATGGTTAGGATATACTCTAAATGAGGTTCCATTTCATATAGATTTGAAGTTTCTAAAAAACAAGGGTGATGCAGTTTTCAATTGGAAATTTTAATGCTGAGTTGTGTATTACAAGCAGCGGGACTATAAAATCAAAACGATTTAGCTAGAAATTCGGAATATAGTAATAAAAGGATAAAAGCCACAAAGATAAATAAAATAAAAACCCTTCAATTAAAAATATCAGCCATGAAGAAATATGAAAAGTAAAGAAACAACATATATTTATATTATCTTTATAACTACTTTATTGAAATCATGTAAGTATACCCAAACAATCGATAGACAAAGGTGACTTAATAATCTTTAATTGAAACAAATTACAAAATTAAATCTACAATGCAACAAGATATCCCCAACATTCCAAAAAAAAATACTTGATTGATTGGCGCTAACTCATAATAATCTTTAAGTTTAACGTAAAACAAAACGGTTGTTTCTTTCTTTTCAGTTTTTTCAGCGCGCGGTTTTCATTGAAAATTTCATGAGATAATACACTAATGGGAAATATTAAGAAATTGAACATGTATCTCAAATAGGCACCTTGAATGAGACATTGGGCGTGAGTTCTGAGCGCGGGGAGTGCGAGGGCGCCACGTGTTCGGCGGGCGCGGGGGCGAGGGCGGGCGCGGGGGCGGGCGCGGCGCTCTCCTCCCGCTCTTTGTACCGCAGCGAGCTGCTGCACGGCCGCACCGTCTGCAGCTTGTGCTGGTTCTCAAATATCCACTTCACCAGGACCTATTCCCATGCAATCAATCATCAGTGCTATTCTAACATACTCCGACGCCACCGTCAACTGAAAAACTTTTACTTACTTTGCTACGACGGAAAGGCATTTTTACTAAACTGGCAGGCACAACACTTAATAAAATATTTGTTACGTACACACTTTCACACTATCAGAAATTCAGTATATCTTTGGGTCACAATTACATAAAAATAATAATAAATTTATTCAACGAATCGTCGCATTCATCACTAGCTCGAAGCTGACTGATTTCTCTGGATCTGAAGCACATTCATTTAAACAGCAAATGATAAGATTGTGAGCTGACCTATGACGTAGTCATTTGTAATCAACACAATTATAAACATCACTTGATAACGCAGTGAAATTCATCAAAATATGTTTGGCGATGTGAGTTGGAGTATTCGCGAATAGCCAGCGGTAGGGAGCGAGGATAGCAAACCTGCGCGGGCGCGGAGCGACTGCCGCGGGGTCGCCTGAAATTACTGTATTAGGTCAGCCAGCGACCACCTGTCTTCAATCAATATGTAAATTGTAAGCACTGGCGAATCAATACGTATTTACGCACAACATACACTATTTTATTCAGTTCAATTTGACATCAGAAATTTTAAGTGTTCAAATAATATAATGATGTAATTGTTTTTCATTATTTACCGACTTTTCAGTCATACTTTGCGAATTTTGATGTAGTATATATAATTTCATCATATTCACTGATATGCCTATTAATTTAGGGATTTTAAGAAAGGAAGAACCAATTTATTTGCTCTTGAAAATATATATTGCTTTTAGAGATAATATTTTTAAGGACAAAAACGATAAAATATATAATAATGAAGAAAATAACGTCATACGTTCTAATATAACTTTAATTAAATCTAAACATTACATTCATATTTTCTAGAATAAATACTTCAGCTAATTCACAAATTAGGTTGCCTAAGACTCTCCTTGTTCTCGTTTTTAGCGTGTTTCTTCAGCATGTTCATAATTTCGTTGTCAAACTCTTCAGGCGTGGGTTTCTTTTCAACAATCCAGTAAAATATGTCCCAATCATTACTCGGGGAGTTGATGAGCCTGTCGTACATCATCGTCTGTTCCTCCGTGAAACTGTGCAAATACTTTTTTGCAAATGTACTTAGAATCAAGTCATTTTCCAGCATTCCCCTTTTACGCGACTGATACTGAAGCCTGAAACAATAACGAAATATTTTTTCTAAATTAAGCACCTAAAAACATGACATAGATAACGGTACATATCGTTTTTCCTCTAGGCGCCTAACGTGACAGTAGTGGTACTAATATAATTGGAAACACCACGTGACGTTTTCTCGTCACTTGTTCAAAGTACCCACTTATTTACTGGCTAGTGTATTTGCATCAACGGGGCAGGCCTAATAGGTAATATGCACGTATTTTTTATTATTTAATCGGATTATAATAGATCAATGCCAATTATATATGGAACAACCAACATTTTAAACATTACGCATTAATTTTCACTTAAACGATGCTACTTTGGCTAGCATAGAATTGACGTCAGAGGACATTTATTGACGATGAAAATAACGAAGAATTATTATATATTATTAAGAAGATTAGGCCTAGAAAATCTTATTATAAATATTGTTTTGATCTTATGTGCCATAACATAAAATATGACGTCACGTTTCGTTCCACCATCATTGCTAAGCGTTTTGGTAAATTGGCCTAGACCTCGCTTTTATAAAATACCCTTTTTATATTATAAATCGATAAAGGACATCAAACTAAACAACTTTGCCCATGGCATGCCTATCTAAAATATTGTAATTTTCAAAAAATAATAATAATTAAAAATTGTCGTACCTAGTTCAAACTGAGAATGTATAGAATGAGATTCCTTGCTTCAGTGAAAATAAGAAATTAAAAAAAAACATTTGATCTATGCTTTTCGCTCTGTAAACAAAAATAAAACTTCTTTCGGTATTTTCCGGTTATATTGATCGTCGTTGAAAAATAATATCATGAAAATAAACCGGTAAGCGAGCGATTGAACTGGAAAATACAGAAAGAAGTTATGTTTTTGTTTACAGAGCAAAAAGCATAGATCAGATGTTTTTTTTATATTTCTTATTTTCACTGAAGCAAGGAATCTCATTCTATACATTCTCAGTTTGAACTAGGTACGACAATTTTTAATTATTATTATTTTTTGAAAATTACAATATTTTAGATAGGCATTCCATAGGCAAAGTTGTTAAGTTTGATGTTCTTTATCGATTTATAATATAAAAAGGGTATGTTAAAAAAGCGAGGTCTAGGCCAATTGCGCAGGAATGTGAAAACTGACACTTTTAATGATTAAATTTCAATATGAAGATATGATAAGCCTTAAACTAATTGTTATGCTATATAGTGGTAACAATAATGGACACAACAACATAAAATAATTTACCATTTTGGAATTATGCATGTTCCCTAAATAAAGTGTCTAATTACTATTCTCAAGTGTAAAAGTGCTCGAAAGTACAGGTGTCCGAAGTATGAAGAATAAAAGAGCATGAATGACAAGATTGATGGATGTGACGAAGCCAGAGAAGTTTGCCAGGATCGTACAAAGTGGCAATCGATAGTCTCTGCCTACCCCAATGCGAAATAACGGCGTGAGAATATATATGTATGTACTATACTCAATATATCTCAACTATTTATAGTTATTATAACCTAGTAAGTTTAAGTGATTACAATCGTCACAATATATTTAAATGAATAAAGATATTACAAGTGTAATTTGAGTTTAATTTGTGATCGTCATCCGAGCTACGCTCTATGGGGACTTATGTAAAAGATAATATTAAGCAGAGAGGTAGTGGTTATTACATCTTTATGATATTAAGTCTTGGCTTTTTAAAACTGCTGTACTTCTTTAAAATTATTTTAAAGCATTTAAAACGAGTAAAATCTTAATAATAATAGAAAAAAGTTTGTTCATTCTCATGAAATGGCAAACTGAACTAATAATCCGTAGGAAGAAACTCTATTTAAAATACTCCTATTGTAGAAATTGATAATCGGTCGCTCGCTATCGATAAAATCGGTCGCTTTCGATATATAACTTTTTAAATGTCATTTGAAAAACAAGATGCAATGTCCTGCTTATTAATATAATAAGAACATGAAGTATTATATCATTAAGATATCGTCGTATTAACAATGATAATTTGTTTGATAAGTCAAAGAAATCATTAGTTAACCCAGCATTGATGTTGATGTATCAATAAACGTATACCAAACATAAAGAACACGATGAAACGTATTTCTTCTTATTTGGCTCTTTCTGTGAAAATACGAATAGTAGACCTACTGAATAGTATTACATAGTCAAATGATGCTCTGTCTGTACAGAAAACTTTCTTTTTGAAAAACATCAAGGTCGCCGGTTGCATATTTGAGGAAAGAATGAATATAAGGTAAATGGATTTTCGGAATGTAAGTGAGAAGAAGCGCAAGGGAGTTTTAGGAAAATAAGGTAAACAAGAGTGAAAGACAAAAAGTTATTGAAGTATGTTAGGAGAGGAATAGTTATATTATTAAATGAAACAAAGATACCCGTACGTTTTTTGCGTGCTCTAAAGATTTTTCCCTTCTAAATGCGTAGATTTGAGATTGCATTTGTTTCAAAGTAACACCAGGACATAAAAAAAACAACGGAAAAAAATCCGTACCGGTGCGAAATTATGATGCAGTTGCATACGGATTCGGGGCAAGCCTTATTACTTACCTCACTTGTCTATTTGGCAATCACAATATTATTACTATTAAATCAATTTGTTTAATTACTATTGAGAAAAGTCTATAAATTACACGTGTGCATTAATTATTAAAGCGCAAAACCATGCGAAAAACCCTTGTCAACATGTTTGCCTTGCTGTATACATAAACAGTTGTCATATTTTATCTATTTGCACATCGGTTTCTAATCTTTTCTAGCTCTCATTAGTAACTAAGCTATTATATCAACGTGTTGCGTCATTTTACTTCTGTGAATTATAGCATTCGATTAGAAATTTTAGATATAAACAGTAGAATACAAATACATATAATAGAATACATATACGTACAGTAAAGTTACATTAATCTCACGAAGGTGAAATTTATACCTTATTTTATATATTTTATCATACCTGTAAAGAAACTATAGTATATTTATCATACAATTACTCCCAACAAAAATAAAGATCATAAATCATGCTATACATATTTTTTCAGGCATAGCTTCATGAATTTCATGATAAATAAAACTTATCGTTTGCTAAAAATCCCAAAACTCATTCATTTTACTTTTGACGTTGAATACAAAAAAAAATAGATATAGGAACGATGGGGAACTTTCAAATTTGTTTTACAATTATTTTCTTAGTAATTATACCAAATTTTAGCATGGTGGGAATTTTTGTAACCTCGGATGTCTAAACCGAATGGAATCATTACCAAATAAAAAACAAATTTGCAAAAAAATCTTTGAAACTAATGATGAAGTAGATAATTTATTCGAAACCGGATAAAAAGAAAACATGTTTTGTATAAAAATATATATGTTAGAATCATAAATTTTTAGAAAACCGCTTACATATTTTTTGCATCCCTTTGTTTAACCCAAGCTGTAACAGAGTTTTGAGCGCAGTAAATTTTTTTGTTCACACTACCTAAGTGACCCCTCTTTTACGCTTGCTACTACGAGACACTTGGGCGAGGCGACTTTCACTTTTAAATTTCTTTTAACATTGTTTTTTCTCTTCTTCATAAAGGTTCCCTTTCTCAAAAGTTATGCAATTTTATAAACATACGTTTGCATTTAAATGTAAATATGCATGTACTCAAAGTGATTTGTACAACTTTAATTATAAACAAACAAATATGATAGAACATTATACTGATAACTTAAAAACTAGTTCTATCTTGTTATATTGCTTACTGTCGATAGATAACTATTCAATGCTGGTCACATAACATCCAAAGAATTGGTATCTTAAACTATAAAGTGTTATAAATAAGTATGGTAATAGACGTCCACTGATGGACATAGGCCTCCCCCAAAGGTTTCCACAACGACCGGTCCTGTGCTGCCCTCATGTATTGACTTTCCGCGACCTTGAACAAGTCGTTGGTCCAACTTGTGGGAGGTCTAACCACACTGCGTCGTCCGGTACGTGACCCCCACTCCAGAACCTTCGAGCCCCAACTGCCGTCAGCCCCCGGTTCTTCTACAGATCTTCTGGTTGCGGATTCGGTCGCGTAGTGAAACTCCTAACATAGCCCTCTCCTTGCCCTTTGGGTGAAACGGAGCCTTCTGATGAGGCCCATTGTAAGAGGAGAGAAATATTAACTTTAGCACTCATTCGGGCATAGTAGAGCAAGCGACGAGTACGAGTTTTAGAATTAATAAAAACGTTGATTCTGATGAGACTTCGTAAAAATTGATCTATAAATACAAAGTTATCATCTCATAATAATAATCAGCATCTATCCATACCATCAGATCAGAGTACCACACGAAAAATATATTTTGTAAGTAAAATCATCTTGGCCCGCATTATTATCAAGTTTCTTTATCTTATTTTCTTTTCGGCAATGGCACCATTAACGTTAGAAATAGCTCTGATATTGAACTGTTCTAGAATCTTCATTACTTTTTCTGCCATGTAGCTCCAGAACTCAGTACTTCTGCACATGCACACATGGGCCAAAACGTGTTTGTATACGTTAACAACAAGTGTTATCCGATTCGCTTCGTGACATAAACGTACTATATCATAGATTACCTACTTTAGACTTTTAACTAGTAACTACTACTACTACTACTACTACAGAGATGTAGGAGTCAACGCACATTTAAGTATAGCTGAGTGAGTGCAAAAGAAAATTTATACTTTTACAGAGGATATATGTTGCCTCAGAACTAGATGCAATTACGCAATTTTAGGTTTTATGACAGGGTAAAATATGACAAGTGATATTCAAGAAGGGTGCAGTATGAAAGATTAGTCTTTTAAGTTAGATACAAATAGGGAAGTAAAGTTGTTTGCACTTGTGGAGCAGATGAATGAAAGTGGTGGAAGAAATATCAAAAGAACATTATTATTTACAAGGGATGGAAAATGTGATGAAGACATTGAAAGAAGAGTGAAAAACGGTATTGCGGTAAATGGAGCAATGAATAGCCTAATGACCAGTCAATTGGTGTCTGAATGAAAAGGCCCGAATGGCTGTGCATGATGCTGTTCTTGTTCCTACGCTTATGTATGGAAGCGAATGTTGGGTGTGGCAGAAGAAGCATGAGAGCAGAGTGAATGCAGTAGAGATGAGGTCCCTCAGAAAAATTTGTAATGTTAGATTATGTGATCAAGTGAGAAATAGTGTTATAAAATAGTGTGTTATAGTGTGGATAATAGAAAATTGGTAAAAGGGATCTATAGAGCTAGTGTGGATGGTAATGTTAGTAGAGGACGACCATGGAAAACACACTTGGACCAAATTGAGAGTGTGCTCAAAAATGCAGGCGTCCATAGTATGAAGAATAAAAGAGCATGTATGAAAAGATTGATTGATGTAAACAAAGCTAGAGAGGTTTGTCAAGATTGTACAAAGTGGCGATCGATAGTCTCTGCCTATCCCAATGGGAACTAATGGCATGAGTATATGTATGTATGTAACATTATTATGAATGGTTTAGCAAGTAGGGAACAGCCACATAGGTGGGATAAATATCAATCAAAACATATAAAGCTTTGAGTATAAATTGAGAAAGATTCAAGAGCATGTGAGATTCAAAATGTTAGCCAGGATAGTCTATTCCTACCAAAATGAGAATGAATGTCTGAATGAATGAAGTAACTGTTAATAGTAAAATTCATTAGATAAGGGTTACATGAACGATATATCACATGAATCAAATTTAGGCAAAACAATAAGTGATAGAGCTTAACAATCTTAATGAAATATAAAAAAGGTTGTAAAAGTTACCTTGCTTTACGGGTTTCCAAAGGTTGTGGCCGTTCAACAGGATACATTGGTATTTCCATATATGTTGTGTCCATGGATCTCCCTGTACTCATAGCAGCCAGGGGCATTTTCTGAGTAAAACTGATCACCTAAAGCAAAACAAAAATAAAATAATGGTGTCAAATTGAAATAAACTCACTTAGCAGAGAAATATACTGTAATGTGATTCAATTCTTAACATTCATGTGGCGGAGGTATTAACTTATGAACATCATGTTAAATTTCAGACACCTGAAGTATTTCTTGGGCAGTGCATTCAATGTAATATAAATGTGATGTGAAAAGTAATAAAGTAGATTAAAGTTAAATTTCCTCCTACAAATAATTCCATTGTTTTAATTATCTTACTACTCCAAGCCAAACCAGACCCAGTGTCAACCTTCACCCCCAGGGTACCATACAGTCGCCTGTTTATCCCATTGGAAACTTTGTTTGCATGCAATGAGTTTGTCACAATTGTGGTTTTATTTGAGTAATTACTAATCCTACTTCTCAGCCTCATTTTGCTACAATTTTGCAAAAGTTATTCTCAGCTAAAATCCAATGAAAGAGTAGCATGTGAAAAGTTTCAAGAAAAGTTGAAACACAGACTTTATTTTGTTTTTATAGCATTTGTATGAAAGAATCTGAGTTTGCTGATTTATAAAATGTGCTCAAAATCTGCTCACACTATCTTGTTCAAAACAATTTTCACTGATTTCACAACTATTTCACAAATTATATTGCTTGGACACATGGACAGACATACATGACAAAACTATGAAGGTTTAGTTTTTTGCCATTTGGCTATTAGATCTTAACAAGATTAAGACCATGAACGACTTTGATAAATGAAAGGTAGATATTATAATAGTAAAAAGTCAGTTGGGTATTATAAGACAAATATTTATGGTATTTTATAAAACTACCAATTTATCCAGTACAGGTAATTTATGAATAATGACTTATTGATATAGTCTTATGTAAATGGAATTAACTTCATGAATCTGGTAGTGTTAGTTTTAATACTGGTTATCCCTGAGCAGTCCTGCAGATAAATTACTACCATTTTGTCAAGATTGTAACTATGAAAAAAAGAGGGTAAGTAATGGAGTTGTGTACCATGAGTACTCAAACACTTTAAGAAAAACTTGTCTACTAGACGAACCAAACATTTGAGTAAGGAAAAAAGATGACTTCAGCTTAAGTTTCAATTAAGGATACAAACCCTACGATAAAGCTAGGACTACTAAGCAACAATCATAATTTATTTTGTTTATTGAAAGCAAAAAACCTGTTATAAACTTAGAAGTCTCCATATAATGATACAAACGAGAGTGAGAAAGAGCTTTGAGAGAAAAAGTTTGATGAATGTGAGAGCAGCAAGAGTATTTAGGATTGTACAAAGTGGTCATTTATAGCTTCTGCCTACCCTTCAGGCCATTAACAGCGTGAGTGTACATAAGAAAATTACGAACCTGTTTGAGTTTCAGCATTATAAATATATTATTAATAAGTTTATTTCAAATTTAAATTAAATATTACGATATTGGTAAATATAAATAGATTTGTCAATTGTTTTTTATTTTTCGTCCATTATCGATCAGACAGGCCAAGATGTAACGGCATGCGGCCTAGATATTCATACATACATACATACATACATATTCTCACGCCGTTAGTTCCCATTGGGGTAGGCAGAGACTATCGATCGCCACCTTGTACGATCCTGGCAAACCTCTCTGGCTTCGTTTACATCCATCAATCTTTTCATACATGCTCTTTTATTCTTCATACTGCGGACACCTGCCTTTTTGAGCACATTTTCTATTTGATCCAAATGTGTCCTCCGAGGTCGTCCTCTACTAACATTACCTTCCACATTGGCTCTATATATCTCTTTCACCAATTTACTGTCATCCATCCTCTCTATGTGCCCAAACCATCTCAACATTCCTTTTTCTATCTTTCTTACAATATCATCTTTTACACCACACCTTTCACGAATCACATCATTCCTCACACGATCACATAACCTTACATTACACACTTTTCTGAGGGATCTCATTTCTACTGCATTCACTCTACTTTCATGCTTCTTCTGCCACACCCAACATTCACTGCCATACATAAGCGTAGGAACAAGGACAGCATCATGCACAGCCATTCGGGCCTTTTCAGACACCGACTGACTAGACATTAGACTATCCAGTGCTCCATTTACCGCATTACCCTTTTTCACTCTTCTCTCGATATCTTCTTCACACTTTCCATCCCTAGTAAACAAACTTCCCAAATATACAAACTCTTTCACTTGTTCCACTTTCTTACCATTAATCTCAATCACGCATTCGGTCATACTCACCTCTCTCTCAAAAACCATAGTTTTTGTTTTATCCACATTCACCCTCATTCCCTTTTTTTCAAAAGACGCACATGCAATATTCATCATCTCTTGCAGCTCTTCCACCGATGATGCAAGTAGCACTTGATCGTCGGCATATAAGAGGCATTTAATGATGAATCCACCCATTCTCAATCCATAATCACTTTCACGCAACTCTGTTAAACAGTCATCCATGAACAAATTGAAGAGCCAGGGGGAAGCTACACAACCCTGTCGGACACCCCGAGAGATCCCGAACCAGTCAGTATTTTCCCCGTTTACTCTCACACATGCACTGGAATCCTCATAGAGTGATACCAGTGCACGTATAAGTCGACTCCCCAAACCGAACTTGGATAACACCTCCCATAAACACTTTCTTACCACCCTATCATACGCCTTCTCTAAATCAATGAAGGAGCAATACACCTTTCGGTTCTTAGCTAAGAACTTTTCGGTGATGCTCCTTAAAGAGAAGATTTGGTCCATACATCCCATTCCCTTTCTAAATCCTGCTTGCACATCCCAAATTTTATCATCCGTTTCATTCATCACTCTTTCAATCAAAACCTTTGCATACAATTTACCGACAATGCTGAGTAGGCTAATTCCACGGTAGTTTCTAGCCTCCTGGTGTGACCCCTTTCCTTTATATAAAGGCACAATTACCGCTTTGCACCAGTCTTGTGGCACTTTGCCACTCGACCAGCATTTTTGGAAAAGGAAGTACAACCAGGAAGCCACCACCCCTTTACCAGCCCTCAGCATTTCAGTGTTTATCCTGTCATACCCTGCCGCTTTCCCTAGTTTCATACTTTTCATTGCTTTCATTATTTCTTCCATACTGATCTCACTGTCACTAAAGTCACCCATAACGTCGTTCCAATCAACATTACTGTCGATTGGCGGAGAAATGGATGCATCCTCTTTTTCAAACAGTCCCTCAAAATAATTCTTCCATACTCGTCTTATGCTACTTTCATCCGTCGCCAATTCACCCTGTTCATCTCGCACAACATTCACTCTCGTGTTTTGTCTCGTCATATTCATATGTTTTAATAAGACCAATTGATGCACACACACCACTGAGATACAATTGGCCTAGACTTCGCTTTTTTAACATACCCTTTTTATATTATAAATCGATAAAGGACATCAAACTTAACAACTTTGCCTATGGAACGCCTATCTAAAATATGGTAATTTTCAAAATATAATAATAATTAAAAATTGTCGTACCTAGTTCAAACTGAGAATGTATAAGATTCCTTGCTTCAGTGAAAATAAGAAATTAAAAAAAAACATCTGATCTATGCTTTTTGCTCTGTAAACAAAAACATAACTTCTTTCTGTATTTTCCAGATCAATCGCTCGCTTACCGGTTTATTTTCATGATATTATTTTTCAACGACGATCAATACGAAACTGGAAAATACCGAAAGAAGTTATATTTTTGTTTACAGAGCGAAAAGCATAGATCAAATGTTTTTTTTTAATTTCTTATTTTCACTGAAGCAAGGAATCTCATTCTATACATTCTCAGTTTGAACTAGGTACGACAATTTTTAATTATTATTATTTTTTGAAAATTACACACAATACAAGTTTGATGTCCTTTATTGATTTATAATATAAAAAGGGTATGTTATAAAAGCGAGGTCTAGGCCAATTTTGTCAGTGGTGCGGTGTTCATAACATCTAAAGGCACAATATTAAGGTGCTCCCTCACCGGGAGCATTCGCGTGTAATGTAACGTTACAGATTTGAGCATCACCATTGAAGGAGGAGAAACAAGCATTACAATGCAAAAGTTGTAATGAATGGTTATTTATTAGTTAGTCATTCATTACACGCGAATGGACTTCAGTCGGGGAGGAATTGTTCTAATGTAATGCTCAAAGACGAATCTATAATTTTATAATACACGTGAATGCTCCCGTTGAGGGAGCACCTTTAAGTTCTGCAGTAATGATATGGTAAATGGAAAATGTAAAATGAAAAATGAACCCCACTTATCGTATAATAGCATGTTACTCATATCTTTAAATATATTATAAAAAGTAGGTGTATTTAAGTGGGAGACACTTTTTTGGGTTACTAATTTAAATTAAACCAAAAATAGATATACTGCCGGGACAGAATGCTATTTCCCTAAAGTAAAGGCAAATACCTCTCTCTCACTCAGCTATCATCGCTAAGACCAAACCAGTAAAGCAACAAATTTGGAATGTATAGTGTCCTACCCTACCATTCGTCAATGGAATCAAATCAATGACCTAGTATCTGTTGTTTTACCATTACCAATTAGCAAACCTGATGGTAGAAGATTTTATATTATAAGTAAGTGTCTATTTTTACTTATCTATTCATCTTTTACCGCATTATCATCATCATGCATGCATGACTCGACTCATTGAAAAGTGCTCTGTACAAAAAAATCCCAGTAACGTTAAAGTTAAGTTGAAAAAAAAAAATCTTGTTGTCAATAGCAACTGTTTGGGTTCAAAATTTCAAAACAAAGTTTATTCTTTGACGAAGTAAAGCAAAACTATTTTAAATAATATAGTTTACAGAGAATTATATTATTGTTCCAAGAATGCAATTGAATTTGCACCGCACGTAATATGAATATAAAATAAAATGCTTAACGCAAAAAGTTTTATTTTATGTACTATAGGTAAGTGGATTTTTCAGCTCCTTTTATACCTTCCTTGTTATTTTATTTATACCATTAATCAATATTATTTATTATTATTTTGCAATTAGTCTACTAATCTCATATTGATCTAAATTGCGTTAGTACATTGAGTATGTATTTAACCTACCGACCTATACGTCTCACAGACGTAACAACTTTTAAAATTTAATAATGTAATACGTATTATGTTTAAAAATTTAATAATGTAATACGTATTATGTTTAAAAATTATTAATACTTACCTTTGTAGTGTCGGTATAGAATAGCACTACCCCATTTCCACCGATTTTAAGAGGTGGCTATAGGTATAGGGGCTTTTTAAGTGATTATTTGGCGATATGGTTGGAGACCCAACACCAACATCCTTAATTTTACATTCTAAGTTAAAATTAAAGTGGTGAGTATTTGTTGTTTGTAGGTAAAAAAAATATTTGTTATTATAAAATACCTTTTAAAGGTTTCAAATAGAGGAATGTAGGCAAATATTCAAACTTATGTAAGTCCTAGAAAGATAATTATGATATGTTATGATAAATCAAGGATAATCATAAGTCTCATATAATATTAAGATTCTCATTCTATGTTTGTAGGCCCCTCAGTCGATTTGAACTTATGCTTTAAATAAAATGGTTATTTTGTAAACGGAAGAAATCAAATAAATTACTATTTGGAAGTTAATAGGGGAGAAGATGGAAAAAATAAAGTATCCTTGGTGATGGGTCTCCAACCGCATCGCCCAAAAACCACTTAAAAAGCCCCACGCCCTTAGTCGCCTCATACGACACCCTCGGGTAGAAAGGGGTAGTGATATTCTAAGTGCCGGCAAATAAATTAATATTATTTTAATTAAGTTTTTTGTTATCTTTTAACTTTATTACTTTTTGATGCATTATTATCTTAGAAGAAGGTTTTTGAGTTGAAATTTCTTCCTGTGAGTGTTTGGAAGAGGCAACTAAGGGTATTGGGGCTTTTTAATTGATTTTGGGTGATATGGTAGGAGACACATCCCCTTTTGATTACAACCATTTCCCTACTCAACTTCCTAAAGTGGCTGAGCAATTTCTTATTGTGAAGCTCTTGCTACCCAGTCTAGGGATTTAATGCCTTGAGAATATGTATGTATCTCTATGGGTACTAGCAGGCCAACTTCCTGGTTCAAGGTTATTGTTGAATTTTGTGACAGTAAGATAACTTTCCTCTAGAACTGGATGGTTGGGGTTAAAATTACACCAAAGGTTAACTGACTGTTTATTAACATTTTAATTATGTACTTATTGTATATAAACTGCAAGACCAGGCTCCAATTTCACCACGACTACAATTGTCAGTCACATATGTCGAGCTACAATTGTCAAGCAAATTGTGACATATTACAATTTTATGAAATATTTTCTATAGAATTGCTCACAAACTTGACAGGCATTTTGCTACAATTGTATGTATTACAATTGTGTTGTGAAACAGTAATTATTATTTTAGTCGACATATTTGTAGAATTGTCGTAGAATCTTGACATGAGATTGAGCACATGTCGGATTTGCGTGACAATTGTAGTATTTCGTGCTTGATACACGCGTATTTCAAAATGGCTCTCCATGCGAGTAGTAGTGACGCTAGTGATAGTAACAGTGATCTTGATGAATTTGTACATATAAGAAGATTAAAAACAATAATTATTTTTTCTTTTCATTCATCATTTTTAAGATAGTCATCTTTCTTGCATTATCCATATTTAAGGGCCTCCCTCGAAAATTTCACTGATTTTGGTAGTTTTCAAACTCAATGAAATCCGCTCAATGAAACAATCACACTCTAAATAAAATATATGTTCAAGTTCAATATCTTTTCTTCAATAATGACGGTTCATATTTCGTTTTCGATAATAATCGACTAAGAAAAATAATAATTTGTGGGGGGCTTTTTTATCGTAAAGTCTGATATTGCTGTCAGAATACTGCATATATGGTATCGATTACGTAATATTTGCGTAGACAACTGAGTAATCTATCATCTGTATGAATAATTTTTAGTCTTTTCATCCTAATTATGGAGTTATAAAGCATTTTCCCTCAATTTCAATGTCAATCTTTAGCCCCCCCAGGGACCCCCTGTGCGGAGAACGGGGCGGCAGATGGCTGTTAGCCTTCATGCGCAGAGCTTGTGTCGAATTTTTCTGTAATAAGCTGCTTGCCGCTTCCCGCGCTTTTTAGATAATTTATTTTGGTTGTGCGCAACATAGTCGCTTGTTTTGCTTGACATTATAAGTTTGATAACAATCGTAATATTATCGTTAATTTCACCCTGTTTTGTAAGTACGAAATGGTCGAACGCATTAGGGGCCATGCGCTGTTGATATGGGCGTGAGTTCTAATCTTCTGTCCGTAATATGCTTTTTGTTTATTTCTTTCCACGTAATATAATTTTGTTTCGGTTATGATGGTAAATGCATGACTAAAAATACTGCGAATAATTCTGTTTTGTGAATACGCTCGTTTTATCCTAATGTTCTGTAAATCCAGCTGAAACAATTATTATCTTTTTGCTTTAAATTTATGTAATGTTTTCACATCTCTTTTTAATAAGATTAAAAATATTGTTTACCTTATAATAACGTCGGAAAATTAAATAAAGGAAATAAACATGTGCAGAAAATCGAAAATTTCCAATTAAACAAAAAACTTTTGAACAACATACATACTCACGGCTATAAATCCCTAAAAGGGGTAGCCAGAGCTGAGAAATTAAAAAATCCTCAGCCACTTTTGGAAGTTGAGTAAGAAAAAGATGGTAGAATAAAGGTTGTTGGTGATGGGTCTCCAACCGCATTGCCCAAAAATCCCTTAAAAAGCAAACCTCTAATTAAGTAAATAAACAAATACAAAAGACGCATATTTATAGTCTCCTTCTAACAAGAAACTATAACCAAGTATATATTTTTGAATTATTATTATGAATTATATATTATTGCTGTGTAGTGTCGGCTTAGAATAGCACTATCCCATTTCTTCCGGTGGGTGTACATAAGAGGCGAGTGGTAGTATTTACTAAATGCTTTCTCCTGTTTTATAATTTATGCCGATTTTTTTTCAAGTGTGATTTTTGGACGTTGCGATAATAGCACGTTACGTTATTTCTACTGCCATCCACGAACACTTTGTTGTGTCGGCTAAGAATAACATAATCCCCTTTTACTTGGTGTCACCTGAAACCCACTATCACGAGTTTTCTTCTCGACATATTCCCCTCCTATATTCCGAAGGTGTCATAAAAAATAGTTATGTGAAATTAAAATTTTTGTTTTAGTTATTTTAATTTCAATTATTATATTCATCCAAGCGAGACATAATTGTAATATCAATACGCACGTAGCGATTCTACAACGTAGTACGAGACTATTTCCGTAGATGGCACTTAATTTATGGTTATTTATAATAGTTACTAGTGAGTCACTAGATGGCTTATTTTACGAGTTTGATTAAAGGTGAGGAAACGGCAGGGGGAAGCCCAAATGCCGTTTCAAGGTTCTCATCTTTTCGGGGGACGCCCTTAAATAATATTTTTAAAATAAAAATACTAACATACGCACACAAGAAATGCTACTATTAAGAAGAAAATAACTTAATGGCGGGAATGGATTTAATAGTTTTAAATAGGTGTTATGAAAAAGAGAGCAAAGGCATTTCTATTCAGCCAATAAAAAAGTATCCATCCTACACGGAAACCGCGGTTCGGACGCGGTTTACGTGGTACGGTGCACTATGAGTCGTCCTTTAATACCTATATAATGGCAGGCAGTTAATGAGCGTACGTGAAATACATACATAGATTATTATTGTTACTGCTATGCTGAGAGTACGAGAAAACGGATAATTCAAATTTAGAATGCCTGTATAGACGCATTGTCACGTAATATGTCATTCCAAGCTCTCGATAATTTATCTATAATATTTGATTCATTTTTCCCTATGTTTAGTCGTGACAATTGTTTTCTACAATTGTCGCACCTGTCATTGTGGTGAAACCGATAATTTTACATATATCTTTTTTTGATACAATTGTAGCACTTGTCGCGTTGGTGAAATTGGAGCCTGGTGACTAATGTCAAACCCACCAAATGTCAAAAGTGTTTTATAGTAAACTTATTACATAGACCGTGGTGGTGATGATGTGAAATTGTTCATCATATCATAGCCAGGTCTAATTGGCCGCAAAATTAATATATACCAACCACAATGAACTCGCGCAAATATTTTAAGTCATGCTTGCGTGGTGGTGGGATCGGGGTTATTCTAGAATAAAAGACTTTAGAGAAAGAACAATAAAATATTTCACTTTCATAAACCTCAGCAAAACCTTAAGGGGACATTTTTTGAATGATTTTCTAAATGTTTATTAAATTCCTATCACTGCATGGGGTAGCAGAAAGCTTATACAGAGTTGTAAATACCCTTTTGAAAAGTGAATAATAGCAAAAAAATACATCCCTATTGAAACACTAGCAATGCAATGGTTGTTACCAATTGATGAGACAAGCTGCTTTGTGGTATCAGCTTAGTATAGTTATGTAGGGACTCGATGTCTGCCTTGGTACTGTGGATTTTTGAATTTTAATAATTAGGCCAATTCAAGTATTCACAATATATTACAGGACTCTGTTTGAACCTTGATTATCAATATTTAAGAAAGAAAAGCTATACAACAAAAAGTATTCTATTATAAATTAAAAAAAATAATATTATTCTATTATTAACAGATGTCTTTTATTTACAGAAAACTATTATAAACTGCACAATGTCAAGTTAGACGAAAAATGTGAAAGTGCAGTGTCTGAATTTATTAACCACCCTCACCAACTTCATCTTCAAGTTATCTTTGACAATGACTTACTTATCCACAACAAGGTAAGGTATACCATAGTAAATAAATCAACTTCTTTGTTTTGTTATTAGAATGTTTTGTTCATGAAAACCTCATACACACACACACACACTCACGGCCATAAATCCCCAGAAGGGGCAGCCAGAGCCAAGGAATTAGAATTTCCTCAGCCACTTTTGGAAGTTGCGTGGGGAAAAGATGGTAAAATAAAGGTTGTTGGTGATGGGTATCCAACAGCATCGCCCAAAAATCCCTTAAAAAGCCCCAATACCGTTATTCGCCTCTTACGTACACCCACCAGAAGAAAAGGGGTAGTGCCATTCTAAGCCGACACTACACAGCAAGATTTACTACAACATTATCAATATAAATAAAGGAAAGAAAAATTTCAACACCGGTTATTTGTTTTGTTCTTAATATATCTGAATTGTTTAAGGGCCTTCCCCATAAAATAGTTGGTTTTTCATTATTTTCGAACTCTATAAAGTCCGTTTTAATAATATAGATATGACTTGTTGATATAAAATATAGTGATAAATAATTTAAAATATTATGAAACGTTGATACATAGAATAAAGAGTACCCAGAATCCGCTCACGGCCACATCGATAGTCCTATTTCATTGGTTTCCCTTGCATATTTATTTATTTATTTATTTATTTATTTAACTTAAGGCACACAAACAGTACAATTACATTAATATACATAATGGCTTTTCAAAAAACATAAATTTTCAGTAAAAGCACCTTAACTGTGTACACAGCATGACTTGCTTTGTGAGATTTTGATAAATTTAATAAAGTAATATTTAAAATCTATAACATTGTACATAATTATGAAATAATGTGAAAAGATAACGTAATGAACAGTACATGAAATTATTTTCTATGAGAAAATAAATGACAGAAATAATAAAAAATAAGACAACATAATTAAATGACTAAAATAATAATAATAAATTAATTTAACATAACAGAACAGAAGAGAAGATATAATTATAGTGAAACACATAAATTTAAGCATTTTTTGCGGAAATTACATAGCGAATTGTGATAGACGTCAGGGGCGCTATCGACATCTTCTTGGCTAGCACACAAAGAGTTATACAACTGGCACATTCTATGTTCATCTATATTCATTATTCATCTATAATATCAACGCAACGCAACGCACCCGCACTCAACTCAGTCGGTTAGAATCTTTGAAAGTGACAAGCCAAAACAGCTCCACAAAAAAATTAATAATGACGACTTGCGTACTTCCAACTTGTCGAAATAGAGTAAATATCAAAATTAAAGGACTGGGAAGCACGTTTTACCGGTTACTATTGTTTATTTCCACATATTTTTGATGATTCAAAGCTGTTTTGTTTTGTGTACATTATGAATTTTTATACGCCGCCATGTCAGTGTTGCAAGCGGCAAATATTTATTTTCTTAAATTTTCAACAAAATAATAATGCTTTTAGATAGAAATTTTAAAAGAATGTGTTTAAATAAAAAGAGCTCTACTCCTTTGACATTTGCAACTCCACCTGAACAGCCTTTTGCAGTTGTTCTTCTTATTATAGATTTAATGAATAGATTTTCTGATTAGTAGTTAATTTTAGCAGTGTCGGCTTAGAATAGCACTGCCCAATTTCTTCCTATGGGTGATCGTAAGAGGCGACTAAGGGTATTAAGGCTTTTTAAAGGATGTTTGGGTGATGCGGTTGGAGACCCATTACCAAGAACCTGTACTACAATCTTTGTTTTACTTTATTTTTCATTTTTTCCCCTCAAATTGCAAAAGTGGCTGAAGAATTTCTTATTTCGAAGGTCTGGCTACCCTTTCTAGGGATTTATAGCCGTGATTATGTATGTATGTAGTTAATTAATAAAAGGTGTTGCTAACTGTGTTCCTTTCCTTATAAAATATTTTACGAGAATTTGGCGATATATGTTTTACCTTGCAACATTGAGGGGCGTGAGTGAAGTGCAGTGAGAGCGGGGGGATTATTGGACCATTTTGTCGAACCGATTTGTACTGACTACGGTGTCTGGAGGATACTAAGTTTGTGCGTTGATAGCTCAGTAAGTAAGACAGCGCAAAGTCATATGCGTATTTAAGGTATAGTGGGGTCTATGTTTGTATTTTGAAAAATAAAAGACAGCACTATTTTGTACATGAGTTTTATTGCATTATTTACTATTGACCTTTAAACAAAATCAGTTTCGTGTGAAAATTTCGAATTCATTCGTCTATTTCAGTCACATTTTTCAAAAGATGATGTATTTGTTCATCTAAGTATTTTATATTTGGTTGATTTCCAATTGCATCTTCCAGTGGCCGCAATCCATTTTTCTCGTAGATTCGGGTCTTTAGGAAAACTGTAATGAATACGAAGAAATTAAATAAATATAACAAATTTATTACTTACTAATTCCGTAGATAACAATTGGAAATCATTCAGCGTCGCTATAGCGCGACGAAATTCATTATATACTCACTCATTAACATCAGTTTACTAATTTGAAAATTTTACCCTAACGACAGGGTAGGATGAAAACGTGAATTATGGGAACACTGAGATACTGCATATTTTTAGGTTATGCTATTAAAAAAATGCTCAAAATAACTAAAGAAAATGCTAGTAATCTAGTTCAACGTAATTAACATTTGAATCACTTTTTTTCTGATCGCGCAATGTATTTATTATGTATTTATCTGTAGAAAAACATTAAAAAACTCACTCACTTGTGGAAAGTCAATCCTTCGATGTGTTTTTCGCTGTGGCTTCCGCAGCCAAGCACGCTACACCCAACCATACCTCACTAAACAATAACTTATTTAATGGAGTCTCTTTTGTCACAATAACAATATACAAATGAATAAAATCTTTCTCAAAATCAAAAGAAAACTAAAATCGCTCACAAGTCGACGCTTTGTTTGTCACAATTTAAAAGTGTGACATCTACAAAACGGGTTACGCGATAGAGATGACAATAAAGTTCTGTGTCTCTTTTTAACATAATAAGAACTTAAATAAGGGCTTCTCTTTTTAAAATCGATGACGTAACATCGCTTTGTCTATAGTGTTCATAGTCAAAGGGAAAACCTCATGACTGTTGCTCTTAAACAATAATTTATTGTTTTGAATTATATTTTCAGGTGCAACAAACTTTTCAAAAGTCATTGATCTTTTACAAAACCACTGCTCAAGATTTAACGGAACCTGATTCTGTGAAGAACATCAATATAATGACTCTATCTGATGCGCCAATTGAGTCTCTTTACCATGTGCTGACACACATTTATTCACCTTTTCTCATGGTGGTAAGCTTGATTTTTACATATATAGATTAAGACTTATACATATTGTGCGAGGAATTTTAGTTAAACAAATATTGTTACATATATACCTACTCTAATACTATGGCAAAGTAAGAATAAAAAAATAAATCATAAGCCAATAGACATTTACTAATAGACTTAGGCCTCCCCCAAGGATTTCCGCAACGAGTCTTGAGCTGCCATCATTTATCGACTTCTTGCAACTTTCTCCAAGTTGTCGGTCTACCTTGTGTGAAATCTATAGACACAGGGCCGTCCGGTACATGGCCGCCACTCTTTCCTTCAGAACTTTCCTATCCCAACGACCGTTGGTTCTACGTGCAATGTACCCTGCCCATTGCCACTTCAGTTTTTCAACGATTTGGGCTTCTTTGGGCGGCTCGTTTATGTCAGTTAATCCGATTATACTGCGGATTTAATTGTTCCGGATCCCATTGCGTCGTGAAACTCCTAACACTACGGGTCTGTGCCGTAAGTCATTACTGGCTATGGTCTGCGAAATTTTGGACGATAATCGTCGACTACGAGCTGGATTTGACTGTTGATCATAGTCTCGATATTGGCTCTACCTAACCAAATGCAATATTTAAATACATACACACTAACGCTATTTTTTTCCTTTGGGTTAGGCAGAGACTATTAATTGCCACTTTGTACGATCCTGGCAAATATCTCGATCTTCGAGCCCCCATACCTTTAGTCGCGACGTACGCTATCCGCGGGTAGTGCTATTGTAATCAAATGTAGTTTATTAATTTATTAACTTAAGAGTATTTTACCTTTTTTCAGGACAATGATATGTTATCAAGCAAATTGCAAAGCAACATACAGGAGCTGACGTCAAATTTAAAGATACTTACCCATAATAAAAGCGATATCGAAGCTGTGAAACGTAAGTTTAGAAGTTTCTATGGTTTAGGTTTTTCTATGGTCAACATGTATGTATATTCGGGGCTCTAGAATAACTGACCAGTCGGGAAGGGCTTTGTCCAACAGTGGACATCTTTTAGCATGATAAACTTGGTACACCAGACTTATTTATTTCATCCCTTTCTCAAAGGAGAGCAACTTACTTCATAAGGTAACATTGGTATGTTGTTTTAGTAATTTTATCAGTTCCTGATGAAATAAACTTCTGGGAAAATGTACTACAAAACTCACCAAGTAAAAAGGAAAAGGAAGCAGCTTCTTCTTTCTGTCAACTTTTCAAAGAAATCAATGAAGAAATAAGGTAAATAATTTGTTTAATTACTTTTACATTTGGACCTATAATATTTTTTATATGTTTATTTATTAAAAAAATATTACTCCTATGTTATTTAAGGTCCATTCCTACTAGTATTCTTTCCGATATCAGAGAAATAGCGGAAAATATTGGAGGTCTGCTGGATGACGTATGGCACGTTACCGTTCACCCATATCCTGAAAAAAGGATGCGCAATTTGATGGATGTTATAGGTCTGTACTTTTGTCATGTTTTTTTTTTTCATAAAGGATGCTTTACTTTTGTTTTACTGTTTCCCTAGTCTTGGAATCAAATGATAATTACGTGATTTTTATTCAATAATTATACACCATATTAAAATGAGGTATGGTAGTGTCTTAGAGCAGTCACAGACGTATTTTTAAATGATTATTCTGTTTGTATTATGTATGTATGTTTATTGTATTATGCTGTGTAGTGTCGGCTTAGAATAGCACTACCCCATTTCTTCCGGTGGGTGTACGTAAGAGGCGAGTAACGGTATTGGGGCTTTTAAGGGACTTTTGGGCGATGCGGTTGGAGACCCATCACCAACAACCTTTATTTTACCATCTTTTCCCCACTCAACTTTCCAAACGTGGCTGAGGAATTTCGAATTCCTTAGCTCTGGCTACCCCTTCTAGGGATTTAAAGCCGTGAGTATATGTATGTATGTATGTATTATTCTGCAATGTGGCGATCACCGACCAATCTATTAGAGCAAGAGCCCGCGATGGCCAGACCTTAGTTATAGTATAAAGTCTAAAAGTTTCTCTGCGTATGTCCACTATTCAGCTAAGAACGATCCCAGGCTATGAAACTTGGGTCGCCCCGGCTTTGGCAGGTAACAGGTAGTAAAGGTGTGTAAAAATGTATCTCAAATTAGGTATAGCATAAAGCTTAGTTTTCATATATTTTATTAGTGGTGATCTTAGAAATCGCCTCGTCCACAGCCAGACACTTAGTACAGTTGCAACCCCCTGCCAGACACCCTTAAAGTACGGTTAATTTTAATGATACTTTAGTTATAGTATAACATCTGAATTTTATATATGTTATTTGGAGAACTATAAAATGATGTTTCCTCAGTAGCCAGACAATTTGTATGGTTCCCCTATATTGCCAGACACGTTAAAGGTCTATTCGCTAGGTGCAAAGTAGGGGGTGGGGGAACACAAATCGATCACAGCGCGCACTGTGGCAAAAAAAGGAACATTCGGCGGCTAATCAAGTGTAATTGAAATGATGGAAAATATTCAAAGTACTAAAATTGACAAATAATGCCAAGTTAATATATTTTCGTGTATCAGAAATGAAGGAAAAACATTCATCTGCAATATTTATACACATAGTGGCAAAGATATATGTTACTCTGAAGTTAAAACTGAAATATCAAGCAATTCGAAGATTATCAAGTTTGGCAAAAAAACCAAGCACCAAGGATGTAATACTATTGTAAAGACTTTTGCTCATCGAGCAACCTTTCTTACGAATGCCGGCCTGCCTATTATTCCCTCCTTATAGTATATAAAAAATTGTTTGCAAAATATTGAAAATTTTATTGAATTAAATATTTAAATTAAGCATATAAAACTCTACAACCTAATTTATTACATTTATGCATTGTTGATTTAAAGATTTATCTGCGTAAAATTTTACTAAACATTTTTTTTAAAACTTAATTTTTGGTCTCTAATAATTTTAAATAATAAATTTTCTTGATAAATCTAAAAATTTGTTTATTACAGAATGTAAAATAAAAGATAGCTGATGCGCAGTAAAAGATCGCCGTGGACCGAGCGCACTATCTCACTCGCACCCATTGCGCATATGCCCCTCGCGCTCGCACCTACAATAGACCTTTAACGTGTCTGGCAATATAGGGGAACCATACAAATTGTCTGGCTACTGAGGAAACATCATTTTATAGTTCTCCAAATAACATATATAAAATTCAGATGTTATACTATAACTAAAGTATCATTAAAATTAACCGTACTTTAAGGGTGTCTGGCAGGGGGTTGCAACTGTACTAAGTGTCTGGCTGTGGACGAGGCGATTTCTAAGATCACCACTAATAAAATATATGAAAACTAAGCTTTATGCTATACCTAATTTGAGATACATTTTTACACACCTTTACTACCTGTTACCTGCCAAAGCCGGGGCGACCCAAGTTTCATAGCCTGGGATCGTTCTTAGCTGTATAGTGGACATACACAGAGAAACTTTTAGACTTTATACTATAACTAAGGTCTGGCCGTCGCGGGCTCTTAGACTATATATTTTACTTTTTACTATCTTTTAACCTCCAACAGTGGATAAGAAATTTAGAACTGTTAAGCTTAGGATTATCTTCTTTGAATTTATAGTTGTGAGTTAGAGTAAGTAAGTAAAGTGTGTATGTTTTAAAGGAAAAGGTGTATGGGTATTTTATTGTCATTTGTAAACTCATACGTGTGGTTAATTTATCATGGTTCTTAACGATGAGAGAAAATATCGTACGAAACCCACATGGCTAAGTTGTTGTAATTAGTCAGTGTATTCGTAAAAAATGGCGATAAGCACTGTTTAATTCTAAAAGTCGCGAAAATAACTGATCAACATATAAACAGTAAGGTGTTAAGAAACAAGGAAAGACAAATTTCGCATCAGTGAGTACTTAGCACCATAGCTCAGTTGGCAGAGCGACTGGGGAGGTTGCAGGTTCTAGTCCTGACTGGTGTCGAGATTTTTCTTTCCTAATTGATTTGTAAAATATTTCCCGCGTGAGGTTTCATGTACAACAAAGTCTTATTATATATAACAATGATTTCAGGTCATGCACTCTGCACTGAAATCAAGACTATCTTATCCGCTACTGATGTGTGGACAATCCATAAGAATAATGACGATAACGAAATATTAGCTAAGCTAACTCATAGTATGAACGCGGTACAAACTTGGACGGACGCGTGTCAGTCTCTTTCGGGAACCTACTGGCCAAATTACGCATTACATCCGTGGACTAAAAAGGCGTATGTACCCGGCTTCTGTAAAGAGTTTGAAGCAAGGATTAAAGAGGTTAGTTATTTTTCTAATTAATAGAAATTCGGATAAGTGTGGGAATAGCGCTAGCTAGCTCAAGACAAAGAAACTTTTGTTAAATATAAAAATTATTGCTTAAATTCTTTGTTTAGTTAAATAATCTGACTGTCATTGTAATATGTATAAATGTGTAAATCTTTGTAATAATTTATACATTATTATTCTTTCAGAATAATTGCTACTTATGTTTTCATCTACTATAACTTTTTCTACAGGTTTATGACACCCGATCAACTTACAATCAATTGAGCAAACTACTGAACAACGAAGAAAGAAACAATTTAAAAATCGATCAAATGTACGAATGCTTCGCAAGTATGTATATTGTATTTAGTTCACAAAATGGTCGTGGAAATTAAACACTATGAATTTAGAGAGTTACACTTATTTTACTTACTTTATAAAATCTTCCAGATATAAATCTTTGGGCTTACGTTGGGGATAATCAAACATGGAAATCTGCGCTAGCTAAGTTCCTGCAAAGTTTAAGACCTGCTGAGACGAAAATTGCTGAAAAATTAAAACTGAGACTTCATAATACGTCCACTAAACAAGTAAATTACTTTTATTTTATTACAAACTAGTGGACTGCCCCGGTTCGCACGTGTGGGGTTCAGTATTAATTACTGCTCAACTTTTATGGTATTTAGCGTGAAGATATGTTGCCTATGTTACTTCTGGAAGTTTAAACTTCTCATTGGTGAATCGAAATCGGTTGAGCTGTTACGGAGCCCAAATAAATATTTGTATGTTCCTTCCACTTTATTATAATATTTTGAAAGGCATCCTTTGCCACCATATATTTTCCTGCGTTTAAGCTACTTCCTCAGCCATTTTTAAGCTTTATCGATTCAACAATAGTGATTTATAAATAGTGTAACTAACACGACTTTCTTTTGTAATTATAAATTGAAAGAAAAAGAATTTAAAGTGATTATTTATTTACTGTACATGATTTGATATTTAGAACAAAATCTGTTTAACCGACCTTTCATATGAATAAAGAGAAAACACAATTCTGTAAAATAGGTTCCACAATTAAAAGCGGGCTTATGTGATCCGGAATGACTAGAGTGAAAAGTAAAGGAGTGTTAACTACTTGGTATATTTAAATAGAAGAAAAACGACAACACTGAAATCATAAACTTTTTTTACATAAAACTTGTATGCTACGAAGTGAGTTGTTTAAAGACATTAATCTTTTTGTAGATGTTATACGAATTTATGCGCTACAAGACTCTGATAGACCGTCCAGTTGTGAAAGCAGATCTGAACAACGAATTAGAAGTGTTCGTGTCATCCTTAGGCTCATTACTGCGGAGTTTGCGTCTCCATCTTGAATCTGATGATGATGACGTCAATATGTACCAGCCGCCAGAAATGTCACCTGTTGTGCATAGAGTGCAGTGGGCTAAGCAAATGGAGAGGAAAGTATGTAACATTTCTACTGTAGTATTTCTAAGTACTTGTTTTGATCTGAACTCATTGGTGTTAATAAAATATGGGTGGAATTAGAAGTTTAAGTAAAAAAGTCTTGGTTTCGTAGTTGCCAGCATAGTTAGGAATATAAAAATATCAAGAGTACCAAGTTGCTTGTTGGCAAAGAACGCCGTCTCTTGACGAGAAGTGAGTGTTTAAAATCCGGAGTTGGCCTTGGTACGGTGAAGGTAAACTGAACATTGCTGAGTTTTACTTAGTAATGTCGTAGTGTTCGTGCAACGCGGCAATTAAAGTGCCCAACCAGGGTATATCTATATCACGTGAAAGCTCAACACTAACAATCCTTTAATTCACAATCTGTTTTCCACCCCCCCACAATTGACTTCCAAAAGTGGCTGAGAAAGTTAGGATTCTGAGACGATGGCTACCCCTTTTTAACCGACTTCAAAAAAAGGAGTGTTCTCAGTTCGACCGTATTTTTTTTATGTTTGTTCGCCGATTACTTCGCCGTTTATGAACCGATTCGAATGAAGATACTCCCGGATTGGTACCATGATGAGGATATCAGGGTCTGATGATGGGATCCTGGAGAAATCGAGGGGAACCCTCAAATTTTAAAGGCAAATGTTTTACATATTTTCTGAACTTATATTGGCATTTGCTTCTGGAAATCATATTGTTATGCTGCTGAGCTGATGATGGAAGGTGTGGTCCTCAATCACTAGGAGTTAGGAAACAGTTCTTTCAACATTCTATATAGATTTATACTCCTCTTCGTAGCTTTTATGAAGAGAAGTACAGGTTCACTAAACATTTTTTTTGTTATGTTATTGTTACCGAGAAAGTACCTTGAGACTAGGATCTGATGATGGTGTGGCGACTATGTTGCAAAATGCGTGTCAGCAATTTAGCGTTCCGTAGCGGAGTCACGCGTACCACACGCTAGTACCCCACGACACTCCGTCTTCGCCACACTTAATGATAATGATTTAACTTTGTGTATTTGGGACAATATACGAATTCGAATAATATTCCTAATACCAGTGTTTTCTTTATTGAGAATAGTTCTAATCAGAAGGTTGTATACAAGTAAGACCACCCCTAAAGTGGTGACCCCGACGAACACAGTGGACATAGTGAAATTAATTTTTGAAGTGTAAATTACAAAAAAAAAACTTTTCGTGGCGAAAGATCAATTTAATCGTTAAAAGTGTACGGACACAGTGTAAAGTGCGTGCGAATCAAAATGAATCCCTCTGGCAATTGCACACCACCGACCACAGCTGCATCTTCGGAAATCGCCATGGTAACGGTGCAGATGCGGGTACCGGATTTTTGGCCAGACCTACCTTCCCTTTGGTTCTCGCAGTTCGAGGCAATAATGGCGCCACAGAAACAAAGCGACAGCACAAAATTTGACATGGTTGTGTCGAAATTGGGACGGGACGCACTTCGGCAAGCCACCGATATCATCAAGTCACCACCGGCCACAGATAAATATAAGACATTGAAGGAGCGCTTACTGGCAGTTTATGAAGAGAGTGCGGAGTTGCAGTTCCAGCGACTCGTGAGCGATATGGACCTGGGCTCACAGAAACCTTCTCAATTACTACGAAGAATGGCCGACTTGGCGAAGAGTTCCGATATTTCAAATGGACCATTAAAAAATTTATGGATAAGTCGTTTACCACCGAGTGTACGAGCCGTATTAGCAGCCAGCGGAGACACCAGTCTGGAGAACCTAGCTTCCATAGCCGACAAGATTCTTGAAAACCTCGGTAATGGAGAAATCGCTGCGGTGAGCCATACACAAAATCACACACAAGTTACATCTGAGGCGAACTGTAACACAGAACTGATACAACATCTACGCTGCCTGACCCTGGAGGTGAAACAGCTGCGGGGTGAAGTCGACGAGATCAGAACGCGGCCGCGAGGCCGAGCTAACCAGCGTGGAGGCTGGCGCGGACGTCAGAGACGATACAGCAGAACGCGAAGTAACAGCAGGAATTACATGCAACGTCGCGCCGAGAACAACCCTGAGTGGCTGTGTTATCCTCACTATCGTTATAGGGAAAATGCTAATTCATGTCATTCACCGTGCAACTGGTCCAGAATTCAGTCAAAGGAAACTAAGGAAAACTAGACGCGGTGCAGTCAGCAAGGGCGGACGACTGTACTGGAGGTAACCACCGCCTATGTATACAAGACTATCGTAACGGTTTGTCATTTTTAGTGGATACCGGAGCAAACGTGTCAGTGATTCCCGTAAGTAAAGTTAATGCTAAAGATAAACGCGAGTGTTCATATAAACTATTTGCCGCTAATAACTCGGAAATTAAAACGTATGGTGTTACGACTTTGGAACTAAATTTAGGTTTGCGTAGAAGTTTTAAGTGGACATTTATAATTTGTGATGTTAAACAGCCCATCATTGGCGCTGATTTTTTAAAAGCTTATAGGTTAGTTGTAGATTTACATAATAGGAAACTGATTGACGGTCTCACGAACTTATCTAAGACAGGATCTGTAATAAAGTGTTATGAACCCTCTTTGACTAGTATACATAACGATAATCCCTATAGAGATTTGTTATCTGAGTTCTCAGAGATCACCAAGCCAATTTGTTATAAACAAACGTCAAATCATAGCACTGTTCATTACATTGAAACTACTGCTCCACCGGTTTATGCGCGTGCAAGACCATTACCGCCGCAGAAACATAAGTTAGCATTAGAAGAATTTCGATTAATGCAGGATTTAGGTATTTGCAGACCATCAAAGAGTCCTTGGGCCAGCCCTCTCCACATAGTTCCCAAAAAGGATGGCGGAATCAGGCCCTG
The DNA here is from genome assembly GCA_963576735.1 of Bedellia somnulentella. Lineage (NCBI taxonomy): Eukaryota > Metazoa > Arthropoda > Insecta > Lepidoptera > Bedelliidae > Bedellia > Bedellia somnulentella. Next base: position 9,991,529 of record OY755171.1, read on the forward strand.
CGGTGACTATCGTGCACTCAACGCGATCACGAAGCCCGACAGGTACCCGATTCCGAGACTACAAAATTTCACCTTGGGATTAGCAGGTAAGAATATTTTTTCACGACTAGATATTAACAGAGCCTATCATAATATTTGTGTAGCACCCGAGGACATCGAGAAAACAGCGATCATAACGCCTTTTGGTCTTTATGAGTTCCCACGGATGACATTCGGATTGCGAAATGCTGCACAAACGTTTCAAAGGTTTATGGATAATTCAGTTTTACAAGGTCTAGAATATTTAAAAAATGCTGAGGGTCAGGAGCGAAATTCATACATGTCATGCTATATCGATGACGTCATTCTAGCCAGCAGCGACGAGGATCAACACCGCCAGCATCTCCGACAGGTATTTCAAAGGTTTGAAGACTATGGAATAACAATAAATTTAAATAAATGTGAGTTCGGTCAGTCTCAAATCGAGTTTTTAGGTTACTTAGTTTCAAAAGACGGTATATCCCCCCTTAAATCAAAAATTGACGTAATACAAAATTTCCCTAGACCGGAAACCGTAGCCCAGCTTAGACGATTTCTCGGGATGATTAACTTTTATAGATTACACATAGAGCATGCTGCCGAAAACCAAGCGGAGCTTAATACGTTTTTACACGGTGCTAAGAAAAAAGACAACACTAAAATTAAATGGGACGATAAGTCAATTGCCGCTTTTGAACAGTGTAAACTTAGCTTACAGCAAGCTGTTACACTCGCTCACCCTCACGGGTCGGAAGGACCACTAGTGTTAATGTGCGACGCTTCCGGTAAATGCGTAGGTGCAGTATTACAACAAAAAATAAATAATGAGTGGAAACCACTAGGTTACTTTTCCAAAAAGCTCTCGGAAGCTCAACTAAATTATAGTACGTATGACCGAGAACTGTTAGCAATTTACCTTGCTATTATTCATTTTCGTAACATGATTGAAGGTCAACAATTAACAATATTCACAGATCATAAACCGTTAATTTACGCACCAACAAAAGTAGGCACAGACCGTGAAACCCAAAGACGCAAACGCCAGTTATTATTTATCAGTGAGTTCACAAGTGATATTCAACACGTAAGTGGTAAAGGAAATACATTTGCTGACGCGTTATCACGTGTTGTTGAAACAATAGATTGTCCCACAGCTATCGATTTTGACGAATTAGCTCGAGCACAGGATGTTGACGAACAAGTTCCACTACTGTCAGCAAAACAAGGGATTGTATTAAAGTTAGTTAGTTCACCATTATGTGACAGGGCGATTTATTGCGAGATATCAGATAATAGTGTTAGGCCATACCTACCGTTACAATTTAGGAAAATAGCTTTTGATTTAGTGCATAGTATTAGTCATCCTGGAATTAGGACTACACGTAAAATGTTAACAAAAAAATATTATTGGCCAGGCATGAATAAAGATATCGGTCAGTGGGCAAGGACTTGTTTAAAATGTCAATCCATTAAGGTACAGCGACATACAGTTTCGAACTTAGGTAGCTTTCCACACGCGGATAGGTTCGAACACTTACATGTTGATATTGTAGGCCCATTACCGACGACGACAGAAGGTTATCGTTACTGCGTGACCATGATAGATCGATTCACACGATGGCCCGAAGTAGTACCCATTAGAGATATCACCGCCCATACAGTGGCTAGAGCCATATACGAATCCTGGATTTGTAGATTTGGGTGCCCCCTATTTCTTACCAGTGATAGAGGAGTCCAATTTGAAAGCGATCTTTTCAAAAGTCTAATGAAATTATTAGGTATCAAAAAAATACGCACAACCTCAAATCATCCAATCGCGAATGGCTTAATCGAACGTTTTCACAGAAGTCTTAAGGTAGCAATTAAAGCTCGTATCAATAGCACTAGTTCCTGGGTCGATGAATTACCGACAGTATTGTTGGGACTTCGCGCAGCAGGTAAAAGTGATAATGGAGTAAGTTCAGCTGAGCTAATTTATGGTCAGTCAATACGTTTACCAGGTGATTTTTATGCCGAGCCAGCAGGCACAATGGTAAGTGATCAAGATGCATATGTAGAAAATTTACGAAAAATTATAGGAGGCCTACGTCCACAGCAGCCAAGATCGATAAGCGATTCGCGGAAAATTTTTGTTCATAAAGATTTAGATACATGTTCTCACGTTTTCTTGAGAAATGACATGGTAAGAAAACCTCTTACTCCGACGTATAGTGGACCACATCAAGTCATAGACAGATCCTCTAAAACATTTTTGATTAAAATCGGAAACCGTCAGTCAAACGTTTCTATTGATAGAGTTAAGCCAGCCTATATGTTAAGTGATGAGAAGGATTTATGTGATAAGGATAAATCTTTGAATCAATCTCCACCGGATAATTTTCCAAAAAATTTCGCCATCGTGCCCCCACCACGGGAAGTTAAGAAAACAGTAACTATTAGTGTACCAAAAACAACACGGTACGGGAGATTGATTAAAAGACCAACTAGATTTATGAATTAAACGTATCTTAAGTACTAGGTAGTGTTTGGAATATTTTCGTTGCTAATATTTTAGTTTCTTCATAAGCTGTTGTTAAAAATCGCTACCGCTTATGAACAGAACCACGGTACCTTATGTTATTTTTGTAGAGTAAGTTTTGCCTCAGCATTTTATTTAGATTTAATTATGATGCAAATGATTAGTTATTTTACAGATATTTAAGTATTAGTCGCAATACAGACGTATTTTAATAACTGTAAAAATGGGAAATTACAATACTAAAAACGAGGAAGTAGTGATTGCACAACAAGGTGCTAACCATGTTCGTCAGGTGGGCGACATGGAAAGAAAAATTGAATCTTATGGTATAATTATAATTATTGTGGCGATAATCCTAGTGTTACTATTTTGCTGTTTATGCAGTAAACACTGCATCAAATATTTTCGAAGAACAGTGCGGCATGAGTTAGCTGAAGCCGGGCTCGCGGTCAGAGCCGACCTGCGCAATACCACGTCGCAGCCAAATTACCAAGTGTAAAAACGGTGTAAAAATGATAATCAATTCAATCAGGATGCGTGCAGTTACGAAAATTTGTTATTTTTTTTATTTTTTCAACTCTATTCAATACTTTAAAATTAATAATGTCAAATTACAATACATTTCAATTTATTTATTTTTGTATAACTTTAACTTAACATTATAGTCAAATCCGATGCACAAAATTAAATAAATGTCGATTGCCAAAACATTGTTGAAAGTAGGTGACAATATTGTAATGTAAGCCGAGCGCTAGGTATGCGATAATAAGTTGAGTCCATTACACTATAAACTGCTGAGTGAATAAAAATTGTACTGCGTGGTCGTTACTGTGTGATGTTATTGACTAGCTTAACCGACTGTTGATAAATGGTAGTGTTATAAGTTTATGTGTTCTAAATTTTTGTATTTTTTGTATTTGACTTAATTTTTTTTTATATTATTTTTTTTTAGAAGGGGAGTGTTGTGGCGACTATGTTGCAAAATGCGTGTCAGCAATTTAGCGTTCCGTAGCGGAGTCACGCGTACCACACGCTAGTACCCCACGACACTCCGTCTTCGCCACACTTAATGATAATGATTAACTTTGTGTATTTGGGACAATATACGAATTCGAATAATATTCCTAATACCAGTGTTTTCTTTATTGAGAATAGTTCTAATCAGAAGGTTGTATACAAGTAAGACCACCCCTAAAATGGCATCCCAGGAAATCGAGGGGACTGTCGAAACTCACAATCATGTGACAGTGTATTTGTTCAAAACGCCGATAGGCCTGCCCTGTATAACGTGAGAACACTGTCCAAGCAAATGTGGGTACTCTGAACAACAGGTGACAATGTCACGTGATATTCAGAAGTATTACTACCTCTGCTAACCCCTTCGGGGATATTCGGCGTGAACGTTTGAGTCTTTCTTGAGATGTAGAATTGTAGACCATCGCCTTTCGAGGGATTTCAAGAACAATGTAAAGTTACATATGGTTGAGCCTATTTAATATCGTACAGTAATAGAAATACCGGAAATACGAAGAATAATACAGTAACCGTCGCTTCCTCATCCGAGAGGCATCTTTGCCAGGTCTACCCATCTCTAAAACTCGTAAAATAAAATAGTTTTTAACAAAAAGAAAACCGACTTCATAGTTGGCAAAACAACCCAAAAATAAACAATCTAGTACTAAAAAGTACGAAATTAGTTTTTTAATTGAATGAGTACTGTGATTAAAACCTCAGCAATTTCTTTATTCCACACGCGTCAGTTCAACCTACCTAAATATTAAAATTCTCTTAAATTAATTTTTGAGTCGGTGCCAGTCAAACAAAAGTAAATTCACCCTACTATCTATCTCTGATTATTACAATCTAAACAATATATATATATCTATATCTATCGCCTAACGTTTTAAATGGTAATACGTACAAAAATAAATTTACCCCACAACTACAAGGTATCCTACATTGTACATGTATATGATGTGCGAATTACACACTTATTATTATCAATCATCACGCAGGCTGGCAGCGGCTCACAAATTAATGTAAGAGAATTTTAAGATTTAGGTAGGTTGAACTGACGCGGGTGGAATAAAGAAATTGCTGAGGTATTAATCACAGTACTCATTCAATTAAAAACTTATTTCGTACTTTTTAGTACTACATTGTTTATTTTTGGGTTGTTTTTCCAACTATGAAGTCAGTTTTCATTTTTTTTTAAAATATTTTTTGGAACTTAAAGTCGTTATATACTCTGCCACTCATTCTAACCAATTTACGGTGATCGATAAAGTACAGATAATAATATAAATATTTGATTTTTTCAGGTCCAACAAATTCGAGAGTGTGTTGAAAATCATCTGAAGGAGTTTGCCGGCAGTGAAGATTTAATAAATTTATGTGATCAAGTAGCCAAAGAGTTAAAAGATCTCTACACTCGGTTGCATGAGGAATGGTCGCGAGATATGATGGTAAGATAAACGAGCGATCGCCTTGATATACCGATATACACACTCTCACCTGTAGGAAGATTGCAAGTTTCAATCAAAATTTCGTTTTCGATCATAATGATCGAGTTCCTTACATCAGAATGAAAACAATGTATATTTGTGTCCCTTTTACTCCTGTTGCTAAGGAACTCTCAATCTGCCTACTGATGTAGTATAACCAGTCAGTGAAATAAGTTATCTTTATCTGCATGGCATTAATGATTAATAGAAAAAAAAAAATTATGAGACAAATTATGAGATGCTATACAACTTGAATACCTCGCTGTAATGAAATATATTACTGTATACTTCCTAAATATTCATTAAAGTTTATTTTCATTTCTTTTTGAATGATGCGGATGGAGATCCATCAACGAAAACGTTAATTTTGACGAATATCTAACTTGGAAGTTCTGGCTACCCTTTTGGGATATCTATCGCAGATGTTGTTTGTTTTTTACAGAGTTCCCTCTCCAGCGGCGACGACGAGGCCGGCGCAGTGCTCCAATGGCGCGGCGCACACCGCTCGCTGGCCGTGCGGTTCCACTCCACCGCGCCGTCCGCCGCGCTGCAGGCCCGCGCCATGGCCTCCGCCGCGCTGCCGCCGCCGCCGCCGCTAGCCGCACAGCTCGCTAGCGCCATGCCGAGACTCGCGATAGCTAGACAGCTACATCAGGTATAACACCTTTGGAAGTACTGGTGGAACGAACAGTACAGCGGACTCACACTAGGGCCTGCATTCGAATATTCGAATAATTCGAATAATAAACTGGCTCGAATATTCGAATACAGAATCTGCGATATTCGAATATTCGATCAATTTCCTAAACGCCAAATTCAGAACTTAGATTTGCCCAAAATACCAATAAAATTCAAATTACGCGCGCGAACGTTTCGCGACAGGATTCGGCAAAGCTCGGAACTGCTTGGAAAAGATCGGGACCTCGAGAATACGAGTTTTTTGACAAATATCTCCAAGAAGAACATGAAAAAATGGGGTTGATCTTAGATTGCAAAACCAGGTGGAGTAGTATGGCCAATATGGTCACGAGATTTTTGGCCCTGAATGACCCTGTCATGAAAACCCTGATTGATTTGAAGAATGACATCACCTTTACTTCGGCTGAGCTGGCTTTACTGCAAGAGTTGTCCACTTCACTCAATATTGTAAAGGCAACAGTAGAGGCGCTCTGTCAAGAAAAAGCAAATCTGTTTACTGCAGAAACAGCACTGCAATTCATGGTTGCGAAACTTTAAGCGACAAACAGCTTTATTAGTGACACTAATACTAGTTACTTAAAGCTCTCAAGGAAAGGATTGCTCAAAGACGCCTGTAAAACCTAATCTGCACTTTGAAATATCTGCACAATCCCAGTAAATATTACGCAGAGCCTGCTTCGTCTTACTTTCCATCACCAGGAAATAACACTATCGTTGAAGTAATCATCGAAATCAACGAGAAATACTACGTTAAAAGACAGGACCAAGATGATGACGAAGATGATATGGCCTTAATTCATTTTCGGCAACACAGCGAGACCGCCTGGGAAGCAGACGAACCCGAAATGAGCTTTAAAGAACAACTAAAAAGACAGATAGATGACACCGTTTCAGCAACTCCTTCGACATCTACCGCTAATGTATCAGATAGAGAGGAATTGGAAACGTCAGTGCGAATGCAAATGGCGCTATTTGACAGAGGAGGACCTAGACAAATATATTTGAGCCAAGCATATGACTTCCTCATGTGTATACCACCTACAAGTATAGAGTGTGAAAGAGTGTTCTCATCCGCAAAATATATCTGTTACCACTTAAGGTGTTCCGTAAAAGATGACTCCCTGGACGCTCTGAGTTTCCTCAGGTCGCACTATCAAGGAAAACGTTAATTTTTAGTCCTAAAACATATTTTATATTATTTATGCAAAGTTTGATCTCATGAATAATTGTTTTTATAGTTTCTTAGTTGAATATTTTTCTTTTGAATCTTTTAAGTTTTGTAATGTAGGTACTTAACTTTGCAATGTGTGTCGTATGGATGTGAATGACGTTACGAAGAACCAAAAATAAAATTGAGAATTTTACACTTATTTCGAGTTATTTAATATTTACATCATAAAATAACAAGTAACTCACTTAGAATCTCTAAGTGAGTTACTTGTTATTTTTTTGATTTGTAAGACTGTGTTTTAATTAGTCAGACTGCCGTTGTACCTTAGCGGCCAAATTCTGATTGTTTAAACTAAGATTTGTTTTTGATTCAGAGAAATTAAGACTCTCAGGGTGACTTGCCGATGCGAGACTAAACTGCGTGCTAAATCTCGCTGTTTTTGACGTTTCCTCTGTAGCCCAAAAGTCAGTTTAGCTTAAGCGCTGTTTTTTCTCGCATCGGCAAGTCACCCTAAGTTACACTGGCAATAAAAAACCTGATTATAATAGCAGTCGATGCTTTTTTTTATTATTCGAATAATATTCGAATAATTCGAATATTACCAAGAAAAAAGTCGAATATTCGAATATCAAAATATTTCGAATATTTGCAGGCCCTAACTCACACGCACATAGCGGCATCTCATATTCTTACATCGCGGTATCTAAAGGTTCCTCTAACTTTTCACAATAGCCCACTGTGGGAACAGCACAGATATACTGGCTAGTACCTCTATGTACCAACTTATAATTTGTGTTTATATTTAACTAGATAAACTTTACATACCGCGATGTAGGATTATGAGTTAGACGCTGCTATGTGCGAGTAAGTCCTCTGTAGTGTGCGCTTCAGTACTCCCACAGATCTACTTTATATGGAGCGCTTCCGTTTTGTCGCGAGGCCGCCGCGCTGCCGCCACCGCCGCCGCTGGCTGCACAGCTCGCTAGCGTTATGCCGAGACTGGCTATAGCTAGACAGTTGCGTCAGGTATAATATCTACTATGTATGGTGTGGTGCACAACAGTCGCTGGTGGTGCGGTTCCGCTTGGCAGCTACATCAGGTAAGACATCTACTGCAATGGTGCGGTTACAATTCTCGGTGGCGTTGCGGTTTCGCTCGGCTGCTACTGCCATGCCAGGGCTTGCCATCGCTAGACAACTGCTTCAGGTATAACATCTATAACAAGGTGCGGCGCACACCGCTGGCTGGCTCCATGGCTGCCGTCGCAGCTCGCTAGCGCCATGCCGAGACTCGCCATCGCTAGACAGTTGCATCAGATATAATATCTACTACAATGGCGCAGTGCAGCCGGCGGCGGCGCTTTGCCACGGCTTGCTATCTATAGGCGGGTACATCAGGTATAGTTCATTTGCTTGGATAGAGTCGGTACTTACGCTCGCATTTTTTGGATATTGTAACAAAGTAAAAAAAAACACGAACTAACGAATAACCAATAAGGTGCGATATGCAAAGTATGAGTATGAGATATAAACTAAAATTTGATTATAAATATTCTTCATCACTCGTTCACTTTTCATCAGTTACGGAATCTTTACCACATGTACCAAAGCCATACTAAATTATCGATTCATTAACTCGCTAAATTTACTTGCTGTACGTCGCACGCCCATAATTTTTTTATGAGGCGGCATCTTGTGATGTTCTGCGGCACGCGCCAAGGTAGCGCGATAAAAGAGCGACACTATCTAAGCGAATTGACTATATAACATCTACTCCAACGACCGCCACCGCGCTGCCGCCGCCGCCTCTGCTGGCCGCCAAGCTTTCTATGGCCATGTCACGACTGGCTATCGCTAGACAGTTGCATAAGGTATAACTAAGGAGTCTTCCCATAGTGGACGATTCTACTGATCATCACACAGCACAGCCGACGACTACAGACAGCAACGGACGCAGACAGGGCTCTTCCCATGGTAGATTCATTTCGAAGCCCAAAATGAATGAGAAAATATCTTCAATACAGTTGCGGATCAATAATATATTATTAAAGCAAGCTCCGTGTTAAGATTAAGCTAATCATTCCATAGCCTGATCCTTCGCCAAAAGAAGGCAATTAATCTTTTGTGTACTAAATGTTTTCACCTTTGTTCCAATCGGAGGATATCCCCTGCCGGACATAAGACACCCATAATATCACTAAACCAACCGAGTTACCTCACGTGCTCTTCTAGCACTCTGTATATATATATACCTTGTAGAAGTCCTACACTGTATTAAGGGTTATATACTGCTATTCTACTTGACACTTAACTCACTGTTCTTGCTGAAAAATATTTTTGCCATGGCGTTATTGGTTAATAAAATAAGCAGCTATTTAATAAGCAAATTTTATATACCCCGATCAGGTTGCAACGTTCCACAATACAATGGGAGAGCGTATGATCCCGTCGACTCGTCCCATGATGCTGCAAGCTGCCCTGGATCTTTCCACGTTGGTGCAGGATCAGAAGGAAATATATTGGGATAATGAAGATTTGCTTATTGAGTATACCGACAAGTTAAAGAAGGCGGTGTTAAAATTGGAATCGCAGGTAACGCCGTTATGTTTTGTTTATTTTACCTGCATTTTGTATATGTAACAGCAAAGTATTTATCAAAAATAATTACATAATCCCATTAAAAGAATACACATTAGAACTAGTCTATGAACATAAAATGATTACTTCGATCTAAGGACATTGCTACGCTAACATAGAAATATAATTACTATAGAGCGAGCATATGCACATGTGAACATTGAGAGCACATGAGAACATGAAATCAAATCTAGCGCCAACCGCAACAGTTGTCAAAAAGTGCAAATCGAAAGCGTTAGAGGAGTGTTTGTCAGAAGTTTTTATTTGTTTTTTACAATAAAAATGGTGAAATGCGCAGTTAAAACGTGTAAAAGTGATACGCGAAAACACACCAAACAAAAATCAAATGTGACTTTTCACAAGTAAGTAAGTTTTATTTAATAATTTACGTGATAAAATTTTATATTCGCGGGGTTGAAGGAGGCGTTGGGGGACGAAATCTATCATTCTTACGAATGACAAGTTTGACGCACGCACACACGCACAACGATTTAGAGATGGGGTACTTTCATTAGGATGTTTCAATTGTCGATCCATTAATCGTTCGATACAATCGGTTAATAATAAATATATATTTTTTGGTAATTGTTTAATACATCTAAAAATCAATATGTTTATGAATATGTTACTTTGCTATTTGAAAATTGAGTTTTGATTTCTGGAATAATTATATATGTTTTTTTAGCTAGCTACCTAAGAAAATATTAACACATTTCATGTATATTGTTCGGAATCATTGTATAAAGTATCGATTCTCTTCTTTGATAAAAAAATCGATGTTGCACAGATTGATAACACTGGCCAACAAAAAAAAACTTTTTTTTTGGTGCGGTAAAAATTTGTTTAGATATTGTTTTTGAACGTGTCTCTGATGACAAACCTACAACTGCCATTTTTGTATCAGCTCTAATTTCATAACTACCCTCAATTTTAAAATTTCGTCACTTTGACTTCAACAAAGTATCGCAATTCTTTTATTTTCATCAATTTCGTTGTTTTGGCATAATGGCAAGCTCATCAAGATGTTGTTTGACCAATCCTAATTCATTTTGTTATATTTGTGGTGAATATACGTTTGAGGAAAACAGAAAACCCATAACAGAGTTCGTGAAAAATGCATATTTCGCATACTTCAACCTATCTATTGAGCATCAAGATAAGCCTTGGGTGCCCCATTTTGTGTGTAAAACATGCAGAGAACATTTGAGACAATGGACAAATTGCAAAAGAAGATGTATGAAATTTGGGATACCGATGATTTGGAGGGAACAACAAAATCACTTCAACGACTGTTATTTCTGTTTGGTTAAGATTGTCGGCATAAATCGAAAGAATAGAAGTAAATGGACATATCCTGATATACCATCAGCGAAAAGACCTGTACCTCATTCCGAAAGTGTCCCTGTGCCTACGTACCACTCGCTGCCAGATATCGAAGTGGAACAATATAACGAAATCCAAGCAAATCCCGAGATCGACAGTGATTATGGCGAGTTGAATCGAACCTCTCGTTTTTTTTCACAAGGTGAGCTTAATGATCTGATAAGGGATCTAGATCTTTCAAAGGAGCGTGCTGAATTGTTGGCTTCTAGATTAAAAGAGAAGAATTTGCTTTCACCAAACACAAGAGTTACATTTTACCGTCAAAGAGAACGCGATTTGCTACCATATTTTTCTGAAGATAACAATCTTGTTTATTGCAATGATATTGGTGGTTTATTAACAAGAATGGGTTTACAAAAGTACGACTCAACTGAGTGGCGTCTTTTTATAGACAGTTCCAAAAGAAGTCTCAAATGTGTATTGCTTCATAATGGTAATAAACACGCTTGTGTTCCAATTGCTCATTCTACCCGAATGAAAGAAGAGTATGAAGCAATTGCACTGCTTTTAGAAAAGATTAAATATGATAACCACCAATGGTTTATATGCGTCGATCTCAAAATGGTTAATTTTCTGTTGGGACAGCAAGGTGGATATACAAAGTATCCATGTTTTATGTGTCTTTGGGATAGTAGAGATAAACCGAATCACTGGGTACGAAAAAATTGGCCGATCAGAGAAAGCCTAGCTGTTGGAAAGCAAAATGTTATAAATACACCTTTAGTCCCCCGAGAAATGATCATTTTACCTCCTCTACACATAAAACTTGGTCTCATGAAACAATTTGTAAAAGCATTAGACAAATCGGGCTCATGCTTTCAATACATTACGAGGGCATTTCCAGCTTTAAGCACAGAAAAACTCAAGGCTGGAATATTTGACGGTCCTCAGATAAGACAGTTAATTAAAGATGATAACTTCGCAACATCTATGAATGAAACGGAACTTGCTGCGTGGAACTCATTTGTGCAAGTGATCAAAAATTTCCTTGGTAATCATAAGGCAGAAGATTATGAAAGTATTGTAAACCAAATGCTTTCTTGCTTTCAAAAGTTGGGATGTAATATGAGCATCAAGGTTCATTACCTACACAGCCATTTGGACTGCTTCCCGCATAACCTGGGTGACTTAAGTGAGGAACAAGGAGAGCGGTTTCATCAGGACATCAAAGTCATGGAGGATCGATACCAGGGTAGATGGGATACTCACATGATGGCTGATTACTGCTGGGCTCTTATGAGAGACAACCCAATGCATAAACATGAAAGAAAATCTATTAAGAGGAGTTTTTTGTACACTGACTAATAAAAAATGTGTTTTTTCGTTGAAAAATTTTTTTTTTAATATTTTCAAAACTAGAGCTGATACAGAAAAACTGATTACATATTTGAAATCAGTGAAGAAATTACTTTCATAATCAGGTCTTAAAACAACGGCACCAAAAATAGTGTTGGCCAGTGTAATGTTTAACAATTACCCATCCTTATTTATCAATATAAATATACGTAAGTAGCTATAGCACACCCGCCGACACTGTGCACTAGGCATGGAACATTTCACAAATAGCATATGAATAATCATATGAATTTAAAAATCATATGTCATATGAAAATAGCATCCAGAAAGGTTGCTATTAATCATTCCTGGTCGCACTACATCCGAATCATGACATTGAATGAAATCATAAGAAAAGCAAAGCGAATGACTTGTGGGCGGGGTTATCTTTGTAAGTGTAAGCGAATAAGAAATATTGAGTTAGAGAGAGCAAGGTATAAAACTTTTACTTTATAATAATAAGCATAAAGTTTTGGTATATAATAATAAATCATTTATTATCAGACAACAAGGTCCATATAATATTAGTAAACTTAGTCTATGTTAGTATTTTACAATTTGGGAGGCAGAGGCTTTGATTTTTGAAGCGCCGGAACACTATTCCCTCAGGCCAAAAATTCTCTCCTAGCAGAATCTTCTCGTGGACTGCGGGAACCTGGAGCCAGTAGGATTTGAAGTTAGTAGGCCTACTGGGCTCCAGACGTGAGATGTTGAGCACGGTTATGGGACCGAGGCTCGTCTGCTCAATGTGACGCAAGATATCATTGTGCGTCATCTGTGGAGCTACTCGTGATATATAAATATCCAGTACCGGTGTTGCAGCCTTCAAGGGGCACGAGGCTGCTGGGACGGTACCACGCTTATTCCTGTTGTTAGCACGACGTTTGGGTTTTTTCCCAACCAGGGTAAATCCATCGTCGTCTCCAACAGTCTTCGGCGCGGCACGAACGGGCGCGGCTCGATTCTCCTTTCCCTCCCTCCGTCTGGTAGTCGCGGCGGGTGACGGGGGGTTCGGGCAACGACAACGGGAGCGTGATTGGCTACCTGACTTCAGCACCTGTGCGAATGAACCCTTGTGAGCCATCGATGTCGATGGCGCGTCAGGTTTCCAGACAGGTGCGGATGCGCGCAGCGAACTCGTTCCATCACAAATTCGCTGAGTTGTCGGAGGATCACAGTCAATGACCGGGCAGTTTACTGGGTCAGTTGTCACAGTTGTTGTATAACCTGTAAGCTAAGGGTATAAGGCTTAAAGTACTTTAAAGTAAAAATAACAGATAAGAACTATTGCTATTTAAAAACCATATGATTTTTGTTTCCGAATTTTGCTATTTTGTTTTGAATGAAATGAAATCAGTAAGTCAGCTGTTGTGATAGCGAAACGACCTAATTTTGTGTATTTGCGTCGCGACTTGCTAACCGAGTGTGAATAATAGTTATAGTTAATATTTTAGTAGGTACTTTTGTGTATATATGTCAGGTGTTATTTAAATAAGTTTTAGTAAATTATTTTAGTATTAGTGTATTGTACAGAACTAGTTTTTTATTCCCTAGTAGTAAGACTAAGTTAAGTTAGTGTTCTTAGTGCAAAACAGACTGGACTTGTTGACTGAAATAATATCATAATGAGTGCTAGTGCTTCAATTTGGAACCATTATGAAAAAATTGCAGGAAAGACTGTCGCAAAGTGCATCATATGCAGAAAAGAATATTCTTATAAAACAAGTGTTACAAATTTAAAAAAACATTTAAGTAACAAACATTTAAGTGCTTATAGTAATTATATAGATGCGTTAAGAGAACAGACTGGAAGTAGAGTGCCAGGAGCAGGTGAGAGCTGTGCCAGTAGTTCGAATTTAAATATTAATATTCAGCAATCAACTCCAACAACAAGTAGTGACGAAGCAACCGTTTTCCTCCAACCATTACCATCTTCATCTAGAACGTTTCAGCTTCAACGTAGGCAACAAGCGATAACCGCATACGTTCCACGCAGAATGGATGAGGCGAGGAAAAAAATAATTGACACCAAACTCCTTCAAATGATAACACAAGATTATTATAGACCATTTTCAGTTGTAGAAGATAAAGGGTTTAGAAGTTTTGTTAATGCTTTAAATCCGAACTATCAATTGCCCAATAGAAAACTTATTTCAGGGACTTTAGTACCGGGACAATACCGGGAATGCAAAAATAAGATTAAGAACTTGGTAAATGATGCCAAAAACGTATGCCTTACTACCGACTGTTGGACTTCACTTTCGATGGACGCCTATTTGGCAGTAAGTGCTCATTTTTTTATTGAGTTTAAACTATACTCGGTCTTGCTACACTGCGAACATTTTAGTGGTTCACACACAGCAGCTGCTTTGGCAGATGCTCTTAAGAGTATAGCTGAAGAATGGGAACTATCAAACAAAATTACTTTAATCGTGTCCGACAATGCAGCAAATATATGCAGCGCTATAAAGAAAACAGGATGGCCATCATTTGGTTGTTTCCTGCACAAATTAAATTTAATAGTTGAAAAAGCTTTAATGAAAATTGATTTTATATTAGAATCAGTTAAGAAAATTGTCTGCCATTTCAAAAAAAGCCATCTAGCCACTGAAGCACTGATAAAATACCAGACAGATTATGAAAAAAAGTCTAATCCTTTAAGATTAATCCAGTCGGTTGCAACGAGGTGGAATTCCGCGTTCTACATGCTAGATCGTTTTTTGACACTGAAGGGCGCGTTACAAGCCATCATCCCAAATTTAAACGTCGATCTTCCTATTATTACTGGTGAGATGTGGGAAGCAATACAACAAATTTGCACAATGAGTGGCACGAACTATTTAACGGCTAGTTTGGCTATTGTGGTTATAGACGGATTAAGAAATGTGCTAAATATAATGAAAAGAAGATCTATCTATGGTACAGCAAAGGAATTTTTGGAAAAACTTGATGGTGGTTTGTTGTTATACTTTCCAGTGGCAGAAATAGAGGATAATATCCTTTTAGGTGTATGCACTTTACTGGACCCCCGCTTCAAAATACATGCTTTCCTGGACAGCAGCTTAGTAGAGGAAGCTCCATCTAATGAGACATGCGAGCGCACAAGACGTGTTGATATAGTGAAAGAGCATGTACTCGAATTATTAAGAACGAAATTAAGAAATCGGAGAGCAATTGTAAATGATATTACTGAAAGGAACACATTTCCATCATCGTCAAATCAACAAGAAGTATCAACCTATGGGGCCATATCTGTATGGGGTAAAATCGAAAAATCGATTGCGGCGATAATGCCGGCTAGCGACGATATTAGCTCTAAAGCTAAAAATGAGCTAGATATGTTTTTAAATGAAGAGATAGCACAGCGAACACACTCCCCACTAGATTGGTGGAAGAATCATGAGTTGATTTATCCTAATTTGGCAGAAATCTTTAAGGAACATTGCCATGTTGTCAGAACTTCAGTGGAGTGTGAGAGAGTGTTTTCTAAAGCTGGGAATTTCGTTACTCAGAAAAGAGCCAGGCTGAGTAGAAAACGGACAAAAGAGCTTGTATTTTTAAAAAATAATGAGCAGTACTGTTAATTCATAAATTAAAAGCTGATTAAAAATTAGAACCTTAATTATGAATCACATGTAAATAGATATGATTAATGAACTTTTAAATACGCCAATGTTAATTTTTTTGAACTTTATAACTAATTATTTGTTTCTTAGTATTTTTCCATTGACAGCCCGAAGCCTGTTTAAGTATGAGGGAAAGTTCATTAATTGTGCATATTTTAAAATATAACTATCCGAGCACTCCGTAGCGCAAATAAACAAATAAAAAGTTAATTAATTTTGTGATGATAAAAACGTCAAATAAAAAAAACGCAGTCAGAAGTAGTAAAATAAAAGATCATCATAGAATCAACAACATCAACAATGGAATCATATCAACAATTATTTTCAAACTAAAATAAATATTCAGTACAATTAGCATTTTCAAAACTAATGTGCATATTATAAAAATGGTAGATTTATTTACGGTAATTTTATACTAACACCGACCAAAAGAAACGAACATCTGCGTTTCAATTCAAGTTAATAGACGCATTGTTATTATAGATAAAGACCTCATTGTATATGAGCTTAGTTTAATTTTACAATAGATATTTATACATTTTGAAACACACGTGTTTTATTGCCTTGGCGTTTGGCGTAGCAATAAATGGTTGGGATTATCTGTATTTTTTATTATACTCTATTCGGTTTTATCTTTTACAAAATATAAATTACAATCACCTCTACTACTCACTTAATAATAGACGGACTTTACAACATACTTAGGAAAATACCAAGAAAATAATACAATAAATGAATAGATTGTTATAATATAATACATATACCTTATTGAAATAGAGATAAGTATATATTCGTTATAAAATTCATGGCTTTTTGAAACGGCACATGTTCTGTTGAACTAACAGAAATATCATCCACTTATTATTGTTTTATTTCTACAAACAACTACAACAAAAATAAAATTAATATAAAGTTTAATTGAGTTATGGCAAGATCGAATCTATATAAAATTGCTTAAACGTAAATACAAAAATGACCACCTCTATTTGAACTGCAACCTTATCCTTATCATAAATTATAATGTAAAATCATATGCATATTGCATGTAGCAAAAAGTATGAAATATCATAATTGTTAAAAATCATGAACTGTGAAAAATAGCAGTAAAAATCATATGATAAAATTTAGCAATAGCACCAAATGATTATGAATTAAAAATAGCAATCATTGCCATGCCTACTGTGCACAAGCGGGAGTCTCGCAAATGCGTGTTCTATAGTAATTATATTTCTATGTACGCTAAAGTGCTGTATATATAGTGTTTCTAAGTAATTCTCCGCTTTTTAAAATTGGAATTTATGCTGTTTTCTAATCAGTAAATTTAATCCTCCATCTACGAAAGATATAATCTTACAGTTAAAGATTGCAAAATTATTGAGTAGCTTTGCATCACATTTTCGTCTGGCCGTAATTGGCTATGATTATTTAAAATATATTCTTGATATTAAATCATTAGTCGGAAGAATTTAATAAGTTTCAGACTTCCTAACAAGACAGTATGTCCACCAAAATAATTTACTTCGTTTTTTTTATGTAATCGTAAAGTTATCCTGGCTCAGTTATCTATTTTTTAACGCAAGATTATCCTTAGCGTAAACATGCAAACCGTTATAAAAGTTAAGCGTTAATGCGGAAATAGTAATTGATTAAAGCGTAATGTTTGGTATTTTAAACATTTCAGAATTCATATTTGACCAAGCAACACTTGGAAATACGGAATATTGTAGCCTCACTGGTAGATACCGAACTCTTGGCGAAACAAGCAGAGTGGAAAAAGAGGATTAAAGATATTAGAGATATCATCGAAGCGGTGAGTTTGTTATATTTGATTTAGTAACGTAAAACTCAGGTTCGTATAGGAACATTTAATAAAACAGCATACCGTTGAATGATTGAGGTTCTCTTCCTTTTTAGGAGATAATGATCATGTAAAAATTTCATTATACCTCTATAATGTAGAAGTGAATATAAAATGCTAGTCTCATTAGTTAAATCAATATTTGAGTAGAGATTCCGTTGGCGTCGCTAATAAAATGAGGATGAAATTCAATCATAAATTTTATTCCACTGTATTCTCGTATATTTTTAAAGTGATTTTGGATTCTAATCAATTCAGCAGCAGCTTCACGATACATATCTGCTGTCCTTAAGCTAAAATACTCTTCGAGAAAAAGTTGATCAATTACATTATGTTGCGACACAAAAGTTAATAATCGCGAATCACAGACGAGACAAATGAGAAGATGTGCCGAGCGACCAATCAGAGGAGAGCGCGAGAAGCATAGACGGCGACACCTTTTTGCATTCGATGATTACACGCTTTGCAATCAACATCTTGTTTTGTAAAATCATATATTTTGTCATTTTTTCATTAAAGTCGTTCATTAAGAAGTTGCGCTTTATTCACTTCATCAAAACCCAAGACCAAGGAACGGCACATATGGTCCTTCTTCGCCGGACACTAACCAGCCATCCTATACACGTGGCGCCTACATGGGATAACACGCAACCATAGGCGCTTATGCTGTTCAACACGCCAATAATCTTGGGTAAACGCACAAGGATCGACTTCAAAAGACTATCACTTTCAAGACTGGCTAAAGAAGAGGAAATAGTTTGGCCTACTGAAAGACTAAGACGCCATCAGAACATTCCAGAACTTTCGGGATTCGTCGCATCATTACACCTGATTCATTGCTGGATTGATCTGTGTTGTGCTTTCATATCGGCCTACCATTCCTGTGCTTATTTTTCCTGTCATTATCCTTTGGCTTCAAAACTGTAAGTAGACGTTTTTTTCCCATTATATCAAAATGCCTTTAATGGCCGACAGTGATGAAGGTAAAAGGGATAGGTCTAAGTCTCCGTCTAAATTTGAGGGCAACGATAGTACAAATTTGTATCGAGATTTAGTTAGAAAGCGGGGAATAGTCAAAGGTAGATTAAGCAGATTTTCTTCCATTTTAAATACGTTTGAGAGAAGTAAGCAGTTATCGCAAATAGAACATTCCGACTTAAAACTACGTATTCAAACAGCTCGTAGTTTATATGAGGAATTCGATATTATTCAAAAACAAATTGATATGTTAGTGTCGGACAAAGACATTGAAGAACAGTTGGAACAACGCGAACAGTTCGAAAATGTTTTTTATAGTGCCATTGCTAACGCCGAATGTATTTTAGGTAGCCTTAGTAGTAGCGCGGAAGTCTGTACCGGTAACAATTCAAAGTTAGAATTCATAAAACTCCCTGCCATAACGCTTCCTTCCTTTGATGGTTCGTGTGAACACTGGCTCGAATTTAGAGACACCTTCCTTTCATTAATTCATAATAATAGTCAACTGTCCAATATTCAAAAATACCACTATTTAAAATCATCCTTAAAAGGCAGTGCAGCATTAGTAATAGATCAGTTGGAATTTTCTTCTAATAATTACATAATTGCGGTAGAACTGCTTCAGAATCGCTACAACAACAATAATTTGTTAATACATAATCACATTAAAGCATTATTTACAGTACCTAAATTAACAAAAGAGTCGTCCGCTTTACTGAATAGGTTAATTGACACAATATTAAAAAACATCCGAGCGCTAAAGTCATTGGGTGAGCCTACAGAACACTGGGATACTTTAATTATTTATTTAATTGTTTCTAAACTCGACGATACTACGGAGCGAGAGTGGGAACAATACAAAACTATAATATATAAACAGAAAGATCCCCAATATAAAGTAAAAGTAGATGATTTATTATCCTTTTTGAAATCGCGCGCTGATATGTTGGATACGTTATCACTTTCCCATAGTAAAGCGGCTAGTACGACCACTAAACCCAGCTTTTCGCCTATTAACAGCAAGGTACATTGCAATGTATCGGTGAGCAGTAAGACGCGCCGTATAGCCTCATTTAAGCAGGGTTATGTTTGTAAAATTAATCATCCACTTTATTCGTGCCAAAAGTTTCTTGATTTGCCTTTAGATGAGAAATATAAAATAGTGCGCGATAACAAACTCTGTGACAATTGTTTACGAACAGGTCATTCAATAGAAGACTGTCGATTTGGACCTTGCAGATATTGTAATAGTAAACATAATTCCTTGTTGCATAAAAAAGACGATGCCACTGCCGCAACCGGTCCGACGTTATCTCTCTCATTAGTAGATCAACAAAACGCAGGTGTGCATGAGTCATGCGCGGACACTACGCACTCTGATTCTGAAGCGCTCGTAGTTAACAATGTAAATGACCATACACATAACTATGCACAACCTCATACTATTTTATTATCAACAGCGCTCGTTGAAATAGCTGATCGAGACAACACATATCACGTAGCTCGCGCACTGCTTGACAGTGGAAGTCAACGATGCTTGATTAGCAAACAATTATGCGAATTATTACATCTACCATATATACAGTCCACTCATGCAATTCAGGGAGTAGGGGGTATTGTCACTCAAACAACGCTTAATTGTGATGTCGTAATTCGGTCGCGTTACGATACTTACAGTAAAACATTAAATTGTATAGTATTGCCGAACATAACCTCATCTCTGCCAACTGTACCCTTAACTCGCCATCAGTTTGACATTCCAAGTGAATGTTTATTAGCAGATCCTTCGTTCTTCGAACCCAATCGCGTTGACATTTTATTAGGTGCCGATGTATTTTGGGATCTGCTGAAGGAAGGTAGGATACGCACGCAAGCCGGACCTTTCTTACAGGACACAAGGTTAGGTTGGATAATTTCAGGTTCTATCTATAAGAAAGCGCATAGGGATAGCGTTATCCAATGTAATTTTGCCCAGTCCGTTGATTCACAATTACGACGATTTTGGGAACTGGAGGAGCCTATTAAGCTATCTGATATTCGCACAGAGGCTGAGAGGGAATGCGAAAGACTTTTCTTAGAACAAACGAAACGCAATAGCGATGGACGTTTTGTTGTTACGATTCCCTTGAAATTGCCAGCAGGAGCTTTAGGAGACACGCGAGACCAGGCCGAACGTCGATTTTACGCATTAGAAAAACGTTTATATAGCGATAAAACGTTTAGAAAATTATATTCGGATTTTATGCGCGAATATATAGATTTAGGACATATGTCTCGAGTAGATAATTATCCGTCGCCACATTATTTCATGCCAAATCATGGCGTTCTTCGAGAACATAGCACAACTACTAAGTTGCGAGTAGTTTTTGATGCTAGCGCAGCTTCCACGTCCGGTAGGTCATTAAACGACCTTCAAATTGTAGGGCCACCGATACAAGGTGACATAATTTCAATTCTTTTACGCTTTAGAATGTACAAGTACATAGCATGTGGTGATATATCCAAAATGTATAGACAGGTGCTTGTTAACCCTAATCAGCGCCAGCTCCAGCTTATTGTTTGGCGCTAGGAACAGTCACAACCCCTTGAGGTATATCAACTTAACACCGTAACATACGGGACCGCATCAGCGCCGTTTCTTAGTGTGCGGTGCCTTAAACAACTCGCCTCCGAGTGTGACGACAAAGACGTTAGGAGGTCAATCATGGAGGATATGTATGTCGACGATTACATAAGCGGTAGTGATGATAAGGATCAGCTGTTACAATTATGTCAAAACGTGTCTTCTGTTTTACTTAGCGGGTGTTTTCCACTTACCAAGTGGTCATTTAATTTTCAATGCGATATGGCGCAGGTACCATTAGACTTTTCTAAATCACTGTCACTATCAGAAAATAGTCAAAACAAAACTTTAGGATTAAATTGGTACAATTCCAGCGATGAGCTATATTTCAACACACAAATAGTAAGTGAAAGTGGTAATAATAGTAAGTTAACTAAGCGCTTTATATTATCGTCCGTGTCTCAAATATTTGACCCTCTAGGATTACTAAGTCCCACTATTATGATTGCAAAAATTATGCTTCAACAATTATGGTTGGCTCATTTAGGTTGGGACGATCCGGTGCCACGAGATGTATTTAAGACTTGGACTAATTTTGTAAATAATTTGAAATTTCTCAGCGAGCTACGCGTGCCGCGTCACGTGATCGATTGCGCGATGGCGGCGGCTAATATGGAACTTCATATTTTTACTGACGCCTCACAGACTGCTTACGGCGCGTGCGCATATATTCGTGCCGTAGACAATGAGTCAGTAATATCCGTAAGGCTACTGTACGCGAAGGGCAAGGTTGCACCCTTAAAACCTGTTAGCATCCCTCGTTTGGAATTGTGCGCGGCTGAGCTAGGTGCAAAGTTGTATCGCAAGATAAAAGATTCAATTAATTTTAATTTTCAGTCCGTATATTTTTGGTGTGATTCCACGATTGTATTAGGATGGTTACACACTGAACCTAAACTGTTACAAACTTTTGTCCAAAATCGAGTGGTCAATATTCATGATCTCACTACCGATATACCATGGTATCACGTCTCGGGACATAATAATCCAGCTGACCTAGTTTCGCGTGGTATGGCTCTTAACTCATTGGTTTCGTGCGATTTATGGTGGCACGGGCCGACGTTTCTTCATGACGCGACATTTGCTCGCCCGGCACCGCCGGAGACAACACGAGATGAACTACCAGAGTTAAAACCTATGAAGTCACATACGTTTTATAATAAGCAATCATGTAATATTAGTTCTCTAGATACAGTATCCTTTTATCCATTTTACCGATATTCGCAATTTAATCGTTTAATACGCGCGTGCGCGTACTTACTTCGCTTTATTCATAATGTACGCAATAAAAATAATCGATGTATTGGGGATCTATCTGTTAGTGAACTATTAAGGTCAGAATTAGTTTTAGCTAGGTTTAGTCAATTAAATACGTTTTCTGAACAGTATAAAATATTAAGCGCTAATGGTGTTTTAGGAAACAAGCACCCTTTATCTAGATATAATTTATTTATAGATGAAAATGACGTCATACGTGTAGGTGGGCGATTAGGTAATAGCAGTAGGTTTCTTTATGATAAGAAGCATCCGATTTTATTATCTCATAAGGATCATTTCACCGTGCTTCTTGTTCGATATGAGCATAGTCTGTTAGAGCATGCGGGACCACAAGCTATGTTATATAGTTTACGCGAACGCTGGTGGCCAATAAGAGGCAGGGAGCTATCGCGTAGGATCGTAGGCGAATGCGTTAAATGTACAAGGAACCGTGGGAAGGTGGCATCGCCCATCATCATGGGTAATCTGCCTGAAGAAAGGATTACTGCTGCGTTTCCATTTTACAATTGCGGTGTAGACTATGCGGGTCCGGTGCTCATACTCAATCGTAAAGGAAGAGGAGCCAAAACTAGTAAGGCATATATTTGCCTCTTTATATGTTTTACAACGCGCGCTATTCACTTGGAATTAGTTACCGATCTGTCCTCCGAAGCTTACATTCTTTCACTAAAAAGGTTTATTTCGAGGCGTGGCAAGCCTAATAAAATATATTCGGACAATGGCAAAAATTTTGTAGGTGCTAGAAATGAATTCGAGTCTTTTTTGAAAAATTGTTCGTCAGATATTTTAGAATACGCACATAGCAATAAAATTGAATTTAGCTTCATCCCTGTATATGCAGCACACTTCGGAGGCGAATGGGAGGCTGGCGTGAAATCGTGCAAACATCACTTGCTTCGTATGACGGGCAATGCTCACCTTACCTTCGAGGAATTAAGTACCGTTTTAGCACAGATCGAAGCTATCCTTAATTCCCGTCCCCTTTCACCATTATCACAAGATCCTAATGACCTTCTTCCCTTGAGTCCTGGCCATTTCCTGGTAGGTCGGCCACTGACTGCACCTATATACACAGAGCAGAATATCGCCTCAGCCAACATCAATTTGCTTTCACGTTACAAGCGCATAGAACACATACGCTACAATTTTTGGTCAAGATGGAGCAAGGAGTACATCTCGGAGATGCAAGGTCGACCTAAATGGAAACAAAGCAACTATCATCTGCAACCCGACATGCTTGTTATCATCAAAGAAGACAATTCTCCCCCGTTGAATTGGCATCTCGGCAGAATAGTCACTGTGCATCCGGGAAAAGACGGGATATCCAGAGTAGCGGACATCCGCACGCAGAAAGGAGTAATACGACGAGCGTTTTCCAAAATTTGTCCACTATTCCCATTGGAAGCCACTCCTTCCAAGGCCGGGGGTATGTTGCGACACAAAAGTTAATAATCGCGAATCACAGACGAGACAAATGAGAAGATGTGCCGAGCGACCAATCAGAGGAGAGCGCGAGAAGCATAGACGGCGACACCTTTTTGCATTCGATGATTACACGCTTTGCAATCAACATCTTGTTTTGTAAAATCATATATTTTGTCATTTTTTCATTAAAGTCGTTCATTAAGAAGTTGCGCTTTATTCACTTCATCAAAACCCAAGACCAAGGAACGGCACACATTATATTGTTGTTAAATATGAATTTGTTTTATGTTGAAGGTGTATAAACTATTATGTTGAAAAAATATTTGTATATCCTTTAACATAACATAACATAAACGTTCACGCCCAATATCCTCGAAGGGGTTGGCAGAGGTACTAATACTTCTGGACATCACGTCACATTGTCACCTGGTGTTCAGAGTACCCACGTTTTGCATGGACAGTGTCCTCACGTGATGGGGGCAGGCCTATTGCCGTTTTGTACGAATACACTGTCACATGACTAAGTACAACTCAGCCATGTGGGTTTCCTCACGATGTTTTCCCTCACCGTTAACAACCGTGATAAATTAACCACACATATGTCTTTATAAAAGACAAATTGGTGTAAGCCCCACCCGGGATTTGAACACTAGTCGCTTGCACGTTAACTAGTGTTCTATCCATTAAGCTATCACGTCGTTGTTTAATGATATAGTATTATAGGCTGCCGATGTCGGATAAGGATTTATTATTTTAGTTTAATGTGACATAAATTCAATTTCATTTTAGTTTCATGAACGTTGAGTAAATAACGTTTTTGTTTTCATTAAAAATAAATCAAAATCAACCCTCAATATAAATAAGATTTTTATATTTTCAATAAGTTTTATTTATGTTACTATTCTAGGTTGAGTTAAATGGGTACAAGAACACAGAAGTGTGGCGAACCCATTGGGATCATCAGCTTTACAAAGTCCTCGAGTGCCAGTATATGAAAACATTGAACTCGCTGCATAAATATTTCCCTTATGTGAAGGTAGATTTAGTCATACGGTAAGTGAGTTTATGAGTTGAATCTGTTAAAGTGCTGACCGTAGTTTGGCATGTCTAAAAACTCATAGAATTTTGATGTGACTGATTTGAACTTTGACCATACAGTGAGAAAGCTTCTGGTGTCAAAGAATATATACATACATACATATACTCACAGCTATAAATCCCTAAAAGGGGTAGCCAGAGCTAAGGAGTTAGAAATTCCTCAGCCTCTTTTGGAAAGTTGTGTGGGGAAAAGATGGTAAAATAAAGGTTGTTGGTGATGGGTCTCCAACTGCATCGCCGAAAAATCCCTTAAAAGCCCACAATACCGTTAGTCGCCTCTTACGTACACCCACCGGAAGAAATGGGGTAGTGCTATTCTAAGCCGACACTACACAGCAGAAGAATATCCTGCCTTAACCCATCGTTATAATGTTTGGTGCCATATTATAGCAGCGATACTCATTATACCATTATAAGGTATATGTCCACACAGGTGGATTAAAGTCGGATAAAATTTAGCACAGACGGGTCGTTAATCAGTTTTCAACAGTTTAAATAAAGCATTGAGTCGAATGATTTAACATTGCACAGGCAAAATTTTGTGAAAGATAAACCAGTTTAAATTTCACTTTGTACCGCTTTAATGTTTCAGTGGTTATCAAGTTAAGTTACAACCGCCCATAGAAGAGATCAGAGCTCAACACTACCATCAATTACGCAAGTTTGTTTCGCTGCCAGAACATTTTGTTGGACTACAGAACACTATCAAGGAAGGGGATTCCATTTTCCTTTCAATAATAGAAAAGTAAGTTGTAAATGTTGTTTGGACTATGTATACTCGTATAATGTCACGTTAAGGGAGGCCAATGTCCAGCATTGGATACATATTGGTGATCCTATCATCACATGTAATACTTTGTGTCTTGAGGTTGGCTCAAGAATTGTGGAATGTAATAAAGAAGAAGGTATGACATAATCTATGCTATCGAAGTATCAAGCATAGGAATAAACATAGGGAGTGACACAATGCAACTTGTTGTCTAATAACATAAAGTGCAAGCTGAGTTTGTTAACTATAATTTTTGTTTGTCGAATTTGCGGGTTTTGAAAATGTGCTGAATATTCGATCTATATATATTTTATTTGACTTTTAGTTTCTTAATGGGGTTCCCATTTCATCATTTAAGTATTCTCGTTACATGAGAAAGACAATGAAAACTGATGACAGATACAACCGCACAGAGTTTCCAAAAATATAATCCCACCATGGCTCGTAGTTCGCATCATATTGGTCATAAAGCTGCATGCCTTAATATGATTGTCATAAATCTATACTTATTCAGGCACAGCTGGCTCGGCAACCAAGCAGTCCGCGACATCGAATCCACCCTGCAGTCCGTACAACGCGTGACGTCAGACTGGTCGCGTCGCGCCGCGTTAGCTTGCGTCGACGATTTGCCGCGCCTGTGTGCGACGCTCCAGCAGCCAGGACACTGGGAGACCAACTTCAGAGCGTGCAAAGCGTATGGACAGGCGGTGGCGAAGATACCTTTGTGAGTATTAGTGTGATAGAGACAACAGCTAGATTTAGAGCAGGATAGTTGAATATAACTTAGGAGAGATGACATAGGTACATACATAGTAATACATAGGTACATAATAGTAGTACATAGGAACCAACTTCAAAGCGTGTAAGGCGAATTTTCGGCCGTGGCGAAGTTACATTTGTGAGTATGGTTGTTAAATTGGTAGTGGCTGCAGCTGGATTTAGAGCAGGATAGTTGTATATGCATCAACGGTGGACAAAGTACATAGTTCGCCGATGTCTTATAAAAGCCGTAAATTTCAGATGTTGATTAAACAATATACATACATATACTATACGAAGGGGTAGCCAGAGCTAGGGAATGAGACATTCCTCAGCCACCTTTGGAAGTTGCGTGGGGAAAAGATGGTGAAATAAAGGTTGTTGGTAATGGGTCTCCAACCGCATCGCCCAAAAATCCTTTAAAAGCCCCAATACCGTTAGTCGCCTCTTACGTACACCTACCGGAAGAAATGGGGTAGTGCTATTCTAAGCCGACACTACGCAGCAATATAAAATGGTAATATCAAGAAGTAGTTATTATTCATCTAGTCAAATTTTTAAAGAGAATCTCTCTGAAAAATAGACTCATGCTTATAAGGATTTTGTTTTAAATCGATGATTTTAAAGGAAACATTCCTAATATTCAGATGATTGATATATTATCATCGTAAAGATATATACTGGAGTATAATAAACGATGTAGCTTTGTAACTTTTATAAGCTGTAGGTGTCTAGATAAACTTCAAGTAAAATTAAAACGGGATTCTATCATAAGTTTTGATGTCAAACAATGCTATATTATTTCGTTTTAAACTTATTGTATTTACGTTCTTTTATTACGCTCCAAATCAAGATTATAAATATCAAGTCTAGGAAGGCATATACAGTAAACTACAATTTAATCAGTATTATATCGTGATCTTTAGCATTGTTTATTCTTTCAGCGATGACAAAAAGGTGGAATGGATATCAATTGGGACGGCTACCTTACGCCGCGAATTAGAAGCTCAAGTGAGAAATCTTTGGTCGTGTCTCATTTCGTCCTTACAGTCCAGTTGCAGAGACGACATTGGTCAGTTGGATGCGTTCATCGGAAATGCAATGATCACTTTAGAGAACAAAACTCTGCCAAAGAACGCTAAGGAGCTGGCCGAAATCAGTAAACAGCAGCAGTCTCTTAGAAATAAAATTCCTGAGGTACACTTTTGTTAAGTTTGAATTTGTATTATTTTAGAGTTAAAGCGTGTAGCTGGTTGTACTTATAATTATTTCCTTTGTTTCCGTTTGTGGTAGGCAGAGATACTCGGTCTCGCCTTTCGAATTGTGTTAAGTAGTAGTAAATTGAAAAGGCGGAGGTGCAGTATTCAAGTTCATCAGACCGCGTTTTCTTTAGTTAACCCTTAGACGCCCTTAAAATACAAAGTAGTGATGTTTACAATTTAATATTGTACTCATTATATTATAGTATATTACACATATCACTTTACTAGAATTATACATATTTTAACCCATTGGTAAAACATTCAACTTAACACTGATATATGGAAATATTATAATTGTGCTTATACCATTTAAAGAACTTTGTTGCTTATTAATTTAGCATTAATAATTGTGCTATAATTCATTTTACATAAATATTGTTACGTACCGGGTTCTTAATTTGATAAATACCAGTCACACTTTCGTGCAATAAGGTGTAATTATATTTATTGACCAATAACGCACTTTACACAACACAACAAACACTATCGATAATTAACTATCGATACTCGCACTAATTAACAACACTAATTTACTCCGTTATAGTAACACTGTCCACACCGTTAAGCTTATTTCCGTAATCCGTATATCACTGCACTGTCGTATTTAATTTCTTCGCTCTAGTATTTCGCTTGTTCTCGCTTTAGTTCTTCGCACTCGAATAACTCCGTAGCACGCGTCGCTCTTTATATATGCCAAATCTCAAATACGCGAATATTACAGAAAGTTCTAGTACCACATTCTTGAAAAGTCGATATTCGAGAAACATCTAGTAATTCCTTTTTTTACTTATTAAAATACTAGTAACGCCATCTGTTCTCTAGTAGTGACACTTCCTTCAGCAACAGATATCATGGCGACTCATTAAATACTAGTAACGCCATCTAGTATAATCTAGTAGTGGCAAATCCTATCTCCTACTTGCGAACAGATGTCGTAACATTACCCCCTCCTTACATTAATACTCGTCCCGAGTATTATTGCTTCCATGGTACTTCGCAAGTCGATCGATGTGAACTATTTTCGAAGCCCCTCTAGGTTGGCGTTGAATTCTGTACGTTACATCGTTTATTCTAGTGACCACCTTGTACGGTCCTTCCCACCTATTTTGTAACTTAGGGGACTTCCCTTTCTGGCGAGTTGGATTGTGTAACCAGACGAGCATACCCTCTTCGAAACGCGGCGTGTTAGCTTTACGGTCATATCTGGTTTTCATCTTTTCACTAGCATGTAAACCATTTTCACGCACTAGGGAATGTACATCTTGCATTCTTTCCCTCAAATCGCTTACATATTCAGTTACACTCTGCGGCTCATCTGGTGACCCTCCTGTCAACAAATCTACAGGCAATCGTAGCTCTCTTCCGAAATTGACGAAAGCAGGTGTTTCCTTCGTGCTTTCGTGAACAGCTGACCGGTAAGACAGTAAAAATAATGGAATGTGTTTGTCCCAGTCCTTCTGATGTTTTTCAACCATCTTCGCCAACTGTCTCTCCAGTGTTTGGTTGAACCTCTCCACCATTCCATCCGACTGAGGATGATATGGCGTCGTCCTGGTTTTATGCATTCCAAGTAGTTTGCACACCTCTTGAAATACTTGTGACTCAAAATTTCTTCCCTGGTCAGAGTGTATCTCCAGGGGCACGCCAAATCGACAGATCACTTCCTCAACCAGTTTTGTAGCCACAGTTATTGCTTCTTGATTGGGTATGGCAAACACTTCAGGCCACTTAGTGAAGTAATCCATCACCACCATGAAATATTTATTTCCGGACTCTGATTGTGGAAACGGTCCAGCCACATCAACGGCAATCCTCTCCCAGGGAGCTCCCACATTGTACAACCGTAATCCCCCTCTACTCCGGGTCTGCGGACCTTTCACCGCGGCACACGTTGTACATTTCCGGCACCAGTCCTGTACGTCGTCCCTACAATGAAGCCAGTAAAACTTCGCACGAACCTTCTACAACGTACGATTTACCCCAAGATGCCCGCCCGAAACACCGTCATGTGTTTCCCGCAGTACATCTTTAACCTTGGCTCTGGGCACGACCAATTGTAGGTGCTCTTCCTTACCGTTAGGTTTCTCCCACCTCCGGTACAGTAGACCATTGATCAGAACCAGGCTGTTCCATTGCGCCCAGTAAGCTTTCGTACTCACTCCTGTGGACGCTACTTCACTCCAAGCCGGTTGATCGTGTTTTTCCTTCTTCCATTTCATGATGGGTCTGAGGTTCTCATCTTCTTCTTGGGCCTTCTGCATAGCTTCTGTTTCCCATCCATCCAATGGACAAATTCGAGTCACTTTCACGACCTCCTCCTTCGACTCTTGCTTCCTGCAATGTTTACAGTCATCCGGACACGGTCTACGTGAAAGCGCGTCTGCATTGCCATGAGATTTACCACTACGGTGCTCGATAGAAAAGTCATACTCTTGTAGCTGTTCGATCCATCGAGCTACCTGTCCTTCCGGGTTTTTGAACTGGAGAAGCCATTTCAGTGCAGCATGATCAGTTCGAAGCTTGAACGGTCTCCCAATCAAATACTTGTAAAAATGCTGTAAGGTCTTCACTACAGCTAAAAGTTCCTTTCTCGTGACGCAGTAGTTTCTTTCCGCTTTAGATAGAGACTTGCTGAAATATCCGATCACAACTTCCTTGTCACCTTGGATCTGTGATAACACTCCACCAATAGCCATATTACTAGCATCGCTGTCAACGATGTACTGTCCCTCTAGCTGTGGATATCCAAGGATAGGTGTCTCGCAAAGCCTCTTCTTCAGCTCATTGAAAGATAACTCGCA
The DNA here is from genome assembly GCA_963576735.1 of Bedellia somnulentella. Classification (NCBI taxonomy): domain Eukaryota; kingdom Metazoa; phylum Arthropoda; class Insecta; order Lepidoptera; family Bedelliidae; genus Bedellia; species Bedellia somnulentella. The sequence goes on from OY755171.1 coordinate 10,022,271, forward strand.
TTCATCATCCCAAGAGAAGGTTTTCTTATCTTCAGTCAACCGATGCAATGGTTTGGCGATCTCAGAAAACCCTTTTACAAAACGTCGATAGTACGAGCAAAGGCCGAGAAAAGCTCGCACGTCTGTTTTGTCCTTTGGCGTCGGCCATTTCTGCACAGCTTCCACCTTTTCCGGATCCGTCTGAATTCCTTCTCGGCTGATTACGTGTCCTAAATAGTTCACTGAAGTTCTAAACAGCCGGCACTTCTTCGGATTCAGTTTCAGGTTTGCTCCACGAATTTTCTGAAAGACTTGTTCCAGGTTCTTGAGATGGTCTTGGAAGCTTTTGCCTATTATGACCACGTCGTCGAGGTACACCAGGCAAGCCTCGCCAACCAATCCCGCCAACGCACACTCCATAAGCCTTTCAAAAGTAGCTGGCGCGTTGCAGAGACCGAAAGGCATGACGTTAAACTGCCACAAACCCTTTCCAGTTGAAAACGCAGTCTTCTCTTTATCAGTCGGATGTATTTCCACCTGCCAGTAGCCTGACTTGCAGTCCAGGGTTGAAAACCACTTCATGCCACTCAAAGTATCCAGAGTGTCATCTATTCTTGGCAAAGGATAGCTGTCCTTCTTTGTCACGTTGTTCAGTTGCCTGTAGTCAACACAAAACCGTGTGCTTCCATTTTTCTTCTTAACAAGAACCACTGGAGAACACCACGGACTGGAGGACGGACTAATGACCTTCTTCTTTTTCATGTCTTCGAGCAATTCTTCAACTTCTTTCTCCTTAGCTATTGGGATTCTCCTTGCTCTCTGTCTAATAGGTCTTTCGTCCCCTGTATCAATTCTGTGTTGCACTAAAGATGTTCTGCCTAAGTCCTCTTCTGCATTTGAGAAGATGTCAGCATATTTCACCAGCAACTGTTTAATCTTGATCCTCTCCAAGTAAGATAAGTCATCCTGGATCTCACTTAACAAGTCAGTTACAGTTGAATTATCGACTTTCACTTTGACTTTCCCATTTGGAGAATGACAGCTCCTCATCCAGACTACTTCTTCACACTGACCAACTACTTCACCCCGCTTAAGCTGTACATCTTCTTGGTCAAGGTTGACTACCTTCACTATTGCCGTCTTGTTGCTTGTAACCAAAGTTCTTGCTGTCAGAAATTTCCTTGGCCCGTTCTTCCCTGTATCTTCAATCAACACACAACGATGCCTCTTCTTCTCGCTGTCTACAGGTAACATCACCGGAACCAACTTCTGAGAACGCGCAGGAATATTGATGGTTTTCAAGCATGTCACTTCACCGACGGGACCGTCCAGTATAAAGATTTCTTCCTGGCCACACTTGAAAATTCCTCTCGTTATGTCAATCCGGCAGTTATATTTCTTCATGAAGTCCAGTCCTAGTATGCATTCATCCATTATCTCAGCCACAATGACTTGATGAGTATACGACGTCTCGCCAACCATCATCCTGACTGAGAGTTCACCAAGGACAGGTATTCGCTGGCCAGAGGCGGAGAGTAGCCGACACTTAGTATCTCTGCTATACTTGATATTCGCTGCTTTCACCAGTGCCGGATTGATCACCGTTCTAGACGCTCCAGTATCAAGGGTCATCTTACAGTCTTGATCATTGACACAGCCCAATATCACCAAACTGTTCCCGTTACAGGCTTGTGAGATGGTCATTGTCGGGGCTTTCTCCTCTCTAGCCAGCACCTGCCCCCCGGTCCTGGCTAATGCTCGTTTCCCTGGACGTTTGCGGCAGGAGCCTCTGCCTGCCTCTTTTCTTCCTTCCTCAGCGGGCAACCTAATCTCAAATGGCCCCTTTTCCCGCAGCCATAACAAATCGGTCCAGTACTCCTTCCGACGGGTGCTTTAATGACCTTGACGTCCTCATTTGCTTCCGCAATCTCACGAAGTCGATGAGTTTGGCGCGTACCCTGGCGGCAAGCTTCAACTTCTAGAGCGTTCGCCAAGGCATCCTTGAGAGACGTGTGGTGTTGAAGTCTCACCGCTGTTCTTACTTCGATATCTCTGATGCCGTCGACGAATGCTTGCACCAGGTTCATTTCCACCGTCTTCGGATCTACACTGGGATAGGCCTTGCGGACGAGCTTCTCGATTTCAAGGGCCCACTGCTGAAGTCCCTCTCCGGAACGCTGGACCCTATCACGCAGCTGAGCGCGGAACACGTGCTCCAGGTGTCGCTCTCCATAGCGAGACTCCAACGCATCCAGCAGGTCCTTGAAACCACCACTCGGAGTCGGCAGCGCCTCTATTACTGACAGTGCTTGACCTCGGAGCGCCACCGTCAGTGCAGTCAAACACTGTTCATCAGTCCAACCATTGGCAGCCGCAACAGTCTGGAACTGATGTCTATACGCCGACCAGGATGTTGTTCCGTCGTAGGGAGGAACCTTCACACGAGGACCATGGACAGCTACTACATTCTCACCGGAGACAACCTTGACCGGTCGTGATTCAAGCTGCAGAACCCTTTTCTCCATTCCGCGGAAGTCGGTCTTCATGTCATCGATATCTTTCTCAATAGTGGTTACCTGCTCCTTCATCTGCTCTACGTCTTTTTCCACAGTAACCACCCGACCACTGATTTCATTGACCGCAGTGAGAACTTGTGAGAACTTAGTTTGCTGTTCCTCGCGCAACTCACGAACTTCTTGTTTCACAACACCCTGTACCTCCGAATGTATGTTTTTCACAACATCCTGTATGCTTTGTTGTGCTTCACGCATGCTTTGAAACATTTCAACTATCATCGCCAAGTCAGTATTAGTTGCGGCCGCCGGCGCCGTTGATGTAGACGGCGCGTTAGTCACCGCGGACGTCTCCTCTGGAATGTCACTCCGAGGGTTCGTGACCGATGACCTCATTTCCGACAGCTGTTCACCCTCTGCGGCTTTCTGAGCGCGTGTCTTCACACCCTCTCTTCCGTCTTCCTTCGACATAACTGGCATCTTCAAATCCACTTCTGTCACCAATTGTTACGTACCGGGTTCTTAATTTGATAAATACCAGTCACACTTTCGTGCAATAAGGTGTAATTATATTTATTGACCAATAACGCACTTTACACAACACAACAAACACTATCGATAATTAACTATCGATACTCGCACTAATTAACAACACTAATTTACTCCGTTATAGTAACACTGTCCACACCGTTAAGCTTATTTCCGTAATCCGTATATCACTGCACTGTCGTATTTAATTTCTTCGCTCTAGTATTTCGCTTGTTCTCGCTTTAGTTCTTCGCACTCGAATAACTCCGTAGCACGCGTCGCTCTTTATATATGCCAAATCTCAAATACGCGAATATTACAGAAAGTTCTAGTACCACATTCTCGAAAAGTCGATATTCGAGAAACATCTAGTAATTCCTTTTTTTACTTATTAAAATACTAGTAACGCCATCTGTTCTCTAGTAGTGACACTTCCTTCAGCAACAGATATCATGGCGACTCATTAAATACTAGTAACGCCATCTAGTATAATCTAGTAGTGGCAAATCCTATCTCCTACTTGCGAACAGATGTCGTAACAATATGTATTCTTAAGGCTGTAAATCCCAAAAAGAGGATAGTCAGAGCTTCAGAATTAGAAATTCTTCTGCCATATTTGATAGTTGATAGGGGAGAAGATGGTAGAAATAAAGTATCATTGGTGATGGGTTTTCAACCGCATCGTCCAAAAGCCACTTAAAAAGAACCCTGCGCCGTCGCAGTCGCCTCTTACGACATCCGTGGGTAGAAAGGAGTTGTGACGTTCTAAGCCGTCACTATACGTACTGCACGTTGTTTAATTTGAACTTATCTTCAGTTTTTATATCAGTGGTAACTGTTGAAATTTAATCGGGTTGGCACTGCTATTTTTTCATATTCGAATAAGGGGGCTTATTACATTATATTAAAATAATTTCCTATGCGTTTCAGATGGAGCAAATAGTTGAGGATTTCAAGAAAAAGACACATTTGTTGCGTACTTGGGGTGGAGAGCCGTTCAATGATAGCACTATCAAAGAATGGAATAAGTTACAAGAGCTTATTTTAAGTCAACAGCAAATGTTTGACCATCAGGTAATTTAACCTCTGATACGATTAAGACCAGATTTGCAGCCGAGTAACTCTAGCTTATTTACTATTTATAACTCTAGCACTTCAATTATATATTTTCTTTCTTAAGATTTGGTTCTTGCATTGCGAAGAAAATGAAACATAAAATTATGTAGATACCCAACTGGGTGAACGCAACAGTAACCTTAACATAATTAGGCTTTGTTTTGCAAGAAAACCTCATTATTACCTACTTATAAATTAAGTAAATAAAATTTTTCGATATCATAGCTCAGTTGGCAGAGCAACGGGGGCGTATACCCGAATGTCGTGGGTTCGAGTCCCGCTGGTGTCGAAATTTTTTATTTGTTTAATTGATTAGTAACCTTAACAGTAAAGGAGGATGGCACAAATGTATGGCACCTGGTCCCAGCACCAATCAGGATGAGTGATACTTTGTAGGAAAGGTTATTTTTTGTACAATAAAAATAACTAAAGCGCTTGTCCTAAATTGCTGCCGTTTTTGAGAAAGATCACTTTTTTTTTGACAAGACTGTTAGTCATGTTTGTTTCATGTTTTTGATACATTTTCGATTTAATTATGACAATTTATTGCAAATAGTTACTGTATGACTTTAGCAACCGTGATAGCCCAGTGGGTAGAACACTCGGTTATCGTGCAAACGACTAGTGTTCAAATCCTGGGTCGGGCCTACACCAATTTGTCTTTTCTAAAGACATATGTGTGGTTAATTTATCATGGTTGTTAACGGTGAGGGAAAACATCGTGAGGAAACCCACATGGCTGAGTTGTACTTAGTCATGTGACGTGAGTACACTGTCCATGCAAAACGTGGGTACTCTGAACACCAGGTGACAAAGTCACGTGATGTTCAGAAGTATTAGTACCTCTGCCAACCCCTTCGGGGATATTCGGCGTGAACGTTTATGTTCTGTTATGACTTTAGTAACATACGTTCATGTAAACATTCACTCTCGCCATTTGTTCCCATTAGGGTAGACAGAGATATAAAATATCTATATTGTGCACCATTGGTTCTTAATAAGGAAACAAGATTTTAGTAAGTTTGAATATATATTATTATTAATAACTATTCGTCATCCAAAATTATAGTATTTAAAAATTCAGTTCAGTAAAACCTTCATGCCTAGCATATCCTAAATACCACAATATTGAAATCATGTGCGCACAAGAACCTGTTGTGCGGCTTCCAGTCAAACATATACAATAATATTCCAATATATTTCCTAGAGAATCCAACATTATATAAAAAAAATATTGCTTTGCATTAACCACGCATCCTCTTGTATACCATATTCCCCGATGTCATCCAAAGCAGCCTCTCTACATATTTCAATGTTGTACAAACCGTTGTTTAAGTGTTCGCTGCAATAAGATTTTGCCAATTTTAACTTGTATGTCCCTAACGCTTTTAATATTACGTCTTCTCGCTTAGTCGAGGAAAATTATCTATTTTAAATGCGCTCATTCTCTGGAAATTTACTCTTCGATTATTCAATCTTTTTGCTTTAACATTACGAACGAAGTGATTCGTAACTGCTGCTGCAATCAAAAAATTAAAAGCATTATTGAAATTTTTGAAATCTCTTTTAAAGCGTCCGTTAACCACTTCCACTACCCATCGACACATTGTGACTAATCGGGAATCATTTGTTTGAGTTGTAGTGAGTTGAGACTCTCCCGGGTTTTTTGTTTGAGGTACGTGGTATTCGTAGCCACATGCTTCTATATTTTCTAAACTGTCCCTGAAGCCTCGGTCCAAAATAGCCATTAGGCTATAACAATACCCTTTAAAGAAAGATTGGTTAAGATTTGAAATGTTAAAAAAAGTATTTATGTGTTAATCTTTTGCTGGCTTCTTAGAATTTCGTTGTGTTTAGGGGTGTCTTTTTAACCGACTTCAAAAAAGGAGGTTCTCAGTTCGATTCAGTTTTATTTATGAATAATAATCCCCACATGAGGAATTCATGTCAAAAAACATTAAATTATCTCAGTTCGATTGTTTGTATGTATGTATGTATAATGGTCCGCGATTATCTCGCGTTTGGCTTAAGCTATTTGGATGCGGTTTTCAGAAAAGTATTCGTTACATTTAGTAGAAGGTTTTAGTGCTTTAACCGACCAAAAAAAGAAAGGAGGTTCTGTGTTTGACCTGTATGTATGTCTGTTGGTCCGCGATTATCTCGCGTTTGGCTTAAGCTATTTGGATGCGGTTTTCAGAAAAGTATTCGTTACATTTAGTAGAAGGTTTTAGTGCTTTAACCGACCAAAAAAAGAAAGGAGGTTCTGTGTTTGACCTGTATGTATGTCTGTTGGTCCGCGATTATCTCACGTTCGGCTTAAGCTATTTGGAAGCGCTTTTCAGAAAAGTATTCTTTACATTTATTTATTTATTTATATATACATTTAGAAGATGGGTTAAGGGATTTAACCGACTCTAAAAGAAAGGAGGTTCTGTGTTTGACCTGCATGTATGTATGTTGGTCGGCTATTATCTCGCGTTTCGCTTTAGCTATTTGGATGCGGTTTTCAGAAAAGTACTTGTTACTTTCAGGAGAAGGTTTAAGTGATATAACCGTCTCAAAAAAGTAGTTTCTGAGTTTCACCTATAAGTATGTATGTAAGTTTGAAGGGGATTTAAAGAGTTGCCCCGTTGTTATTGTGCAAATAGGTGACTTTTTCACATGGAAAAGAGTAAAACTGGAAGGGCCTCCAATAAAACGCGTACTTGATTTCTGCCTTGATCTTAGATAAAAACAATAAGAACAAGATGCGGCAACCTCTGCCCGCGCGTGGTCCTACTAAACTGAGTACAATGTACTTGGTTTGCTTCAGTCGAGTTTAGTCCGCTACGATACTTCAAGTCGACGAACTGACATAATCTTTGACATCGAAATTAAAATTTTCATACAATTCGCGCTTAAAATGCCTGGCTGTGCCTTTATTCAGTGCACAAATCATTCAAGGCGTAAAAACAAATCACCGGGAATCACGTTCCATGCTTAAATACACCAAAAATATATTTACAAGCAAAATATTATTAATTTCGGCCATTTTATCCTTGAAATCTGACAAGTTTAAGTGACAGAGACAGACTATACGAGCCCATCGCTCTATCTTTATCTTTGCGTCATGTCGTGTGTGTTCGTATCAGTTCGTATGGATGTAGTGCGGTGTTGTGATAAACCGATAAGGCCCATATTTAGTTGACAGTTTGTACGCTCACGCCGCATCTTCTTCTTTTATTTTTATCTAAGGCCTTGATGTAGTCCTCTTCGGCACATCACACAGTTAGGATGTCGGTCCATTGCAGTAAAATAATCCAATCGTTGTGCACTCAAATCCAATAGAAAGCCACGGTCAACATATAAGCGGGTAATAATGTCCAAAATAACGCGGAGGTCTAAGTCGTAGTCAAGCGTGATAACGTAGTAGGTAGGTAGTACTTAACACAATATTAGCGAAAGACTAAAGATGATAAAGCTACCTGTGATCACAAAAGCATTTACCGCCCCACCTATGATTGCCTCTGCGCCGGAGACAAAGCAGAGCTTTAATTACTTTTAGAAAGGGGTACAGTATTTACAATGTCGCTTCAGCATTGAGATGTTTTAAGTATAACATAATTACTAAGTTACACGAGAAACATGAAATATCATAATTTCACATAATTAACGAAATCAAGATTTTCAAAAAACTGTGCATCAAAATTGGCAGCTCTAACAAGATTGCTCCCATTGTCTTTTTTTTTCTACACTAACAGGGCTTTAGAATGATATATGATTCAACTTTATTGAGCATGGGGACCAAAATGCCCATCCTCCTTTAATTACTGAAATCTATTTTCAAGAACTATATACTGCTCATACATCTTGTGTTGTGTGGCTACAGTTTTAAATATTTCCTTTATCGATATGCACCACGGTTGTTTTTTTTACTATCCCAATATTTAAACGTGAAAAAAAACTCGTTTCTTTAAATTTCTCATGATTGGGCGTTAATCGGCGTTCTTAAACAGATGTCATAGTGTATCTTTAACAAAGTGTTCTCAAATGACATCTTTTAAATATTTTCCTTTTGCAGGCAGAAACTGTTAAATCAAGTCTTAATGGCGAATGGGAAAATCTGAATACACAAGTGGAAACGTGGAGCTCTAGATGGGCGCAAACAAGGTGAGCTAATATTATACACCACCTCGCTATGTTCACTGTAATGACTACAGAGGAAAATCTTAGTTTCGGGTACTATGAAGGAATTTGAGTGGAAGAAAGATAGTTAAATAAAGGATACTTGGTGATTGGTTTCCAGGTACATTATCCATAAATCAAATAGCCTCGTAGTTTTAATCGCCTCGTACCACACCTACAGGATGATATTAGATAGTACTATTCTTTATTAACTAGCAGAAACTGTAACCAAGTGTAGTATATTCATATGAAATATGATTCTGCATTATTTCATTTCACAGTAAAAATAACATTTAGCACAATATTTGGCAATGGTTCTGTAAAGTATTCAATTTAAATACGGAAAATAGATTGAAAACACGAAACTGTTATATACTTTGCAAAAGTGTAGGCATGATTTGCAAACTTACTTAAATGTATATTTATGGAACACAGCAGTGTACATATATGTAACCTCGACTATACAAGACAATACTTTGCTCCGCCAGGGCATTTTATAGCTGTCAATCTTGATTGTTTTAGTATTCGATTTATATGTATAGCGCGACCCTTTGAATCATTTTAATTTGCCTAGATCATTATTTTGCCTCACCTTTGAATGCAGCTTATTATTTTAATATTCATTAGTATGACTTTATTATACTTTGGGACTAAATAATATTTGTACTACATCTTTATATATTTATTAATTTTGTACCTTTATATTTTTATCGATAGAAGCCGCTATGAAGACACGCAAGGTGCCAACTACGCTGACATGACTGAGAGGCACCGACTAGTTCTGGATGCTGGCGAACAGTGGGAGACTTTCGTTCAGGAGAAAGATCAGTTAATGTAAGTCCTAATACTAACAAAAAACGTAAGTATCTCTGAAAATTAAATGGTTTGATGGATGGAGCAATAGTGTATTTTAGTGATGAAATAGTAAAATGAGCGAAGGGCCAAGTAAAGAATATGTAGCCGAATATAACGATATTTTCCATTACATTATCAAAATCGCTACGAAGACACGCAAAGCGTCAACTACGCAGATATGAGTGAAAGGCATCGATTAGTTCTGGATGCTAGCGAACAGTGGGAAACGGAAAATATCGTAAATATCTCTGGAATTTATGTGGTTCAGTGTTATATGGTGATGATATAGTAAAATGAGCAAAATAGAATGTAAAGTTCATCGCTTCTTATACAATCATTTTTTTTGTATCAGATTAGTGATGAAGTAAAATCAGGTTTTATAATCTTTTGAACCTAGACTCCTAAGAACCTAGCGTTAGTCTTAAAACAAGCCATTATGAGGCGCTGTTACATGAATCGATATTTAAATAATGCTGACTCTTATACGCGCTCATCTTATTTTAAACGACCCAAGGGACTCGACTTTTTCATCACTATCTTATTTATCAACAAGCATTAGCTGGTTATTCCCACAACATTATAATTTTCATGGAATATACATACATACATACATATACTCACGGCTATAAATCCCTAACAGGGGTAAGGAATTCGAAATTCCCCAGCCACTTTTGGAAAGTTGAGTGGGGTAAAGATGGTGAAATAAAGGTTGTTGGTGATGGGTCTCCAACCGAATCGCCCAAAAATCCCTTAATAGCCCCAATACCGTTAGTCGCCTCTTACGTACACCCACCGGAAGAAATGGGGTAGTGCTATTCTAAGCCGACACTACACAGCATATCACAGGAATATCTGTACAAAAAAATATGATTGTAGTGTTTGAATTAGAAAATGTTATTATATGAATTAAATAGAAATATAATTTGTGCCTACATACTTAAAACCATCCTTCACTTTAAACATGACTGTTTATTTTCCATTAGGAAAGAATGTGAGCAGTTTAATATAAAACCAGATGTATCTAAAGTCTGGGTGGACGCTGCGAAAATGATTGCTGCCGATACGAAACAATGGAGTACCTTCAAGGAGTATGACGAAGGTAAATTATTGTTTTTATTATCCTGGAGAAAACTAAGGTTATATTAATTCCTCATATTTTAGATAAATATGAGGAATTAATCTAAAAACTTTCAATTAATAAATATATTTATTGTTATATAATAAAATAATCTACTTTGTTTTTCAGAATATCAAAGTCTTGCTGAACAAGAATGGATAGTTTTCCAAAAGAAGCTGCATTTAATAGATGAGTTTGTATCCAAATGGAAGAACCAACTTGAGCCGTGCACAACAGTGGCTTTGTTTATTATAAAAGAACTCGATAAATATCAAGTAAATTTTTTTTATAAAATTATTATTATCTCCAATAATCATCATTATTAATACAACAGTAGTTTGATCTTGTGTCATTTTGATGACTTTTATCCAAAGGATTTTCATAACATGCGATATTTTTACTAGTTTAAGTTTCATCGCAATTATTTTATATACCTACTACTTTAAATTATGTTAACTTATTATAATATTGATCTTAAACATACAAATTTGCACTTAGGAGAAGTTTTAAGTTACTTAATTTGAATTTTACTTTTAAGGACCTCACTCCACTGCTGAAATACCTCAGAGGTAATGATTTCACCGAGAGTCACTGGCGTGAAGTGTTCAGTTTATTGGAGATCGAATACAAGAAACCTGACACGTTGCAAGTGAAAGACTTTTTCAACGTCGCGCTTAACATAAAAAAACATGTGAAGGCTTTACAGGTATGATTATTTGGAGATTTTGTATAGTTTCTTTTCTGTTCTCGGTATATGTTTCTTAAAACATTTTTAAGGACTTAAAACCCAATAAGGGAAATCCAGAGCTTCGGAATCAGTAATTTTTCAGACAACTATAGAATATGAGTGGGGAATATATGTGTAAAATAAAGGTTTACTCTAAGAGTCTCTTCGTAATCTTATAAGGGTCTAGTAGAAGGGCTTTTTAAAAAAAGATTGAAAATAAGAAGGAGAGTGATGGATGAATATTGCAGTGGATCTGAGCGTTAGTGCAATAATGCTGATTAGACAGTATAGGATGTACAGTAAGGAGTAAAGGGTTCAAAGATAGTCTACACTACGATACACACAGACACTACGATATCCACAGGTTTATATGGGATAGTGCTATGCTATTCCGAGCAAACGCTTCGCAGCGTATATTAATTCCCGTTAAAATCTGGAGTTTTGGTTTCACCAGGATTCTGCGCAGAATGGCTCCGGTTGGAAACTAACTTGGAGTAGAAGTGAATAATAGCATAAGCTTAAGTTCAAATTTGAGTTTCAAGAAACATAAAATTATCATATTTATTCAAACATAATTTTATAACTTTGAAATATCTGAGTATTTTATTTATTTACCAGAAAATAAGCGTAACCGCTTTAAGCGAGGCTGCAGTGCGCAGTGCATTAACAGAATTAGAGATGTGGTTCGCCGGAGCGAGGCTTGCCACTGTGTACTACAAGGATAACAACGCACAACTAATACCCATTGTGAAGGATTTCAAAGAAATATTGGCCAAGGTAAGCTGTTTTTAATGTTATGCACACATACATATTGTATCAACTATTTGTACACTTATGGTATGCAATAAAAGTTTGAGTTTGAGTTTGATATACTCATGCCATTAGTGCCTATTGGAGTAAACATGAACTAGCCGCTTTGTACGATCCTTGCTGTGGGGATAAAACGTTATAATAAAAGTTGCCGCATACCTATATTCCAAAAAGTTAGCCAGGATTCATAGTAAGCGCTTATTTGAAAAAAATATAAACAAACGTTCACAGCGTAAATTCCGGATACCGATATTTTTGAACAGATCGTGGCATTAAGCGCTCACTCAAATTTATTATATATTACTAGGACTAGGACAGTAATATTATGTCATTAGTTTGATAGCATGGTATGGAATGGGTGGCCTTCTAAGTTGACTCTAAACTTCTGGCGTAACAAGAAACCACAGCATGAATAATGTTTACCCTCTAAACATCAAACAGTAGTAAAAGATAATCGGTTCCCATACAGAACTTAAAGTAAATATAGTGGAAACCAAACGTAGTTTAGTACAAAAATTGCTAAAACAATTTCGCTGCAAACGAAATTGTCAAAATAAGTTATCCCTGCACCCAGATTGGTTGATTGAATATCCTGACTTTTGTTGGTCGTACATTTGCTTCGTTAATTCTGTGCCAATAAACAGAAAATGACATACTTTGTTTCTTCTCTATGTAGATAAGTTCTCTATGTCAGTTTCGAACTCAACCTTTAACCAGCACAAAGCAGTAGCTGAGTACTATATAGTGAATCATCGTAATACGCAGATCGAAGAGCAATCCTGGGTAGTATCGTCTGTGGGCGCGGGCGGCGGGGAGGGGTGCGCGGCGTGGGACGCCCGCCTGCGCGCCGCGGCCGCTCTGCTGCGCGGGACGCATCGTGCGCAGCGCAGGTACGTACATGTATGAGAAAGCCAGGACGATAACTAGCTTGGATATAAATGAATGGTGGCCTTTTTTTTAAAATGATGATTAAAGGATTGGTTACTGCTGGTCCTGTGACCTGTGCGGCTTCATCATGACTTTATGTGTGCCGGACAGCTGAGGGCCGCCCTAGTGGGGCAAAGGAGTGTACCTAAGCTAAATCGGATAGAGATGAATGGCGGCCAGCTATTGGTGAAATAGATATAGTATTAGGCATTTGAATATCTATCTTGTATCATCAATAGCGAGCGCGAGGCCTAAAGTAGACAGTTGTCGATTGGCGCGTAGAGATAGATATCGATATCGGGGGTAGTATCATAACCTTACATCGGGGTTTTCGGTGCGGGAATGATTTAAGAAAGAGTAGAGATAAACAGATAGGTTAGTCTGAAAAAGTATCATATTATGCCTAATGAATACCTACCTCTCTGCGACAGTTTGCATA
>OY755171.1:10035645-10112480 GCA_963576735.1 Bedellia somnulentella
CCAGATCCGGTGATGGAAGAGCCGTGAGTGACCTGCCGAGGAGAAAGTGTCCCGGTGTGAGAACTGCCAAATCATTTGGGGAGGAGGAAAGGGGAGCGATGGGTCTACTGTTGAGGATAGCCTCAACCTGGGCAAAAAGAGAAGATAATTCCTCGAATGTGAGGTGGGTGTTACCCATGATGCGTTTAATGTGAAACTTAGCAAGCTTAATGCCAGCTTCCGCGCTTCCGTTGAAATTAGGGGCGTAAACCGGGCAAAATCCAAAGTTAATATTTTGAACATTAGCAAACTGCACAAATGAGTCCTTATTGTCGTTAAAAAATGAATTTATTTCCTTAGCTGCGGCAACGAAATTTCGCACATTGGCGAAAATAAAAGCATAAAGAAATTATAATGATGACCACCGTTGATGATGATGATAATCATGGTGATTGATCATCACACTGATTCAAATACATCTGATAAATGAATCCAAAAAAATATATATATGCTAAAGTTCAAAGTCGATGAACTTGTAAGGTCAACTACCTCGATGTCAATGACCTTTAGGTAGTCAGCTGTTTACTGTATCTAGAAGGAAGGACATAACAAAATAGCAAATAATGTGATTGATCCATGTGTAGGATGTTTATAAAGTGTATAAGTATATATGTATTGTATAAAATAAAATATTTGTAAATAAATGTAAATTAAAAGTAAACCATAAACAATTGTTGAATGTTTGTTGTGTATGAATTCATTCAACTTAGGTTATTAATAACCAATTCGTTTTGGTAAGGTGTAAGTATCACCAAGACGGTAATCTGCTGCCTTGAGTGGGCTGAGAGGACAGAAACGTCTAGTTTTACTTTAGTTAGAACTTGGTAAAAGAACTGCTACTAACAAAATTACAAATTCATGAATTTTGTGGTAATGAATGGGAAATCTTGCCAGCTATAATCCAGCCTAGCTGTGAATGATGCAGCATGGGTAGGCCTGGACCTAAGGTGAGCCTTTCGGAGCCAAGTAGATCCCAAAATAGATCGCCTCCAATCATAATATCAACCTTTAGTGGTTGATTGAATTGAGGATCAGCTAATGTGATAGCTGAGGGAAGGGTGATATTTGAAACATCAATGGGTTGATTTGAATGCCTTTTTGCTATGGAAGGCAACACCAAAAAGGTGTGAAGATGTGAGTATGTGCCAGTGCAAGCACGAATTAACGTTGAGCACTGATGTGGTCTCAGGTTAAGAAAGGTGTTCCCAACGCCTGCAACACTGTTGTGTATTGAGGGTGTGGAAACTAACTTAAGGCGATTCCTTAAGTCAGCGGAAAGAAAAGAGTAGTCAGAGCCGCTATCTAGCAAGCATCTGACTGTCTCCACCTTACCATTTTGGGGATTGATGATGTCAATCATGGCAGTGGAGCGAATGATCCCTGAAGGGGAAACTGGAGGACTGAGAGAAAGCAACTGAGGCATTGAAGTGACAGGATGTGATGATGGAGCAACATCATTTTGAAGAAGGGGAGAGCTGTGTATCAAAGTGTGATGGCGTCCACCACACTTACGACAGTCTCCATAGGGACACTTGGCAACCATATGGTCAGACCGAAGGCAATTTGTGCAAACCTTAAGCCCAGTGACCCTACTCCGTCTGTCAGCCAATGTCAGCTTTCTGAAACGTAAGCATCGGAACAGTAAATGTTTACCCTTGCAAAGGGGGCACTTGAAATTAGTATTGGTTGTAACTGTTGATGCTAGAGTGGCATTGGGTAAACGTGAGGGCAACCTGAAGTTGAAACAATGAATGCTTGAGGTGGATTTATTGTTTGTTTAATATGATTGTTACTATGATAGTGTTTTAAATCATGACTATTAGTATTATTATGACTGTTATTTGAACCCTGTGATGTGTTAACCTTTACCTTACTTTGAGGTAATGTCTCTAATATGTCAGCTCTTATCTTTAAAAAATCCTTTAAATCATTGAAGGTTGGCAACTCTGAATGAAGATTGCTTTTGTATTCTTCCCATTTGACATTGGTATTTTGATCAAACTTTGAGGAAGCCAAATAAATTAAAATAGAATCCCAGTGTTGAACTGGTTGACCTAAAGTTTGTAGGGCCCTAACATTCTTAGTGATGTGGTCACTTAAGAACCTAAGAGACTTGTCTGATTCACTCTGCATAACCTTAAAGTTAAAGAGGGCACTTAGGTGATTATTAACTAATTGTTTTGTATTGTTATACCTTTCACATAATATATTCCATGCTTCTACATAATTGAAATCAGATACCTCAAGATTTGCTATAACCCTGGCTGCTTCACCTTGTAGGTATGAGCAGAGGTAATGAAATTTATGAATGGGTTTAATGTGATTATTATTGTGAATTAATGATTCAAATGTATCTCTGAATTCAAGCCATTTGAAGTATGAACCATCAAACTTAGGTATAGTGATTTCAGGTAGCCTAAACCCCATTGTGCCTTGACCATTACAGTGGCATGGATGGGAGGCCTTTGACCCTTCAGTGGCATCTTGGAATTGGTCTGCAGGTTTGTTGACACCGAGCAGATTTCAAGCCTTCACAGTACAAGAACAGAATTCATTTGATATGAGTTCTCTTTCATCTAATTCATAATCTAAGTTACTAAAATTAAGAGCTTCCATTTGTGATTGCAGGTGTTCAAATTGAGAGTTTAACTCCAAGAACTTATCTAGCTTTGATGATAACATCTGTTCATCCCTTGATGACAATGGATGGGATTCACAATGCTCTAATAAATTTAATAAATATTTTAACAGGTGCATATTTAAATTGTTTGAAGGAATCTATTGTTGCACGCAAAGTTGGTGATCGCAGTTCTATTTCTTTGCCTTTTAATAATTCGTTCATAGTTTTTAGTGTACTATAGCCAGAATTCTTTTCTAAAACCACCTTCAGATTATTAAAAATACGTTTTCCTTTTACGCTCAAGTTTAATTTGGAAATATCTTGATAGGTTTTATGAACAATTTTTAGACTATCGCTGATGGACAGACTTGCACCCTGTAGTTTTTTAATTGCATTTGGGATAGTCATTAAATAATTTGCAATGAACATTCTGTTTTAAGACAATACCTACTCTTTGGCTAATGTCAACCATTCCCGCACCGAAAACCCCGACATATGATCATAACTACGCATAGGCCAGGGTTGCGTGGGACGCATCGTGCGCAGCGCAGGTGAGTGCGTGCTGTTATGCTGATTTAGTTTGAAAATATAGTTTTCATGATAATGCGTTCGTTAATTTTTTAGACGCCATAATTTAGGTTATAATGACCACATATACACATAATATATATAATTCAAACAGCTGACATACATATAATTCCACTGGTAACAGTCTGTTCGTAACGTAAAATTTTTGAATGCGAATATGCGACACTCTACGCCTTTGCGGTCTTAGTCGACCACGCTGGCCAATTGCGGGTTGGCAGACTAACGACTACTACCGTGATAGTAGCCGGGACCGACGGCTTAACGTGCGCTCCGAAGCACGGAAGCTGTATAATTTCAAAACTTACTTCATCGTAAACAAAATAATCACATTGTACTGAAACGCCAACTTTAATTATTCTAGTCTAGGTCAAAACAACAGGTTTTTTTTATTAACAACGTGACACATCGTCACAACAGACGGTCATATAAAATATCTATCTTTATTTTACTGTTCGGAACCCTAAAAATGCACCAGTATAGTATAACTAGGAACAGCTGTTTTTGATTGCGCATCAGAGATCCGAGAACCAGACGTAGACATATAGACATGTCTTTTGAAGTTGTTATTGATAAAAAATGTAACATCATCATCTTTTTGCGATGAATGTTTGTTAGTCATATATATTGTTAATTTAAAAGTAGTGAACCGGCGGCATTGTATAGAGTCAATATATACTCACGGTTATAAATCCAAAAAGGATAGTTAGAGCCTTGAAATCAGCATTCCTCATCGACATTTGAAGGTTAAGAGGGGAAAAGATAGTAAGTCAGTTAGTGATGGTTTGCCTGTCCTTTACCAAATAATTATTAGAAACCCCGCCCCAGTAAAATTCCTATAATTGTTTCGTTTGATGACCACTAGAATTCCCTCCATCTCTTAACGGTATTTGCTATAATATGACATAAAAAATATTTATAATAGTTTAAATATGATTAACTGGCTGTCTGTAACTGCTCATCGTAAACTACGCGCCTAACAGAGATCTGACATGCCTGTATGAAGTGCAATACACACTGAGTCCGCTGACAAAGCCCGGCGACACAACCCGGCGGCTTGTAAGAAAAAACATATGTCTAACCTATAGCGCAATACACACTGAGCCCGCCGGGTCGCCGACATGGCCCGGCAACACTAGACGGCGGCCTGTGTTGAAAGAATTATTTCTAACCTATGAATGAAAACTAGACCACCGACAAAAAGTTACCGACAGCGGCGGCCCGTAGCTTAGTGTATATTGTGCTTTACAAAAACACTTATAAAGTGTTACTCTAGTACTGTATATCTTTATCAAATGCTAAATTACACTTTATGCTAAAAGCTACCACGAGTAGCTTTCCAAAATCTCAGAGTATTCTCGACGAAAGGCAAAATAAACTCAAGTATGATTTTGGACTATCACTGTCACATTACAGCGCATTCACCGTACCACTATGTCATGATAGTTATTAGGTTAATGTATTATGTGAATCGCTTATTTCCGTAAAAAACCTAGTGCTAGTAGACAAGGCATATTGCACGCATAATCGTAGCGGGCTCTAAGGTGCGCGATTGATGAGGGCAGCATGAGATGGATCTTTCTAGAGATCTTCTTTTTATTTTTATTTTATTTTTATTTATTTTCATTTATTTAGGAAACAAACAGTCGTTTACATTACAAATGTACACAGTTATAAAAGGAACAATTAGACCTACAGCTCCATAAATTAATATTTTACACTTTTGTGTGCGGCAGGTAGATACATCAGTATTGTTTTTATTTTTATACATCAGGGTT
This sequence comes from Bedellia somnulentella, assembly GCA_963576735.1. Taxonomy (NCBI): domain Eukaryota; kingdom Metazoa; phylum Arthropoda; class Insecta; order Lepidoptera; family Bedelliidae; genus Bedellia; species Bedellia somnulentella. Next base: position 10,040,668 of record OY755171.1, read on the forward strand.
TATCAAGTACAATTGACCTAAGTAGAAAATTGGTTTAGAGAAATAACATGAAACTTTTATAAACATTTACATAACATATGAACTAACAAAAGAGATAAATGAAATTAAGTTAAAAACGAATTTCTTAATTTAGTTACAAAAGAGTTTAAACTGTTACAAAAAAGATCAATTTCACAAAATTCTAGGTTATACAAATCAACACTTCGCCTAAAAAAAATGTTACAAGTATATATAGTTTTATTATGTGGAGGGACAAATAACTGTTTATTGCGAGAGCCATGTCTAGGTATCCTAAACGATATTTTTTCTAAAAGTTCTGGGGAGTCAACTTTACTATTTAATAATTTAAACAGGAAACGTAAGTCAAATTGCTTACGTCTATCTTGAAGAGTGGTTAGTTTATGATTTGAGAGGGAATTTAGATAATTGCTGTAGTCATTATTACATCTATATTCCAATGTTTTTAAGAACTTTTTCTGAACTCTTTCTATTCGTGATATATGGCAGGCGTAAAAGGGACTCCAGATAATACTAGCAAAGTCCATTATTGAGCGCACATAACTATAGTATAAAATTTTTAAAGTTAAGCAGTTTTTGAACGGTTTTGATATACGCAAAATAAACCCAAGTTGTTTAAATGCTTTTTTAACTATATAGTCGATATGAAGAACAAAAGATAATTTAGAATCCATTACGATTCCCAAGTCCCGTATTGATGTTACTCTCTTGATTTGTAAACCATTCTAACTGTATTCATGTTCAATAAAGTTATGTTTTCTTGTAAATGTTATTACTGAGCATTTGTCATAATTAAGAAAGAGTTGGTTAGAAGAGCAATAGTTAGAAAGATTTTGAAGATCAGATTGTAATTTACTACAGTCACTTGAGTTATGGATAATTTTAAAAAACTTGGCATCATCGGCATATAGCAAACAATTTGAAAAATCCATGGAGTTATCTATATCGTTAATATGAATTATAAACAGTAGGGGCCCTAAATGAGACTTGTAGACCCTTGAGGTACTCCTGATGGGATGTCCAAAAATGTTGATATGTAGCCTTTAGATGATACTGCTTGTGAACGGTTCTTCAAATAAGAAATGATCCATCGAAGCAGATCACCATGTATATTATATATTTAATAATTTTATGGCCATGAAGTCATGTGATATTTTATCAAACGCTTTAGAAAAATCGGTGTACACAACATCAACTTGTAGCCCTTTATCCATGGCATCAATAAGGTAGTTAGTAAAAGATAGCATGTTTGATTCGACCGAACGCCCCTTACAAAAACCATGTTGAGAAGGAGATATATGATTATGTAAAGCATTCATAATTTGCTGGGAGACAATCCGTTCAAATATCTTTGCAAAGATATTTAGTTTAGATATAGGTCGATATTGTGTAAAATCGTTAATAATATTATTTTTGGGAATAGGTGTTATTAAGGCCTGTTTCCAAATAGACGGAAATGTTCCAGATTTAATTGACAAGTTGAATATGTATAGAAGCGGAACTGATAATTCTGCTGCACAATTTTTTACAAAAAGTGGATGTATACCATCATTACCTGGACCTTTATAAATGTCTACGTTCTTAAGCTCACGACTAATAAGATCTGAAATAAATGTTATTGTACTAATATTCATTGGAGCATTGGGGGGAACATTGTGTTGTTGCACGTTGTCATTGTCTATATTTTGTGTAGGATTTTGGGGTTGAACAAAAACAGAATTGAAGTATTCATTAAAAATATTACAGATGTCATCGCCTGAGGTGTATAATTTACCTTTATATTGCATATTTAGTGGAATCTGAATTGAATCTGAATCTGAATTTTTTGGGGTCTATTCAGCAAGAGACTATTGGCTCTTTATTTATTGGCACATAGACTTTTAGCATAATTTAATTAGGAATAAAGTTTTGGTCTGACGAAAAAAATTCGCATAGACCTTACTACACCAACTTCATTATGAATGCAAAAAAACCTAGTTTAATTGGCTACATAACATCAACTATGATGAAACGGAATATCTACTAAGAACATTAGTTTAGTTTAACTTACTAAGAGATATATTATGCAAATTAAGAACAAATAAAACTATATTATATATTTACTATTACACTAAAATATACATTACTCACCCTTTCTGCTGACACACACTCACGCACTCACATATACACGCAGAAAGGAACATACTTTAATCTTCATTTAACTTACGAAATTACAAACTGAGTACCAATGTCTTTTTATTATGTTAAAATGATTAACTATAATTCATAATTATTAGTTTTTAATGTCATAGATTTTTGTATTTTTAGGTATTGTATAGTTAAGTCTATGCAATTAATTATTTTTGCAATGTTAATAATTGTAATGTGTCTTTTTCGTGTTTTTTAACAATATATTGTACAATAAGCTGTATCCCGAGATACAGGCGATGAGCCTAGTTTGGGACCAGCTGACTCTTGTAAACTATGTATCAATTTTAATCTGAATAAAGAATTATTATTATTATTATTATGTGACAAACAGTAGAAATGCGTGCGTCTAAAGTTATATTAGGTGACATAATGGCAGTTGCGTTGCGTTATTAATTGGAAATATTTTCTAGTACGCGGTTTGTTTTGGTGTTCTTATAGAAATATTCTGTTTCTATAAGAACGCTTAGTTCTACAAAAAGTTGTTTAATGTTATTTAGAGAATTTACAGCAGGATTGACAAAATAGCTTTAAAGTAAATTCAATTACATTTATGAAAATTTCAAAGCTTCACCAATGAAGTTTAGTTAGAAAAGATAAAATAGAGGATTGTTTGTACTACTTAAGCGATTACTGGCTAGTGGCAATAAGCAGTAACATTTGTCGAACAGATGTAGAACTACGCTTTGTACCACAAACATGAATTCGTAGATTTTTAGAATAATAGGTTGACCCACTAATTAACAAACACACATACAAACATACATATACTCACGGCCATAAAACCCAAAAAGGGGTAGCCAGAGCTTTAGAGCTAGAAACTCCTCAGCCACATTTGGAAAGAAGAAGGGGACAAGATGGTAGAAATAAAGTATCATTGGTGATGGCGATGGGTCTCCAACTCATAAAAGTCCCATACCCTTAGTCGCCTCTTACGACACCCGTGGGTAGAAAGGGGTAGTGATATTCTAAGCCGGCACTACACGGCTATTAATTAACTTACGTTTATTAACTTAATAAAGTTACTTAATGGTAGCTGTGTAGCGTCGGCTTAGGATAACACTTTCCCATTTCTTCCGGTGGGTGTACGTAAGAAGCGATTAACGGTATAAAGGCTTTTAAGGGATTTTTGGGCGATGCGGTTGGAGACCCATCACCAACAACCATTATTTTACTATCTTTTCCCCACTCAACTTTCCAAAAGTGGCTGAAGTATTTCTAATTCCTTAGCTCTGGCTACCCCTCCAAGGGGTTTATAGTTGTGAGTATATATTTGTATGTTTATTAACTTAAATCCTTATTTACTTATACTACTCTGAGCTTTTAAGGTGCATTGTGAGGAAACCCCGTAAGAACCTCGTCAGACATATTTGCAATAGTTGTACAATTTTGGTGTACTTTGGAAACATCCTGAACATGGCCTTGGTGATAATATGCCATTTTATCAGTGATTAATGTCGTAATATAGATGTAGCGACGCGCTGTCAGTACACATAGGCGCACTACATAGAAACGCTGACAGTGCAAGATGAATCACATTCCATAGCAACACGAACCCAAGCAATATACGTCACACGCGTCATCAAGACTCGCCATACAAATCGTACATCGCGCAATCGAAGTTTCTAAAACATTTACTATATATACCAGTTCCAACTTAATACAGTTGGACCGCGGTCCCCAGGCATACCACCGCCTGGCGGAAGATCTTCCCTTTTCCTCCACATTGGTGACCACCGACTACAGAACACGATGGCGTCCTTCAAAGCACAAGGAGTCATTTGGATTGGCCAGACAAGTACGAGCAGAAAAAGGATATCAAAGGACTGCAGACAAAGCGCTTCGAATCCACGGCTCAAGAGACACGACTCGCAGCACGGCAGCAATGGGACACGCAACGGGGCACCCACACCGTGGCTGTTGGAGTCAACATTGAGGTTCCGGCACACATGGCCGTCGAGCATACACACACTGGCACGAAGATATGGAGTCAAGAATTTCCTGTTGGAGGGGGAGTAATGTAGCGACGCGCTGTCAGTACACATAGGCGCACTACATAGAAACGCTGACAGTGCAAGATGAATCACATTCCATAGCAACACGAACCCAAGCAATATACGTCACACGCGTCATCAAGACTCGCCATACAAATCGTACATCGCGCAATCGAAGTTTCTAAAACATTTACTATATATACCAGTTCCAACTTAATACAGTTGGACCGCGGTCCCCAGGCATACCACCGCCTGGCGGAAGATCTTCCCTTTTCCTCCACATAGACATTAAAGTGAAGAGTTTTTTTACTATAAAAGTTTACATCAAGCCCATGTTAGCTTTAATTTCCATATTGACTCTGTGTTTGCTTGCACATGATTTATTTCATAAAAATATTGATATGGATGGTCGTTGAGAAAGGAAAGTACGACACAATGTGAAAATAAGCCATACTTTTATGGTGTTCAAAACTATAATGTTGATAGCTCTGGTCTCCTATCACGAAGTACTTATAGTAGTAGGTATAAATAATCTGTGTCCGCTGTTCCGTGACTAATATAAAACCATATAAATTTGTCCAATGTCCTTTGACGTGAAAGAAACATGGGATTAAGAAATGTACATACATACATACATACATATACTCACGGCTATAAATCCCTTACGGGGTAGCCAGAGCTTTGGAATGAAATTCCTCAGCCACTTTTGGAAGTTGATTGGGGAAAAGATGGTAATAAAAAATAAATGTTTTTGGTGACGGGTCTCCAACCACATCGCCCAAAAATCATTTATGAAGCCCCTATACCCTTAGTCGCCTCTTACGATCACCCACGGGTAGAAATGGGGTAGTGTTATTCTAAGCCGACACTACACGGCACAATTAAGAAATGTACAGTAAGGATTAAGCGCAGACCCGACCTTCTTGATTAGGGTGATCAGGATTTTATTTCATCAACTTCATAATAACTAATAAATATTGAATTTGAGTATCTGTGAAGAATTCAAAGAGAATCTGTTAAATAACGAAAACATGGATATAGTTAATAAGTTAAATATAATTAAATAATACATTTACGCTTAGAATCGAGATAAAACTAAATTCTCAATTTTTAGTTGTTTAGTTGCTGCCCTTTAACAGTAGCAAGATAAGCTTTTATCAAAGAGCGGTTTACGTAACAGTGTACCTAACGAGGAATTGTATCGAAACTGTGACAATATTGCTCTGCTACGTTATATATTTATTATAAAGTTTCTGTTCAGCTTGACTTTAAAAAAAGCTTCAAAATAAAATGTACTGAGATAAAATATATGCGACTGGATGATAAAGGGGGTCGTTGACTCGACCCCGTATTTATTAAAATAGAAGTAACCCAAAATAGCATCTCTAGCTGTGGACATGTCTCAATTTACTCCATAAGGAAGCTTTCTAGTTTCCGAGTTTTGAAAAGGAATCAGTTAATATTTTTGTGAAATCTATTTTTATAGATAGACTCCTAAAACTGATGTTAGGGCAGAATAAACTTCCAAAAATATATTAAGAAAATAAAGATGGATATCGTTGTTTTAATTAGCAGCTAGATAATTTGATAGTAGGTATATATAAGGATAAATATATGCTGTGTAATGTTGTGTTATTATAATAGTACTAACGCATTTCTTACCGCGTGTGTCGTAAGAGGCGACTTAGGATTTTAGAGCTTTTTAAGTGATTGTAGGGAGAATTGGCTGGGACATTGCCATTATGTCACCATCTTCTCCCCACTCAACTTTCTAAAGTGGCTGAGGAAATTCTAATTTTGAAGCTTTTTCTACCTCTTTAGGAATTATAGTTTTCGTTTTACATACATACAAATACTCTCATATGTATGTATGTAAGATAAAATATTTGGTCGACTTATCTTTCAAACCGATCTCTAACCGGGTTTGCATTGAATATATGGACGCTAAGTTCTAAGCACAATATGTTTTATTCTCTGTTCATTATCTCGTTCATTAGTTCTCTGAGAGTAGAGGTCGGGGTCACTCCGAATTATATCAGCATCCGGCAGCCGATGTAAAAATCAAATAGATTTTGCCTACTACTTTTGACGCACGCGGTATAGATATTCAGTTGTTTTACGACTGTTGAAAAACACACATTAACTACTATTTTAGCTTTTAACTATGACATAAAAACCATAAACCATTAATGTCCGGATACATACGGTTTAGAACTGGTGCCGGTGTATCAGAAAGTTTTAATGATGTCATACTATAAAAAATATATAGAATAGAAAAGAAAACTCTTTATTGCACATAATAGTAACATTTTACAGATATGCCCTTAATTAAAAGTACAATTGGCGTTCTCATAACTAAAAACGATCTGTCGTGTATATAATTATAACTTTGAACTTTTTGCTTAGTTGAACAAGGTCTTACCTGCACATGCACGTGCTGACTAAACTATACACATACCTACAGTACTTTGTTTAGTGCGTATTACACTTTTTGTCTATGTTTACTATAAGTAATGAAATGTGATATTGTGACACCGTAGCAATATCTATTACCGGCGCCGAAGCCCCTTTTAGTGAAAGAACCCTTTCAAAGAACTACTTACTACTGTATCCGTCTGAACATTTGTTTTATGATTCTTAGCTATATGTGACAGTGCTCGGCTTCATTTTATGATAAAGTTATAATCATGCTAAAAAAGTTATAAAGCGACATGATAGTCCAGTGGATAGAACACCCGCCCGAAAAACAGAAGGGCGTGAGTTCCAATCCTGGGACGGGCCTACACCAATTTGTCTTTTCTAAAGTCATATGTGTGGTTAATTTATCATAGTTGCTAACGGTGAGGGAAAACATCGTGAGGAAACCCACATGGCTGAGTTGTACTTAGTCATGTGACAGTGTATTCGTACAAAACGGCGATAGGCCTGCCCCCTATCACGTGAGTACACTGTCTTAGCAAAACGTGGGTACCTTCTCTGGAAACTAGATGGCGCTTACCATGTGAGTTCAGGAGTATTGGTACCTCTGCCAACCCCTTCGGGGATAAACGGCGTGAACGTTTATGTTATGTTATGTTATAATCATAATAATATGTAGGTGTTTTAAATATAGGTTGGAAATAAAGGCGTTTGTAAACTTCTAATAATATGTTATTATTATAAGCCCACGCAAACTGAGTTATGGATAAAAAGTAAGAGACTCGTCTACTTCTTTGATTAAAGCATTTAAGCCTCAGGCAATGATAGTTATATTTCATCACTTTGGTAAACAGAATCTGACTGCCCCATTTTAGAAATTATGGTTACTCACGTATTTTATCTATGTTAATTGTATAATGCTGTTGGATTTATCCGAAAAAACTGCAATCAACTAACGGTTATTAAAATTTTGAATGATTAGAGCTTTTATTTGATGAATAAATAAGTTACAACAACAGATCACGACACTCAGAAGCACAGTGCAGGTATTAGGAATATCATATATGAATTATTTTAAAATTTATGTGGAAACTGTTTCACTGTCAATAATTGGATCGAAATAAAGTATAAAAATTTATATGCATTGGTGTGCAGTGTGGATCATAAATGACTATATTATCGGATATACTCATTTCTTAATCATAATAACTAAATCAAAATAAAACAGGTTAGCTAGAAAAGCCTTGAATTTAATTGGTGCGAAGCTCCAGTTACCCCCAACTTTTGTATATCGCTTATGACATCACTCCTCCTAAACGGCTAGACCGATCTCTATCAAACTTTGCATGATACTCGTAGATTCCCATGTATGTCTGTGGGAAACTATGCACTAAATGAAACTAGCACGCGCTTAAAACATATTTGACTGTTCGAAAGTAGCGAAGTTCTATTTTTTTTGACATCGTTTATTTTCCAGCCGGGCAAAATCAAACACGATCCTTTGGAAATAGTTTATTATAGGCGGAAGAATATAGAGTTCTTTTTAAAGAAAAAACAGCAAGAAAAACAACGCAAGCTAACTATTCCTCACTTTCCTAATATATGTGAGTGTTGGATGTGTCCAGCCTTTCACTTTGCCTGAATCGATAAAAACAAAAAGTTTTGAAAATATCAATGAAAATGTTTAACAGAAAACATGTTTGATGCTATTTTCGGCATGCCAAGCTTCAATGCCAACCTAGTTGTAATAACGAAATCATTTATTTACATATACTTATACGCATGGTATTTATCAAAATCCATTTATGAATATGATGAAGTATCCTAAATATACACGCGGCAAATAAATACGGCCTCTTGTTTAGAGTTCGGCGATCTCTCTTATCGGTTGAACTTTGGCATAAAATTTTATTTCAACGACGATCTCTTATCTTATTCTCTTCCATTCATTCAATATATTCGTGACTTAAAACCTCAATGACAATAAGTTCTCATTGCGGTAGAGTATTTCATTAAAGTTTACTTTACTTACACAACATACCTAAGTATGTAGGCAGCTGCCTTTATTTATTACCCCTTAGTTATATTGTAGAAGTTATGTCTTATAATATAATATAAGTATTCATTATTTATCAAAAATCATGGCAAGGCATGAAAGTTTGTAAGAAAGAAAATATTTTGCGATTTCTGATAAAAACATTTTATGCGTTTATGATTTCAACCATTAACTCCATTTAATATAGCAAAGAACGAAACATACTTGTGAGACATCAATGGGTATTTAAAAAAGACATTGAGGTTTCCTTAATATTTTTTTAGAATAAATAGTTTATGAGATAGATATTTTCAAAGCAACACAATTAGTTCAACAGTCAATAGTTTTTGTGATGTATAACATTTTTATAAATCGCGAGGTTGAAAAATTAAGTTTATTTTATCCTGAAAAATTTACATACATACGGCTTCACGGTTTTTAATCCATAAAAGGGGTAGCCAGTTAATTCATTGTCAGTATTGGTAGTTAAGTAGGGTGAAGATTGTAAAGAATTGCGTGTGATGGCTCTCCAGCCAAATATCCCAACAATAGCTTAAAACACCCAATTACCTTAGGGCTAGTTTATTGATCCGTAGTTATAAATATAACCATTTGTTACATTGACGTGACATTGACTATAGTTAAATGTCTAACCAGTAGTCAAATCGTAAATCCATTTTGGTTCGATATTTGACATTAGTTACTCTAACCACGTGTCAAAAAATGCATTTTGCTGATATCTAACTAATAGTTACGATATTTAACAAATTGTTGAGTTAACCACGGATCAAAAAACTGGCCCTTAGACACCCACGGAAAGAAATGGGTTGTTGCTATTCTAAAACAACGCCAAACAAGTTAAAAACATGTATATTATATTAATTCAATGTTTATATATGCTTAAATTGACTGAATAATAGATGTATCCTGCTTATATACTAACAATGATTTTTATATTTTTTACATATTCATTATTTAAGACGTCATTTTTCCGTAACTGTTCACTACATTGCGCTACTTGATGCAGAGTAGAATAGCAAACCTCTTTATATGAGAGTGCTGCCCTTTCTTTAGTGAAGGAGTAGCCATAGAAATTGGTTCAATGGCCACTTATTGTCATGGAATTGAGACTCATAGTGTCCACATTTATTATGGATTTGGGATTTTTTAAATTAGTATACATATTTTTGTACTAAAACCATCAGCGGTTGGTCCTTGAATTGTAACTACGAAACTCAATCATTGTCGAGACTGGTCGCAATAACTAGCAAGTATTTTAAATTTAGTTTTAGTTCTAACGGTTAGGTGTTAACTTATACAGATTTATAACATGTCGTGTCATAGGAACTTAATGACATAAAATTATATTTTACTTATAAAATAAATAAATAAACTCATACCTTCACGCCGCGCCGTATATCCTCAAAGGGTCGGTTTTGAGAATCACGTCACCTGGTGTTTAGAATACCCACGTTTTGCTTGGTATCAGTCCTCGCTAATGGGGACAGGCCTATTGCCGTTGCACGGACATAGATTTCGTCTATTTAGGCGGCGAAAACCGGTTTGCCGAAAATCAATCTAATGACAAATTAACCATTTACTCACGTAGTACACAGTCCTAGGAAAGCAACGGTACCCGTCCCAACGCACATACGTAGATTTCAACCATTTAGGCGGCCAAAAATATTTTTGGCTTGAAATGAGTTAAAAGTACAATATTAAATTAAAATAAACCATTTTTGATACAAAACAATATTTTTTATTCATTTTGAACAACATTTTTACACTTGAACATAAAATAATTTTCACAAAAATCGAATTATCAAAGTATGTATCAATAATATATAAAGAAATATATTTAAATATAATAAAATTACATGTATCTACATCTAAAATGATAACAAAAATAAAACTACTTAAATATTATTCTCACTTTGAGAGCATTCCTCCATTATTGTCTCTCTATTGGGTTTAGCAGACACCAACATTTCTATGGTTTCAGGAAGGAATACTTTGCGAGAAGGTTTCTTAATTTGTCTCCTGGAGCTGATGAAGGGATCAGATGTTAATAAAAGCCCATTATATACATCTAAATTGCATTCCTTTCTAGAAAACTTTCTAGCAAAGTTATGTCGGTATGACCGAAAATGCTTGTTCTGGGCTTCTGCTGCCTCCTCAGATAACTGGCCAATAGGAAGTAGTGAATTGCTTATGATTTGCCCACCATGCATCAATATTTTATGTATAGTCGGTGTCATTGGATGCCATCCATACAGGTCAACGTACAATTTTGCAGTATCATAAGCATATTGATCATATTTTGTGACATTAATTTCGTGACCACTTGATATTGTTTCCAATATAACTTTGAACCTGTAGATAAGCTCAAAGCTAATTCCTGTGATCTCTGATGCCAGTTCAGGATTTTCGAAAGCTCTCTGCGGAAGTAGCCGTTACACTCATGGATTCCTCTGGCGGATAACATTCTTTTTTCACCTTTAGCAAGAGATCATAGCAAGGGAAATGTTTTGGGTTTGTTGCCCTTATTATTTCGTATTGCCGTCTCGAAAGATCGGCTTCAACGAACATTTGGAGCGCTTGCAGAGGCGTCAGTGGAGGTGATACTTCGTCGTCGTTGTTGACTTTCGAATAGGCAGTTCTATTGGCTCGTGTAGGCGAATTGGTGATTTCTTTAAGAACTTTTGAAGCATCTCTGTGCCCCGTACTTTGTAAAACCGATTGTGCAGCGTGGATAATGACGTCAGGGCCCAAACTTCTTCCGTTTTCCTTCTTTTGCTGCGCTCACTTAAGTCTTCAAAAGATTTAGGTGGTCTCCCTCGAGAAGAGCACAACTCTATTGGAATCTCAAAAGTTCCTTCTAACCAATCTCGGTTGTTTTTTAGGAAAACTTCTTCGTGTTTACTAGCTTTCGTCCATCTTTTCTTCAATTCAGTTTTCACATATGAAAACCTTTTCTTCAAACACTTTTTAGCAATTTCTGTGTCTCCATAACGAATCAAAAGAAAATCTTCATAACAATCTACTTTTTCACTAAAACTTGGTAAATTTTGGCATTGTATTTGGTCAAACAAGTATTTTCGTGTCACTACTTTAGTACCCGAGGCACCAGACGCACCTAAAACAAAAACAAAAAGGTTTAATACAATATAGAACGAACATGATATTTTGCTCAATTTTGACTCAAAATATTCAAATGCCCATATTTTTTAAAAGCGCGGGTTTCCGCGGCTATTTGTTTTGTTTTTATAAAGAAAAATATGTAAGGTATTGAAAAATATAGAAATCATTGCTTGGACGAACCCTGAAGTTAGTTTAAAGTCTTCATTAAAATTAAAAATACAAAAATATTTCATTTTTGTTAGAGCAATCTTTGACAAGTCAAAAGTATGATAAGGAAAATGAAAACCAAGTAAATTACTGTTGAAATACATAGGTTCTTACCTGAAGTATTGCAATCCATCACTGTCACACGAAAATAATTGTTTTAAAAACAAATACACACTTTACAAAAGTTGTAAGTTTAGGAGCGTCGAGAACAGACACGTGCACGTTAAGCGACTATCGAATTCCGACTACCTGAGGGTAGACTCTCGCGCGTCACTGGACGTCGTTGTATACGAATACAAGCTGCAACTTAGCGATATGATTTCCCACATGCATCGTTAAAAACCATGATAAATTAACAACACATATAGTAGGCCCGACTGTATACCCCCTGAGCTGTCATGGTTAATATTACTTTGTATACAGATTATAATTAACTTTTTACGAAAAAGCCCTGTTTGGTATTTCGCTTGTCCGCACGTCAGGTATTTTACACTCGGTGGGAGCGAAATGCCGCCCTCATTTCGGCGACACTTTCAAAACGTATAAATAAACATCAAATGGAATATAGAATAGAATAGAATAGAATAACTCTTTATTGTACATCAAACACAAATTTACAAAAGAAATTATCATACAGTTTACAGTGAGGTACAATCGGCGGTCTTATCGCTAAAAGCGATCTCTTCCAGACAACCTTTGGAAGGTGAGATCGGTAAACTAGTTATCTAGGTAGATGCACAAAACAAGCTTACTTGATAATATACAAAGGTCAAAAGGGGAAAAATGGCAAAAAAACCAGTATTCTTACGGGTATGATTTGATTATTATAGACAGCAATTCTCCGGGTATAATGATATATATATTTATTTATATTTTTTGCTGTGTACTACCATGGTACTACCCCATTTCTTCCGGTGGGTGTACGTATAAGGCGACTAACGGTATTCGGGCTTTTAAGGGATTTTTGATCGTTGCGGTTGGAGACCCATCACCAAAAACCTTTATTTCACCATCTTTTCTCCGCGCAATTTCCAAAAGTGGCTGAGGAATTTCTAATTCCCTAGCTCTGGCTACTACCCCTTCAAGGGATTTATAGCCGTGAGTATATGTATGTATGTGTATGTTATATTTACGTTTGCTTAAGTGAGAGATTAGAGGTGTATTTATCCATCCCAGCTTGTATAGTAAGCTCAGCGTTGGTAAATCTAACTATAATTACCTTATATTTACTGACCTATCCATCCAAAGGTTGTGGAGGAAAACGCTTTAAGTGATCGCCCATTGTACTTCTATTTAAAGTTTGTAAAAAGTTTTACGTTTTAGGGCCAGCGCTGACTGCCGGCATGGCATGGCAAAGCATTTCGGTACAGATATAGCATTTTTAATCTTATTACTATGTGTATAGAATTCATTTTACTTCATTTTGACACAACGATGCCGAAGTTCTGTCCTACCGCGGCCTCCCTCGGCATCGTTGTGTCAAAATGAATTCTATACGCATGGTAATAAGATTAAAAATGCTATATATGTACCGAAATCCTTTGCCATGCCATGCCGGCAGTCAGCGCCGGCCCTTACTGTGATGTGCTATGATAAATTTTCTATTCTTTCCTTTTTAGTGAGCAAACAATTACGTATTGTATTATTGCTCAGCTGTTTCTGTCGCAACTCGAAACAATATTAGCCTACAATTTTAATTAGCCCTTTCTCTCTAAATAGCATAGTATTATACTATCTGTGCCTCTACCTTTATTTTTATAGGTACTATCCCACTGAGTAACTCAAATTAACCACAATAAATCTGCCACCGTGATTTATATGCTGTCTTTAAAAATGTCTTAAAAGCTACAATTATTAAAAGATCTTTGATGTCGGTTTCCTAAGTCTACAATAGAAAATAGTCGTATATGTGTTCAATTTATAAGTAAGTAATATAACGTATAGTAATAAACCGTTTATATTATGAATTTGACGAAGACTAAAAATACGCCTACAAATTTAGTACTCTAGATATAGATAGACTTTATTAAAGCTGAATACTCAAACACGTTGCAATTTTTCAATTTTATTTGAAACATTATAACGCCGTTTGTTTTACATTTCAAAAAGAAATAGAATTATATCAATGTTTTCACATATTTTCATGACCAAGACATATTTTGTACTAGGAACACTAAAAATAAAGGTCTCATAAATATTACTAATACTAGGATTCTCTAGTATTAGTTTGTGCGACGTAGTCCTAAACATAGTGAAAGAATGTGCAATCGCATGTATGATGTAATGCAAGGTATCCATTTTTAGGTTGCCTTACACAGCTTTAGCGCATGCTGTAAAGTATAGTAAGCTCTTGTCTCTTTATGATTGTTGAACCTTATCTAACAACGGATGTTTAGAGCGGAAAACCGTGCCGTCAGTAACTGAGTATCGTTAACAAACTGCCAACAATATAAATGTTGCTTTTGGTCTGTGATAAGTTTTAGTATAATTATTTAGCTCGTCTAAATTGAAGGGTGTACAGATGAATGAACATGTGTAAGGAGAGTACAACTCAGTCTAAAGAGGAGCAAAAAAGACAAAAGCGCATCCGAAAATGGTGCGTTATTTTTGTTGCCTAGTGCCCATTTCGGAGAACGGCGGCGGCGGCGGCAAGGCGCGCGGGTGGCTCGGTCGTCGCCCGCCGCAAGATCGTACAGGGCCGCACTTGAAACTTGAAGGGTCCATATTCTTTTGAGGAAATTGTCATCTCTGTTACAATGCACGACGACGTCCGTGTCTTCTTTTCTTTAGATTATTTGATGAAGCTTAAATGTATGTAAAAAGATATACCCTATGTATAGAGAGAGATATAAAGATCGCCGTTGTACATGTTTTTGGTATTGAAACATAAAACTAAACCGCTTTTGTATTAATATAATCAGTATCTTGTTTTTGGCCCTTTGTCAGCCGTATATTGTGCCGTGTAGTGTCGGCTTAGAATAGCACTACCCCGTTTCTAACGATGGGTGTACGTAAGAGGCGACTAACGGTATTGGGGCTTTTAAGGGATTTTTGGGCGATGCGGCTGGAGACCCATCACCAACAACCTTTACTTTACCATCTTTTCCCCACTCAATTTCCAAAAGTAGCTGAGGAATTTCTAATTCCTTAGCTCTGGTTACCCCTTCTAGGGATTTATAGCCGTGAGTATATGTTATGTTATATTGTTCACATATCGTACACAAGGACTTCTTTTTTATTGCTTATCTGATCTTTATTACACATTTTAAAAACTTAAATAATAATTAGATCAATTAAATCAATTCGTTAAAGGCACTAGCGTTTTTGTAATCAAGGTTTTTTTTGTAGTCAAAAATTTAAATTTACTGACTCTACATTTGCTATGTCATAATCTCAAATAGTTGTAGCCTAGGCTTGGGTGTCAATAGATCAACCACTTTTGGGAGTCGTGTACCAAAATTTCTTAAAGAAAGTTTTTGTATTCGTTGATAAAAACGCTCATACCCTTAGTCGCCTCAAACAACACTTATCATACTAATAAATAAAGAGTAAATAAAGGAAAGAAAAATCTCGACACAGGCGGGAATCGAACCCGCGACCTTCGGGTATACGCCCCCGTTTATTAGTAATAATCCCCACATGAGGTTTACATGAACAAAAAGATTTAAATTACTTATCATGCTGTAGATCCAAAAACAAGATTCTAAATGCGAATATAATAATCATCGTTACCCTATGCTGTTTACTTGCAAATATAGAAATATATTATAGGGACTTAAAATGTGTAGTCGATATGTTTTGAATTTTAATGCCCAAGAAAACAAAATTTGTACAGCAAATAATCGAGTCAGTCAAATTAACCGTGGTATGTTTGGCAATTACGTTGATCGTTCCCTTTGGTGCGGCCCTGTGTATGTAGGTAGGTCGCATGAGACTCGCAGCGGGGCAAAGAGGGCGCGCGGGCGGGACGGCGCGAGAGTCCATGCGAGTGAAGCGGCGCGCTCCCCGCCAGTGCAGTGAGCGGCGCGCCGAGTGCCGACCGCCATACTATGGCGTTGCGCGCGTTATTGTTATCAGCGCTTATCGCGAGCGGAGCTGCCGTGTACAGCCGGGAACGAGACCGCCAGCGAGCCGACCCGCGCATCCTAGATCGGGCTTGCGAACTCAGTTCCTGTTATCCCGCTACTGGAAATTTACTAATTGGTCGCGAAGCTCGACTATTCGCATCGTCCACATGCGGCCTCCGCGAAAGCGAACGATATTGCATAGTTTCACATTTGGAAGAAAGAAAGAAATGTTTTTGGTGCGAACCGAGTAGTAATACGATTAACAATAAAAACTCGCATCCCATACAAAATATTATCTATAAATACCACCCAGGTACCCGATTGAAATCATGGTGGCAATCAGAAAATGGGAAAGAAAATGTTACAATCGAATTGAACATGGAAGCTGAGTTTCATCTTACGCATTTAATAATACAGTTCAAAACGTTTCGACCTGCTGCTATGTTAGTGGAAAGATCATTTGACTTTGGTAAAACCTGGCGTGTGTATCGATATTTTGCTCACAACTGCGATGAAGCTTTTCCTGGCGTGCCCAAACATACGCAACAATCACTGACGGAAGTGGTATGCGAATCGAGATATTCGGGTGTTGCGCCATCTTCAGAGGGTGAAGTGATATTCAGAGTTCTACCATCTAATATTAATGTGACCAACCCCTATTCCGAAGAAGTGCAAAATTTGTTGAGGATGACTAATTTGAGAATAAACTTTACTAAGCTTCACACACTTGGGGACGACCTTTTGGATCATAGACATGATATTAAAGAAAAATATTATTACGCTATTTATGAAATGACTGTAAGAGGCTCTTGTTCTTGCTATGGGCATGCATCCAGATGCTTGCCTATGCCTGGAGTCACGTCAAAGAATAACATGGTGCATGGTCGCTGTGAGTGCACCCACAACACTCACGGTTTGAACTGCGAATATTGTGAGGACTTTTATAATGATCTTCCGTGGCAACCTGCTGTTGGTAAAACATCGAACGCGTGTAAAAGGTGTACGTGCAATAACCATGCTACTTCATGCCACTTTGATCCCGCTGTATATAACAAAACAGGTAAAATAAGTGGTGGTGTTTGTGACGACTGTCAACACAATACAATGGGCGTTAATTGTGAAAGATGCAAACCATATTTCTACAAAGATCCTAATTTGGATATACAGAGCGCTGATATTTGTAAGCAGTGTGATTGTGATCCTCAAGGAACAACTGATAACGGAATTTGTGATGATGAAACTGACATTGCCAACAACAAAACTGCAGGCAGTTGTCACTGCAAGATAAATGTTGACGGGCCCCGGTGTGATATTTGTAAAGACGGTTATTGGAACTTCGATCCAGAAAACCCTGATGGATGTGACGCATGTA
The DNA here is from genome assembly GCA_963576735.1 of Bedellia somnulentella. Classification (NCBI taxonomy): domain Eukaryota; kingdom Metazoa; phylum Arthropoda; class Insecta; order Lepidoptera; family Bedelliidae; genus Bedellia; species Bedellia somnulentella. Next base: position 10,058,107 of record OY755171.1, read on the forward strand.
CCTGCAATGCTCTAGGTACAATAACAGACCGCGGTTGTGATGCTTCTACAGGTGAATGTTTCTGCAAACGTTATGTGACAGGAAGAAATTGTGATCAGTGTTTGCCAGAGTTTTACGGCCTTTCTGACAGTGAAGATGGTTGTTTATCTTGTGATTGTGATGTTGGTGGTTCACTGGACAATCATTGTGATGTTATATCTGGTCAATGTAAGTGTAGACCTAATGTTTCTGGTCGTCGTTGTGATCAACCTGTTCAAAACTTCTATGTTGGTCCATTGGATGCCATTGTTTACGAAGGTGAATTGAATCATTGCGATTCCCAAATAGACGATAACGCTATTCAGAGTCAACTTTGTCATGTTGTTATTAGGGAAAACTATTCAGACGGTAGAAAAGAAACATGGACAGGGCCAGGATTCATGAAAATACCTGAAGGTAGTACTTTAGTTTTTGTTGTAGATAATCTTTCTAGAAGCATGAATTACAATATATTGATAAGATACGAGCCCCAGTCGCCAGCTAATTGGGAAGAAGCTACTATATTCGTAAAAAGACTTATGCCAATCGATTCAGATTCCGTATGTGCTAAAGTGAAACCTGAAGATGATACGTTACACACAAATTTACCAGCTAACCAACGTAGTGTGATGGTTGCACCCGCTGTTTGCTTTGAAAAGAATAAAAAAACTGAAGTACGAATATTTTTGGGTAGACAAGATTACCGTGCCCCTAACGTTAGAGCTTCTATTTTAATAGATTCTATTGTTCTAATTCCTTCCATTGAAGATCTACCGATGTTTGCTAATGCAAGTAATATGAGAGAAGAATTTGATCGGAACAACTGTGGTGATCCCTATTATTATGGCCTCAACAGGGAATATGTTCCAGAGGTTTGTAAGAAATATCACGCAAGTATCGGATTTTATGTTCAAAATGGTTCAGAGCCTTGTCAATGCGATCCAACTGGATCAATAAGTTATCAATGCGACCAATACACTGGTAATTGTCAATGTGTAGAAAATATAGTTGGAAGAAGATGCGACCGTTGTGCTCCAGGTACTTACGGTTTTAGTAAATTTGGTTGTAAACGCTGTGACTGCAATAGTATTGGTTCACTCGATAACTTCTGTGACGCTACTAGTGGGCAATGCAAATGTAGAGCGAATACATATGGACGTGCATGTGACTTGTGTCAACCCAGATACTTTAATTTCCCCAATTGCCAGCAATGCGATTGCAATGGTCATGCGGAAGAATGCGATGATAAAACTGGTGCTTGTAACGAATGCAAAAACTTTACTGAAGGTCACAGGTGTGAAAGGTGTATTGAGGGCTACTATGGTGACCCCCGTCTAGGTATAGATATACCGTGCCGACCATGCCCTTGCCCAGGTACAGTTGGTGATCCAAATAAGAGTAATCATGCTGATCGCTGTGAATTAGATCCTCTGACAAAAGACGTTGTGTGTGAATGTAAAGAAGGTTATGCAGGACCCCTATGTGACGTTTGCGCTGACAACTACTTTGGAGACCCAGTTAAAGGCACTTGTGAAAAATGTGAATGTAACGATAATGTTGATATTACCAAACCAGGCAATTGTGATCCTTATACAGGCCAATGTTTGCAATGTTTATATAATACCGCTGGCGACCATTGTGAGTATTGCGAAGATGGATACTACGGTGATGCTCTTGAAAAAAGTTGTTACAAATGTAACTGTTCTCGATTAGGAACAAACTCCACTAAGGGAAGTTGTGACCGTTTTACTGGACAGTGTCCTTGTTTCAATAATGTGAGAGGAATAAACTGTGACGAATGCACAGACAACCATTGGAGAATAGCCCTAGGGGTTGGTTGTGATCCTTGCGACTGTGATCCGGTGGGATCTTTATCTCCTCAGTGTAATCCATACTTAGGTAAATGTGAATGCATACCAGGGCATGGAGGAAGGCAATGTGATCAATGTGAAGAAAATTATTGGGGTGATCCCAACATAGAATGTTTTGAATGCGAATGTGATAGCTCTGGATCAACGTCACAACAATGTATGCGAAACAATGGTGCTTGTGTCTGTAAACCTGGAATTGGTGGCCACAAATGTGATGCATGTGCTAGAGGCTATATCGGTGAAGCGCCACAGTGTTTCACATGCGGTGAATGTTTTGATAACTGGGATAAAATAATTGATGACCTGAAAATAAAAACCGAGTATGCTATTGGAAATGCTAGTCAAATAAAACTTGTTGGAGCCACAGGAGCGTATACACGAGATTTTGAAGAAATGACAAAGAAGTTGTCAGATGTGGAAAATCTGGTACAAAATGCAGATCTCGGCCAGACAAGAGTTAAAGAACTGCTTTCTGCTATATCTTCATTGCAGAAGCAATTGCAAGCTGCTGATGAAAAAGTTAGGAACAGTAATGATAATCTTAATGGAATAACATCAAAGATAAATCTTGGGAACGCTACTTTAGACGCTCTCCGTGAAAGAATTGGCATTCTAAAATCTAAGACGCAAGATCTAAGCAACAATGCAACTAAACTTCAAGAAGCTAATTTAGAAGGAGCCCTTAATCTTACTCGTGAGGCCAAACAGAGAGCGATTATTGCAGCTGATGATGCTGAAGCTGTTCAGACCATTGTAGCAAACACCGATAGACAAATTAAGAATACAGATCGAATGATACAGATGCAGTATACTCACTTCAACCGTACTCAAAATGAAAATGATAAGAAACTGGAAGATTTGCAAGATCAATTGTTAAAACTGGATTCACATATACCAAAATTGAATGAAAAAATGTGTGGACAGGAAACTGATACCTGTGACATATGTGGTGGTGCTGCTTGTGGGAAATGTGGAGGTCTTTCTTGTGATCAAGGTGCAGTTACAAAAGCTGAGCAAGCTCTGGATTTTGCTAATAAAACAGAACACAGAATCAAAGAACACGAATTGACGGCTGAGGATCTTTTTAGATCAATCTCACAAGCAAAGCAAGATACTGTTGCTATTCGTTCAAAAGCGAAAGATATTTTTAAAACTGCCGATAATTTCAAAGCTACTGTAGAACGCGTTACTAATGAAAGTTTAGATTTAACTGACGAATTGAAAGAATTCCTTTCCAACACATCGAGTACTCCAGCTGAAGTTAGAACGCTAGCTAATGAAATACTTAATTTGTCCATTAGTATTGAGCCAGAAGAAATAACCGAACTGTCCCAAAAGATTAATGCGTCTGTCTCGCAGCTTACAGATATAGAAAATATTATCACTGAAACAAAGCCTGATTTAGATAAAGCAAAAACACTTAAACAAAATGCTGTAGCTGTAAACAAAGAAGCAAATTTAACATTAGAAATGGCAAATAAGGTATTAGAAGCATTAGAAGAAGCTCAAGCTGCTCAAGATGCCGCCGAAAATGCAATAAATGCTGCAAACAGCGATATTGATGCAGCCAAAAATGACTTGGTGCCTATCGCTTTGGAGACCGAACAAGCACAGAAAAAGGCTAATGAAACAAAAGAAGAAGTAGAAAAATTACAGCTTAAATTGTCAGACTTACAAAAAACTATTTTAAAAATTGAAAGTGACGCAGATCAAGTAAAGCAAGAAGCCGATGATGTCGTGGACCGCGCTGAGCAAGCGGAACACAAGGCTAGGCAATTACGTCAAGAATACAAGACTACAAATGCATCGTTAACCGATCGGGCTAGCCAAACTGCTGATTCTCGCGAGAGAGCTCAAATTTTACTCAATCGAGCTACCAAACTTGCTAGTGATACTCAAACACAACTAAAACTATTGGCTAATATGGAACTCCTCTACAATGACCATAGTGCGCAATTAAATAATCTAGAGAAAGAGATCGGCGATCTTACTAACAAAATGACCTACTATTTATCTGAAATAACAAAGAAATCAGATTTTCATAGATCCTGCACAACATAAATTACTTTACTATTTTACTAATATGCCATCATTCTTTCGTCCGCCTGGTAGAAATATTTCTTCTGGTGGCTTTGCTATATCGTAATTATCAGTAATAGAAGGTATCCCTTTCAAGTTAAACCATTATTATTATTTGGTTTTGCCTAGAATATCCATTGCTACATAATGTGAATTTGTTTATATGTTTAATTTAAAAAATATATAATTAAAATCGATGTAAATAAATATTAAACTGGATATTTGACAACATAGTATGTAGTGAAACTACGTTTGGTAAAAACATTCGATTAATAAACATACCACATCTTGTGTTTTATTATATTATTGATTTTTGTGTGCCATTTCAAGAAAAGAGATAACAATTTTATTATATTTTTACAAGTTTAAATAATGTTTAGGTATACATAATCCAAAGATCTTGAAGGACAAGAATTTTCTATTATGTAATAAGAATGTTTGCTTAATTATTAATGAATTAGTTTAAGTTTTCAAGTGCCTTGTTAATTGTAAAGAAAATAACCATAGAAGTTACACTCGAACATGTTTCTACCAGTGTCTCCTTATCTTTGTTATTTTTTTTTAATGATTATAAATTACATGTCGTCTTGGTGATTTAAAAAGTATGTTATTGTATTAAAATATAGTAACATAAATTTATTAACGATCGCTTTTGTTATTTTTTAGTAATATCTGATACTTATATCGTACTTTGAAATGCCATAACTACTAAATGTAAGTTTGTAGATTTTATGTGGAGTTTGAGTACAAATCGATATTTTCTCTTATAAAAAACATGATTGTATGAAGTGTTATTTAAGAATTTACAACTATGTGAGTGAATAATTTATATTAATTTTGAGAGTACGTATTAACTCCAGTTATGTGCCATGCTAGTTACGACTAAGGTATACTGTTGGTAAATTGACTTAGTGGTATTCTAGGACGGTTCACTGTCAGATTGCATTTATTAATAAGTAAAGTGTGCATTTAGATTGTGTCATAATGTAGCAGAGGCTAGTTTCAAACAAATTATAAATTTTTATTGAGGCACAATACTTAAATTCTAGTGAGTATAAATAGTTTCTGTTAATAAACTTTGAATTAATATAAATTGGTTGTTTTATTAATTAGCTTTGTAACTAATTATTGATTTCAAAGTCAGTGGCAGTTATTAACTTATATATTTTGACCCCAAACCGTTTGAAAATATAGTAGTGGAAAGAGTGCTTGTTTACAAATTGAGACCGAAAGAGCTTCTTCTAGAGTTTTTCTGGATATTTATCAGACTGGATTTTAATAAGTTAAAATACAATTTATAAAGGGAATAACTGAGAACATACATACATATACTCACGGCTATAAATCCCTAGAAGGGGTAGCCAGAGCTAAGGAACTTGAAATTCCTCAGCCACTTTTGGAAAGTTGTGTGGGGAAAAGGTGGTAAAATAAAGGTTGTTGGTGATGGGTCTCCAACCGCATCGCCCAAAAATCCCTTAAAAGCCCCGAATACCGTTAGTCGCCTCTTACGTACACCCACCTGAAGAAATGGGGTAGTGCTATTCTAAGCCGACACTACACAGCACTAATGTAATTAATTGATTAATATTAGTGGATTTTTATTTAAACACACTTATATTAGCTTCACCTGTATGTTTGTATGTAACCGACTCATTTGAACTCGATTTTAAACGGACTGATTTAATTAAAAGTTTGTACAATTATCAAGAATCAGCGACAATTTAATAATTTTATAGGTTTATAATTAGGATCGGCAAGATTAAATAATTTCTGTTTGTTTCGGACTAAAAAATTAAAAGCGTGTTTTTTTCTAAATTATATTAATTTTTACTAATAAATAAAGAATAAATAAAGGAAAGAAAAATTTCGACACAGGCGGGGATCGAACCCGCGACCTCGGGTAAACGCCCCGGACGCTCTGCCAACTGAGCTACCGTGTCAGTTGGCTGCCAGTGCGAAATTCTTCTATCCTTTATTTCGTTTACACGTTTAAGTAGTGTTTGCGTTTCCTACCTCCGAATTTTTACTAATTCGGAAGGCCACTTGTCTACCTTTTGAGCTATCACGTCGGCAATATATATATATATATATATTTATATTCATTTTAATAAAAAGATGACAGAGCAAAAATATTTTTAAAAAAATGTTGCTAGCCTCCATGAATTCACGCTAAAGTAACACAGTAAATAATTTAAATCTTTTTGTTCACAGTCACAGGGTTCGATCCCCGCCTGTGTCGAAATTTTTCTTTCCTTTATTTATTCTTTATTTATTAGTAACTAGCTGACCCCACAGACTTCGTACTGTCAAAAGTGTAGACTTTCACGTCGTCAAACTGAAATATTTAACTGACCTGTTGAGGGTCTCTGTCATGCGATGAGAAAAAAGGTGTTTTTCATAGCGTCCTCACAATTTTTTCACTTCATGAGTTTTAAGTTTATAAGTATAGTAGTTTCGGCTGAGCATTGATTCTTAGTCAGTTAGTCTATTTAACCATTTTTTAAGAAAATTTATTGATCTCTTAATTTTTCTGGGATAAAAAGTGTCCTATTGTGTTAATTAGATCGTTATCTGGCTTCCTGTAAATTTTATATTAAATGCGTTCTGTGAATTAGTCTTCATTTAGCTACAAACACACAAACATCTAAACTTTCACATTTATAATATCAGCTCAGGTGACCTCGCTCGCCGACCAGCGCAGCGTCTTGTCTTGCGCTTCATGCACGCGTGTAAATTTTGTTACGGAGTAATTTTAAAATTACATTATCTTCTAAGATGTTTATTTAAATAAAGTGATGTCAAGGACAATTTTGTTCTCAATTAAATACTCTCAATCAACAACATATTTATTTGGATAAAGATTAATATTATGTTGATAAAACATTATGGCAATTATGCATTAAATTCGACCAAATTTATTTACCATACAAATGGTTATAGTAAGTGAAACTTAAAAGTTAGACAAATACTGTCGCGGGTATTTTTTTAGATCATTTAAAGAGAAATAATTCTTTAATACATTTTTTTTGGGTTACTTAAACCGTTTACGCAGCGCACACAACGGAAGTCTTAGTATGAATAATTATCCCCGTTTTTGCAACATTCTTCGCTGATAGTTTGCTCCTGTTGGTCGCAGCGTGATGATATATAGCCTAAAACCTTCCTCAATAAATGGACTATCCAACACAAAAAGAATTTTTCGATTTGATTGGGTAGTTCCTGAGATCCTAGCGTTCAAACAAACAAACTCTTCAGCCTTATAATATTAGTATAGATAATCCCCACATGAGGTTATCATGAACAAAAAGATTTGTATTATATTAATTTTTGTATTGTGTTTTTGTGTAGCACAACAAGACTAAAATTTGAAAAAAAAATAATTCACACTTATCATCACCGTAGTAAAGCTGTGTAGTGTCAACTTAGAAAAGAACTGGTGCATTTCTGCCACGGGTGTCCTAAGAGACGATTTAAAATGTTTGGACATTTTAAGCGATTTTTGCAAGCGAGTGATGCAGTTGATGATGGAGACTCATCACCATCAAGCTATATTTTACAATCTTTTCCCCGCTCAATTTCCATGATTGGCTGGAGACTCAAGACTCAAGCGTTCACGCCACATAACCTCGAAGGGGTTGGCAGAGGTACTAAGACTTATGAACATCACTTTCTTTCCGTTTTTATCTATTCCCATTCTGTTATGTTATTCTTCAGCCAGCTGCTCATTCAGACTATGTTCCCGTTCTGAAGCTATTAAACGCATAGCGCACTGATCATCTTACATTATAATCAGTTGCTGTTGTTTCCTAGCTCTGGGAAATGTTATTTAAGATTTGTAAAGTGACCTAGTTTTCTCAACAAGTTTAGTGGTTTAATATTACGAACTGAAATCTTATATAAGCTTAGGATTTTCGTATTCATAGGTAATCGAATGTTTAATTGGCGCGGAGCTGGGACACAACACATGCCTCCTTTTACCTCTCTGTACAGTCGCCATCAGATATATCGGAGCGGCCGAGGTACTCAAATATTTCTGAGCAACAATAAATTTCAATAAATTCTTTACGGTAAATAAGATCAATAAGATCTGAACACCCAATTCGCCACAAATATATGAGCAGTGGGTTTTCAATAATATCTGAAAGCACAACTCGTCAAAGTTATCTGCTCAGACAGGGTGATCATAAATATATGAACATTTAAGGAATATATACCTTAAAGCACTAGGCATACAGTTTAAAATTCTTAAACTAACTACGCTAAAATACATTTTCTACACAACCAACATTTGGTTTTTTCAATGTCAATACTAAAAAGAGTTTTCTGCTGAGAGGTTCCGTCAACTAGTTGACGGTTAATATATTATTAGAAAAAAGTACTAAATCGTTCCCCACTAACCAACTCTTTTTTGAATGGGTTTGTAGTTATATAATTTTCGCTGGTGCAAAAATATCAAGATGTAAAATAACTTAGAATTTTTGAAACATTGTATGCATTTTTTTTACATAGTACTAGGGTAGCATAAATATTAATGCAGCTTTAATAAAATAAAAGGATAAACTAGTTTTTACAAAATTATACTTTGTCCTGCAGTTTTCTCTAACGTATTAATCCTATTCATAATTACTATTATTAAATGAGGACAATAAATCTAATGGTTAATAAATAAGAATAAAAAAAGAACATGAATCTATATACTTATAATAAATCTGTAGAGAGGTCAATTCTGTACATGAAATATATTTTCAAAATAACCATCAGGTGGTGATTAGGGAACGATACTGATGCCAAAAATGCAATCAGTAAAATTTTTGTCTGTCTGTCTGTCTGTCTGTCGGTTTGTATGTTCCTTATGGAAACAAAAACTACTCGACGGATTTTAACGAAACTTGGTAAAATTATTCTCCATACTCCTGGGCAGGTTTTTGTATACTTTTCAGCTGAGTAGTAAAGGAGAATTTCGGGAAATTTTGGGAAAACGGGAGAAGTTACTCCATTTTTTAAGCTTCCGTCGCGTGTGCAGCCTCAATGGTTAAACTTACATAGAAATCATGAGTGACGGAAATATTCTTCATAAAATTATCTAAAAAAAAATCCTCAGCAGTTTATGTCTATCTTTTACGGTTGACTCACAATAACACGTGTAATTCCTGATAGCTTAGCAGTTCGGATCATTCTGATTATATTTGTTTACTCTTACGTTTGTAAACGTCTCACTCATCCCAAATTTAAAAAAGGTAACATTATTACCTATTCAATAAAAAAAGAATCATAGAAATCCCTAGACAAACACCGAAATTATACATAAAATAAGCCATCGCGCCCGTGATCAAAACCAAATCTTTACTAATTTACATATAACATACTAGATGGCGCCAGTAGTTGCATCCTACATCACGTAATGATTTATTTTTTAGACTGTTATAAATACTTCATAGCGTTTTATTTCAAAATTTGCTATTAAATGGAAATACTGAACCGTTCATTAAAGCGCATTTAAAATCACCAATCTACACTGTTAAGGGAGTGCTATAAATTTAATAAATTGAAAACATTGCGCTGAATTTCACAAGTGACTGAAGAAAGAAACCTCAGATATTTAAAAAAACAACGCTACCCGTGCGAAGCTGGGACGATCCACTTTTCTTAATAAAATACGAAAAATGAACACAAAGGAGAATTTGAACCCTGACGCAAGGAATTATATGTATGATTTCTAGTTACTAAACTGCTAGGCCATAGTGACTGACTCAATAGTGGATGTAATATTGCAAAGCATTCATATCTATTTTAATTTGGCAGCTTTAATATTACTTTAGATATAGAAGCACATAGATTGGCAGTAAGTGACAAACGTCATAGCATTAACGTCAAAAAAGGCAGGACTTCTCACGGACACGATAACAGCCCACAACGGTTTTAGCACAAAACATAAAAGAAAATAATTGACTTATTTTCGTTAATTCTGGTATTTAAGTCTTAGCTTTGGTGATTTTTTGATAAAGTTATTAATATTTAACAGCACAGAACCTAAATCAAATACATATTATTTGGCAAACATAATTTTTTTAGCTATTTATGTCCAAATTAAGACTGTAATAATCACCAGTCTATCGCCCGATTTCTGAATTGAGTAGTCAAGCTGAGAACAACTTAAGTATCGTTTTGTCTCATTCAGTTGTTACGATTTCAATGCGAGAGAACGATATTTAAGTTTTTCTCAGCTGAAATACTCAATTCAGAAATCGGTCGTATATGTTTTATTCTAGATCTCAAAGTTTTCAATGCAAATATATGATAAATAATATATTTTTTCATCATATTATTACAATTACATTACAATAACAAATACGTGAATTTTCATAAATTTTAATAGGGCTATTATGGAATCCCCTATAATAATATCACGCACATACACTCATATACGCACACCGTTGTACTTATTTTGGTACCGCCTATCATCTTTGTATTGCCCATCTATATACGTAAGTTAAGCATAATAAATCTGTGAATATTTGATAAATACATGCAGTGACAGTTATGTGTACCATTTTTGTGAATTGCCAAATATTTTATCCAAATGTGTCTCTTGTAACAAGACTGCAAAGTTACTTTTCGCAGATTTATATTTTGTATACCTACTAATTTTGTAAAAGGAAAATGGCATCTGTACGAATACATTTAAGAATTTTAAACTGTATACCTAGTGCTTTAAGGTATATTTTCCTTAAATGTTCAGATATTTATGATCACCCTGTCTGAGCAGATAACTTTGACGAGTTGTGCTTTCAGATATTATTGTCTCGTTGTGTGTTCAGATTTAATTGAAAACCCACTGCTCATATATTTGTGGCGAATTGAGTGTTCAGATTTTATTGATCTTATTTACCGTAAAGAATTTATTGAAATTTATTGTTGCTCAGAAATATTTGAGTACCTCGGCCGCTCCGATATATCTGATGGCGACTGTACAATGAAAATATGATTATTTGAAAATCATACACCATACTTACAAAATTTTAACCTACTTCAGTTTTCAGCAGACGCCGACGAAACGGCACAATTATATAAAAAATAAAAATAAAATGTACATTAATTCAGATTTATTAAAAAACAATTTATTTAATATACATACACATATACTCACGACTATGTTTCCACAATACTGGTAGCTCTAGAATCAGAAATTCTTCAGTTACTTTTGGCAATTGAGTCGGAAAATATGAAAAAAATATGTTTAAGGGTGTCAAAAACAAGATTATTATATTTTTTATAAATATTTACATGTATACCCGTTACTTTTTCATGTTGGAATAACTCGATGGATTTTGTTAAGTAAATATAGCTAACTTAGCATTACTTAAAGTAACTTTTCATGCCGGAATATAATCAGTGTTCCCGTAGGATAGTCTTTATTTAATATATGAAACAGTACCCCGATATACAACGCACAGCCAAAACGACTGGGCTTGCGAAGTTAACTTATAAAGAACAATATAAAATATCGCATAACAGAAATTATGGGTTTGAATTCGAAATTTGTATATCATTTTTCCCTCGGGAACGGGAATGAACAGGAAAGTACGGTGAGAATTGTACTACTTGACGTAATAAGAAGGAGAGCACTAAGACGGGATTTCATAACAAATATACTGGAATGGGAATAAATATTTTAAGTTTTTACTACATACAACTAGGAAGAGAAAGAAAAATACAAAAAACATACAAATATCATATTGCCAAATTGATTCTGGCTCAGCATTACGTGCTGAGCCGCGTGTCTCGCAGGACACGTCAGCTGCTGCACGCTGCTTTTCAGCCAGCACCAGTTAGTCTGACAACAATAAAAACATGACGCTACTACGCATAAAAACGCTCTATGTAGCGTACGAGGGGCATGCCAAAAGAAATAGATACTCCAAAATTATAAAATTTATTCTTTATTACAAGTATCGATCTTTTTATAGGCAACCAGCGCAGATTCTTTGCTTTCAAACCTCTTCCCCTTTAGTTTTTCTTTGATTTTTGGAAACAAGTAAAAATCACAAGGCGCTCGGACAGGGGAATATGGGGGGTGAGGGAGAATTGACACATTTTTCGAGTTGAAAAAGTCTAGTGTTCTGGCAGACGTGTGCGGCGCCGCATTGTCGTGGTGCCAGAGAAGGTGCCGGATTCCTGACTTCGGTCGCTTGTCACACCAAGCTGATATTGCTGTTGGAGCACAAACTGTCACATACCATTCGGAGTTCACCGTTCTTTCATTCTCTAGCACAACGGTAGCAATATGACCCGTTTTGCAGAAAAACGAGGCGACCATTTGTTTCTGTGTGCTTCTTGCACAGCGACATTTTGTTGGAGTTGGCTCGGCTTCAAAGCACCATACAGTCGACTGTCGCTTTCATTCGGGATCATAGTTATATAACCATGTTTCGTCACCAGTCAGTATATCATATACGTTTTTTTTCTCGCCTCCGTTGAATTTATCTATCATGAATAGGCACCAATCCACCCGACGCGACATTCTTTCTGCTCATCGGTAAGTTTGTGCGGCACCCATCTCGAACAACGTTTACGGAGAGAAAGGTGGTCGTGAATTATGGTTTGCATTGCTGCTGATCCAATTCCTAGTTCTCGCTCTAGCTCTACATATGTAATTCGTCGGATTTCGCGAATAAGTTTTTCGACTGCACGAACGTTTTCTTGCGTGACCGCGGTTGGCGGCCGAGACATCCCCGTCCGCTTTTAAATTCAGCAAACCAATAGAATACTGTTGCTCGGGAACAAGCAGACTTACCAAAAGTAGAAGCCAAAAGTTCAAAACATTCTTGAGGCTTTAAACTTTTTAAAGTCATAATAAATCATAGCGCGAAAATCACGTCGACTGAGCTCTATTGTTGCAAGTGAATTCCCGCCAGATTCTCGGAAAAATGATGCTCATACAAATAAGAAATAAATAAAAGAAGTGTGTTCTATATTCAAATATGTCAATAAAAAACCAGCCTATAAGATGGTGTATAGTTTGCCAGTGTCAATTAAATGAAAAAAGAGATTGATTGATTGATTGAGATGAGAAAAGACCCATCACCAACAGCCTTTATTTTACCACCTTTTCCCCACACAACTTTCCAAAAGTGGCTGAGAAATTTCTAATTCCTTAGCTCTGGCTACCCCTTCTAGGGATTTATAGCCGTGAGTATATGTATGTATGTCATTAGGTAAAAATGGAATTGGTTCAAACATTCCGCTTTGCACAAACAACACCCTTCTATCAACCAAATAAAACAAAACCAAATTCTGTTCCATTTCAAAAATAGCAAAAGATACATGTGTTAAATATAAATATACTATAATAATTAAATAAAATTTATAACAAAATGTGAAGATTATATTTTGTGTATATACATGAAAATGAAAATGAAAATGAAAAAATATTTATTACACCAATTAAAACCTTACATACATTTACATAGGAACATCATAAAAATATATTAAAAAGTAGGCTTTAGGTGAGAGTTGATAATACTAAGTGTGATCGGTGTCCCCTACACTAGGTAAAACCTGTATCGTGGGGGACTGTGTAGGCAGATAATAGTAAGTGAACATAGCAGTTTGATATGTGGTGCAAAACCAAGAAAAGATTCTTAAATCTAAAAATTAACTTATTCTATTATTAGCTTATCTTACACAAAAATAACTTTAATTTACAACATACAAATTTTTATAAATAATTTTATCTATCGAATATGATCATATGTTTAGATACATAATAAAGAAATAATATATAATTTAAAAAAAAAAAAAAGTCAAAAAGTTTATTTTTCAAAATTAAGTTAAAAATTATCATTTTTTGAACGTCAAATTTTTTTAAATTTATCATTAGTCCGTTGCTTCGGAAGGTGTTCGTAAAGAGAAGAAGCAACAAAGAAACTCTTTACATTCACATTTTTTCATTTTTTCAAAACATGGTTTGTACTATTTCAGTTTATTAACATGTTTTTACTTTATAAAAGATTTTCTATGCGACAAAACCAAACGCTAGTTTGACATATTTAAAATAAATTGTCCATCACAAAAACCAATCACATTACGTGAGAAGAAAAATCCTCACCAGACAATTATTCCTAGGAATAACGAGGGAAGATTTATAGCTTTACGGACACGGTCATGTGCGCGTTGGGTCCTTGTCGTTTAAAAAATCTTGAACACTGTAGTAAGACTTCTTTAAAAGCATGGCTTTTATTGCCTTTTTAAAAGATGCCACAGGCAATTCCAATATGTCAGAAGGAAGTTTGTTGAACATTTTCAGGGATAGTCCCATAAAGGAGTTACTTACTTTATTAAGTCTCCACTTCGGTACGTGAAGTTTGTCCTTATTTCGAGTGTTAACAGTATGCCTATCACTAACTTTACTAAATTGGCCTATATTCTTTTTGGCATACATTAAATTCTCAAATATGTATTGGCAAGGGACAGTTAAAATGCCAATTTCTTTAAATTTTTCGCGCAACGAATACCTCGACCTCAACATGTAAATAGATCGGATAGCTCGCTTTTGTAAGACGAAAACTTTATGAACATCAGCCGCTTTACCCCATAATAAAATACCGTACGACATAATACTATGAAAATAACTGAAATACACAATGCGAGCTGTTTCTACGTCTGCTATTTCTCTAATCTTACGCACGGCATACGCTGCTGAGCTCAGCCTTTTAGAAAGTGTTAGTATATGGGGTCCCCATTGCAACTTAGAATCGATTATTATCCCTAGGAATTTTGTTTCTTTCACTAATTCTACTTGTTCACTATCAATAACAATATTGTTATCAACTTGCCTAACATTCGGTAAAGTAAATTTAATACAGTTAGTTTTTTTGGCATTTAGAACCAGGTTATTTACAGTAAACCAATGCAATACCAGTGAGATAGCTTTATTTACGCCGTCAAGAGATGTAGAGGATCTCGCTACATTAAATATTAAAGATGTGTCATCTGCAAACATAACTATCTCAGAATACTTTTGTACCATAAATGGTAAATCATTAATGTAAATCAGAAACAGTAATGGGCCAAGTATAGAACCTTGAGGAACGCCCATCTCTATTTCCGATCCTTCCGACGTGGTTCCATTAATATCAACCTTTAAAGTTCTTTTATGAAGATATGATGCCATTAATTTCAGTGCTTGCTCGTCAAAACCGTAATATTTAAGTTTAATCAACGCTATTTCTTTTTTTACACAATCAAAAGCTTTTGTGAGGTCACAAAATATACCTAATGCATCCCGGGAGTTTTCCCATGAATTAAAAATATGTTTCATTAGTGACACTCCTGCATCTACAGTAGACCTACCTTTGGTGAAACCATATTGCTCGTCATGGAATATATTATGATTGTTGAAATATGAAAGCATTTGGTTGGACATGATTTTCTCAAAAACTTTACTGAGAACTGGCAAAATAGAAATAGGCCTATAATTGGTAAAGTCCTGACTATCTCCTGATTTATGTAGTGGGATGAGCCTACTTAACTTCATACAGTCTGGAAATTCTCCTATATCTATACATTTATTAAAAAGTATCGTTAAATGAGGAGCGATTATATTTATTATTCTGTTTATGACGAAAACTGACATTCCTGTTATGTCTTCGGTTTTTTTAAGATTAATAGTTTTAAAATTTTTAATTATATCATTATTGTCAACATTTGTTGTTTTGGTAACATTTTGTTCCAACAACTCAAGAGCTTTCTGGGGACATGAATTTAATTTCTCTGTTGTCTGAGTGGGGGTATTTATAAAATGATTTTCAAAAATGTCAGCAATTTGTGATTTTGACTGTATCAGTTCATTATCTAATAATAAATTGAGATCATGTGGGGACTTTAGTTTTCCAGTTTCACTGTTAATTATTTTCCAGACAGTCTTACTCTTGTTAGAAGAATTCTTAATTTTATGTTTTATGCATCTGGATTTAGCTTCACCACAAACTTTTTTGAAATTTTTTGAATAATTTCTGACATAAATAATAAAATCTTGGTTGAAGTTATAGGACTTTTCTCTATAAATGTTATATAGGTGATCTCTACTTATTCTAATTCCAGTGGTGGCCCATTCAGCAAAAGAGCATTTTGTATTACACAGTATTACCTTAGTTTTAAAGATTTTGTTGAATTCAGTTTTTAGCTCATTGATGAATGAAAGACAATTCTCTAATGATTCACTGCTTCTCATTGGGGGGCTGATGCTAGACCTAATATTATTTTCAAATAAGCTAAGTTTTTTTTCAGTTATCTGTCTACATACTATTGACTTTTTCTTTTCGATGGTAAATTCTAAATTTATAAATTGACCCTTGTGGTCTGAGGTAATGCAATCAAAAAGGAAGTGACCGGAGTAATCACAATTGCAATAAATATTATCTAAACATGTTGCAGAGGTCGAGGTAATTCGGGTTGGCTCATTAAATACATTTAGAAGATTAAATGATTGAAAAAATGTCAATATTCTCTCCTTTACTAGACCCTCACCCAACAAGTCAACATTGAAATCCCCACAAACTACAACCTCTCTGGAGCTGCGGGAAGCCATCCCCAAAGCATCTTCCATCGCTGCTTCAAAGATGTCATAGTCACCTTTGGGTGGGCGATATACACACAAAATTATATACTTGCTCAATTCAATGCATGAGATTTCTACATGTTGTTCAACAGAGAGTCTACAGATGTCTTTTCTTTCTTTAAATTTAATGTCTACATATAATAGTATCATACTACCCCCACACATTATGGACTCTCTGTTAAAACAACTGCCCACTGTGTAATTCTTTAAACTAAAATTCATTTGTTCTGCTTTTAACCAGTGTTCTGTTAAACAAAGTATTTTGGCATTGTACTTATTAATGAATAACTCTAATTCTAATAGTTTGCAGGAAAGGCTCTGTATGTTCTGATGAACTAGTGAAATGTATGCCTTTTCCTTTGTCTTACTACCTAGTTTAAAGCTAAATTTGCAGATACATTAGTACATGTACTAATAACTGCATCCAAGTCAGATGAAATTGTTATGTTATTCAAATTAATAACATTGTTGTATACAATATTACTAGCTAGTAACATAGCTAGACGTTTTTTAGAATGTTCAGGTACTTTCAAGGTACTTTTAGTCAATAATGGTTTCTTAATATAATTATTTATATTAAAATTAACAATTTTTTGCCTATATCCCAAGGTCAAATTATATAGTAACATATTTAGTTTATAAATCCTAGTATTAACCTTATAGCTAAGATGCTTGGAATATAGGAAGTCACTTATAATTATTTTTCTAACATTTAAATTGACCAATTTGTCAAATGATTTCTTTAAGTCACTTGGATTCACCTTATTACTCGAACCAATTAAAATAACTAAAGTAGTATTGGAGTCATATTGTTCTTTTAAAATGGTATTTATTATTTGAGAGTAACTTGCTCCGGGCATACAAGTATTTAAAATACATTGGTCTAATTCTTTGTTTAAATGATGGCCAATGTTAACACCAAGAGAATCGGAGAAGACTAAAGTCCTCTGAGTCGACACATCTCTATTGTAAGCAAAAGTGGGCTGAACCATATTATTTCTATTTTCAGGAGATACATCATTTATGACAGTACTTACACTTTCACACTTAGTGCAAAAACTAGATAGTGTTTCTACTGTTTTGATATTTTCATTACTTAACTCTATGATTTCTTCTAATCCTACTATGTAGCTTTGCATTTCTAAGTGACTATTATGATAGTTTACTGTAATATCTTGAAGAGATTTTTCTAACTCTATAATTCTATTACTATCATGACTTAGTTTAACTTTGTTACTGTCTAGAGAAAGTTCATAATCACTACATAGTTGTTCTAGCCTATTTAACTTAAACTTCATCTCATGATGTTGACTACACCTAAGTTTATTAAGTTTTTTTACAAGATTTCTTACAGTTCTTTTAAGTTTAAGGTACTTTTTTAACTTTCTGGAACCTTTTATGTTCACAATTGGTAGGGATTTTTCCTCCTTTAATGGAGTAGTCAAGTCTATTGTTGGCATATCAATAATGTTATCATACATTCGCTGCAGAATAATTGAGTTCTCCTCTGTTTTCTTACTTCTTAATGAATGTAGTTCTAATTCAGCTCCTGCTAGTTGTGCTTTTAACAATTCTATTTCTTTCAGTGCTACTTCATGAAAATCATAACTGTTTTGGTGCAAACTAACATCTCTTTCCAGGGCCAATCTTTGGGCTATGCTATCTTGCAGCTCTGCATCCAAGTCAACAAGTTGTTTCCTTAAACAAGAATTGGTTTTAATAATATTGTTTATTTCTTGCTCACTATCCTCACGTTCCTCTAACAATTTTATGGTATTTTCTTTAGATTTTTTTAATTCTAAAAGGGTTGAATTGAACTTCTTTTCTAAATTACTAATAGTTTCACTGCGAGTAGGCATTTTAACTATTTTTAAGCTAATGGTACTTGATATTGTAAACTAAGTTTTATTTACTAGATAACTTATTGACTAATTTAAGGTTATATTTTATGATAAGAGTATATCTAGTAAAGTATAAGTGGATAAGAAGAAATATAACTCATTTATTCAGTACTAGTGGATCGTCCCAGCTTCGCACGGGTAGCGTTGTTTTTTTAAATATCTGAGGTTTCTTTCTTCAGTCACTGCTCAAGCATTATGGAATTCAGCGCAATGTTTTCAATTTATTAAATTTATAGCACTCCCTAAATAGTGTAGTTTGGTGATTTTGAATGCGCTTTAATAAACGGTTCAGTATTTCCGTTTAATATAAAATTTTGGAATAAAACGCTATGAAGTACTTATACTAAACAATAAATCATTACGTGATGTAGGATGCAACTACTGGCGCCATCTAGTATGTTATATGTAAATTAGTAAAGATTTGGTTTTCACGGGCGCGATGGCTTATTTTGTGTATAATTTCGGTGTTTGTCTACCGATTTCTATGATTTTTTTTTATTGAATAGGTAATAATGTTCATAAATAAAAGATGTTATTAAAGGAAAGAAAAATTTCGACACTGGCGGGGTTCGAACCCGCGACCTTCGGGTATACGCCCCCGTCGCTCTGCCAACTGAGCTACAGTGTCAGTTGGCATCCAGGGTTCGAACCCCGCCAGTGTCGAAATTTTTCTTTCCTTTAATAACATCTTTTATTTATGAGTAATAATCCCCACATGAGGAATTCATGTCAAAAAACATTAAATTAGGTAATAATGTTACCTTTTTAAAATTAGGGATGAGTGAGAGGTTTACAAACGTAAGAGTAAACAAATATAATCAGAATGTTCCGAACTGCTAAGCTATCAGGAAATACACGTGTTATTGTGAGTCAACCGTAAGAGCTAGACATAAACTGTTAAAGATTTTTTTTCAGATAATTTTATGAAGAATATTTCCGTCATACATGATTTCTATGTAAGTTTAACCATTAAGGCTGCACACGCGACGGAAGCTTAAAAAATGGAGTAACTTCTCCCGTTTTCCCAAAATTTCCCAAAATTCCCCTTTACTACTCGGTTGAAAAGTATACATAAACCTGCCCAGGAGTATGAAGAATAATTGTACCAAGTTTCGTTAAAATCCGTTGAGTAGTTTTCGTTTCCATAAGGAACATACAAACCGACAGACAGACAGACAGACAGACAGACAGACAGACAGACAGACAGACAAAAATTTTACTGATTGCATTTTTGGCATCAGTATCGATCCCTAATCACAACCTGATAGTTATTTTGAAAATATATTTCATGTACAGAATTGACCTCTCTACAGATTTATTATAAGTATAGATTTAGTTAAACTGAGGTATTGTTTTAATGTGTGAATTGTGAAATAAAGAAAAAATACTGGCCTGAAAAAACCGTTGAAACAAGCGCAAACCAATACTTTAATATAATCACGAAATAATTATTAAACTTCAATACTCCTTATATAACATATGTTATCCTTAATAAATGGAGTTCTTTTCAGTGAGAATTCTTTCGATATCTATCTTAATTATAATTAAAAATTCTAAAAATTAAATTTTCGACACAAACACTTGTCGATAATTATATATAAGACTATATATTTGTACAATAAATAAGCATACATAACGTTTTGTTACCTATCATATGATATAATATTTAATATTAAATAAATAAAAATATTATCTTGTAGTACATATGAAATTTATTGTAAAGCAGTATATAATAATTCTATATTTTCATATACTTTATTTAATTATAATAAGTAACTCCTCTGTATCAGTGTAGTTTAGATTATAAAGCCAATCCTTCAACTGCTTCTTTGCCTTCAGCATCGTGGAGTTTTTAATATCGCAGTGTTGGAGGACCTGGTTGTATATATAAGGATGCAGAAACTTTGGGAATCTTTGGGCAAAACTAGTATTAATAACTGGAACTTTCAGTTTAAATGTTCTTTTACGTAGCATGTTAACGTAATCTGGGGAGTTAATTGTTTCACGATGTTTAAGTAAACTTATTCTGAGAATAAAAAGACGGCGGACAGATAGAACCTGGCACTCTTTATAAAGATCGGTTGTGGGGAATCTTCTGGGCTTCTTAATCATGACTAGGGCCTGCATTCGAATATTCGAATATTCGAATAATTCGAATAATAAACTGGCTCGAATATTCGAATACAGAATCTGCGATATTCGAATATTCGATCAATTTCCTAAACGCCAAATTCAGAACTTAGATTTGCCCAAAATATCCATAAAATTTAAATTACGCGCGCGAACGTTTCGCGACAGAATTCGGCAAAGTTCGGAACTGCTTGGAAAAGATCGGGACCTCGAGAATACGAGCTCGCCCGGCCGCGCGGGCAGGCGGCCGCCATTTGTTTGCATGAACTCTTGCAGTAGCGTTGTTTCTGTGGTTTTACTATTCGTGAGTGAGCTTCATTGAACCTATCCTACGGCTTACGTCTCCAGTATCCAGCCAGATACAGCAAAGTTATTATGTGTTTGATGTTAGTACATAGATTTACGACTTGTGATTTGACTTCATTTTTATATTGCAAGAGGCTTTACTGCAAGAGTTGTCCACTTCACTCAATATTGTAAAGGCAACAGTAGAGGCGCTCTGTCTAGAAAAAGCAAATCTGCTTACTGCAGAAACAGCACTGCAATTCATGATTGCGAAACATCAAGCGACAAACAGCTTTATTAGTGACAGATTACTTAAAGCTCTCAAGGAAAGGATTGCTCAAAGACGACTGAAAAACCTAATCTGCACTTTGCAATATCTGCACAATCCCAGTAAATATTACGCAGAGCCAGCTTCGTCTTACTTTCCATCACCAGGAAATAACACTATCGTTGAAGTAATCATCGAAATCAACGAGAAATACTACGTTAAAAGACAGGACCAAGATGATGACGAAGATGATATGGCCTTAATTCATTTTCGGCAACACAGCGAGACCGCCCGGGAAGCAGACGAACCTGAAATGAGCTTTAAAGAACAACTAAAAAGACAGATAGATGACAACGTTTCAGCATATCCTTCGACATCTACCGCTAATGTATCAGATAGAGAGGAATTGGAAACGTCAGTGCGAATGCAAATGGCGCTATTTGACAGAGGAGGACCTAGACAAATATATTTGAGCCAAGCATATGACTTCCTCATGTGTATACCACCTACTCTCTCTCTCTCTCTCGTTCTCATCCGCAAAATATATCTGTAACCACTTAAGGTGTTCCTTAAAAGATGACTCCCTGGACGCTCTGACTTTCCTCAGGTCGCACTATCAAGGAAAACGTTAATTTTTAGTCCTAAAACATATTTTATATTATTTATGCAAAGTTTGATCTCATGAATAATTGTTTTTTATAGTTTCTTAGTTTAATATTTTTGTTTTCAATCTTTTAAGTTTTGTAATGTAGGTACTTAACTTTGCAATGTGTGTCGGATGGATGTGAATGACGTTACGAAGAACCAAAAATAATATTTAGAATTTTACACTTATTTCGAGTTATTTAATATTTACATCAAAGATTCTAAGTGAGTTACTTGTTATTTTTTTGATTTGTAAGCTGTGTTTTAATTATTAAGACTGCGGTTGTACCTAAGCGGCCAAATTCCGATTGTTTAAACTAAGATTTGTTTTTGATTCAGAGAAATTAGACTCTAAGGGTGACTTGCCGATGCGAGACTAAACTGCGTGCTAAATCTCGCTGTTTTTGACGTTTCCTCTGTAGCCCAAAAGTCAGTTTAGCTTAAGCGCTGTTTTTTCTCGCATCGGCAAGTCACCCTAAGTTACACTGGCAATAAAAAACCTGATTATAATAGCAGTCGATGCCTTTTTTTATTATTCGAATAATATTCGAATAATTCGAATATTACCAAGAAAAAAGTCGAATATTCGAATATCAAAATATTTCGAATATTTGCAGGCCCTAATCATGACCTTAAGGATGGAACGTTGTACTCTTTCCAGTGGAAGCATGTGTGTTTTTGAAGACCCTCCCCAGCATGTGATGCAATATCCCAAGATAGATTGACATAGAGCAGTATATACGTTAATGAGGGTACTTTTGTCGGCACTACGTCAGAGTTCTCGCATTATGTTAATAAGTTTTCTGGCTCTTCCTGAAATATATTCAATATGTTTTACAAAGTTTAGTTTTTCGTCTAAAATTATCCCTAGATATTTAATAGATTCTACTCTTTCTATCACGTTGCAGCCACATTTTTCAACTGATTGGTTACAAGTGTGCATCTTTAGGGAGCGGGTTGAGCAGGGTTCTGAAGCTTTGGTCTTATGAAAGCTTAGGTATTTGGTTTTCGATACATTTAAAGTTAAGAGATTATTGCTCAGCCACTTGGCCGCTCTACCAAGACCCAGTTCGGCACGATTGTATGTCTCATCCCAGTTATCGCCAGTGAAGAGAAAGGCTGTGTCATCGGCATAACAAATGGTTTCAATGTTTTCAGATAGCGATAATGCCCTACCCATGTCGTTTATGTAAATTATGAAAAGTGTCGGGCCCAAAATGCTACCTTGCGGTACTCCAAAGTCGATGGAAGAAGGGTCACTCGAAAGATCTCCTATTTTTACGAGCTGTTTTCTGTTTGTGAGGTAACTTTGAAACCATTGAAGAGCTTGCCCTCTTATTCCAAGATTTTCAAGTTTTTGTGTGAGTATTGGAATCGAAACCGTATCGAAGGCTTTTGCGAGATCAAGAAACACACCAAGGCAGCATTTTCTTTGATCTAAGTTAGTTGAGACTGAGTTTAGAAGCATGGTGACCGCATGCTCCGTTGAGTGTCCACGTCTGAAGCCAAACTGAGAGGGTGATAGAAAGTTGTTGTTCTCTAAATAATTCATGAGCCTAAGATTAACAATTTTTTCAAGTAGCTTAGAGAGGACTGATTGTAGTGAAATAGGCCTGTAATTTGATGGTAAGCTCTTATCACCTGCTTTGTATATAGGAGTGACTGCTGCAGTTTTCCAGACTTCAGGAAAGCATCCAGTGGCAAGGCTGAGATTACAGACGTGTGTGAGAGGTTCTACTATGTATGCTTTGATACTCTTTAATAGGAGGGTTTTGATTTGGTCGAGTCCTGGTGCACTTTCGTTTCTTAACTGCATTATAAATGAGGATATTTCTTTCGGGTCGGTTGGTTTAAGAAAGAAAGAGCATAATGGGGGTGAGACGTCTTTTGCTAAAGTTGCCAGCTCCAATTCAGTTTTCCCTAATTTTGAGATAATTTTATCCGCCAAATTTGCGCCTAGGGTTGCAAAGTAATTATTACAGTGGTTTAATGAATCTTTTGTATTGTCATATTTTGTAATGAGTTCAGTCGCCGAGTTGTGTTTTGGAGATATATCACAGATTGACTTTATTGCCTTCCAAAGCTTTTTAGGATGCTCCTTTCCTTCTTCGAGAAGTTGCTTTTCGTAACTTGTTTTTATTTTTCTGAGTAAACTATTACAGAAGTTTCTGTACCTGGTGAAAACGAGCTTTGCTGTGGCGTTATTTGGTGATTTTCTTGATTTAAGGTGAAGGCGGTCTCTGTGCTTCATACAGCGAATCAAACCAGGAGTTATCCATGGCTTGCAGTTAAACTTTGACCGGCTGACTGTGATAAGTTGAGTATTGAGGTCTATGGATTCTTTAATTATATCTGACAACTTATTCGCTGCCTGATTGACATCGCAGGAAGTAGTGACCACTGACCAATCAACAGTTTCTAAATGGGTAGCTACGGCATCATAGTCTGTCTTAAGTATTTCTCGTTTGCGGTTGGGATTACGGTGATTTGTGTCAATGAAAGCCATTGGAAGGTCGTGGTCAGATATGGATGCCTTACATACAATTGCTTCCGTTTTACTTTTGCTTTTTATGAGTATGTGATCTAAGCATGCGGTATCTCTGGTTGGTATAATAATTATTGGTAACAGCCCATATTCAGCTGTGGTACATAAGTATTCAGCTTTCTTCATATCATTTGCTTCTGGTAAAATGTTTATATTTATATCTCCTGCAAGTATAATGTTTTGTTTATCTGTGTGTAATTTGAGAAGGTTGTCTAGGGATTCAATAAAATTATCGGTTTGTGAGAAAGATGGAGATCTATAGATAGCGAAAATAGTAAAATCATTTGCCAATTTCAGGCAAAGACAGTCAGCTTCAGCAAACAAAGGCTCGTTTACAATTGCTTGCAATTCGTTCCTAGCGTAAACTATTACACCTCCGTTCTGGTTTGTATATTTAGTAGTGTGATAGTGAGTGTAGCCTTCCATAGACTTAATGTGGGGATTCTTTCCAAGCCAGCATTCAGTCAGCACTATCACATCGTAAGTTATGTCTAGTCGTTTTAGTAAAGTCAGAAAGTTTGTAAAGTTGCAGTTGTGGCTTCTAATGTTACACAGCAGTATTTTAAAATCGTGATTATTCTGCAGTAAACCTTTGCATTCTTCAGCATATTCTAATGCGTGACACGGCGCGACTAAAGTATTATCAATATCCGAAACAATATCTAGAGTGGCCATTTGTCATATTGAGAGAATGTGTAGGTACGGAAGGGGCATTTTTGGTCACGCATGTTGGAGAGACGAGGTTCATGTTGTTTTATAGTATTTTTTTTATAGTTTGGCTTATTATAGTGGTTTATTTTAGAGTTTGGGGAGTGTATGATAAGTAAAAGATTAAATATATTTATATAAATAGTTACATAGCAACAGTACGTATATTTACTAATATTATAAGGATATAAATATAGTTTAAGGATATAATATGTAAGGCTCATATTATAACAAAAGAGGGTATTGTATTGTTTTTGAAATGACAATATACATGAGCTTAAGCAGTACAGCAAAGATACTAACAAAATTTTCATTAAAACTAAAAAAATATTAGAACTGGTAATAATAACGAAGCCTGATGTATTAGACGTAAAACGCTTCGGGAAGGAACCTTGGGTAAGTTTGAAATCAGGGTCGTTATTCTGATAACTCGAACCTGGCTGGGCGCTGTGGTCCAAGGTTTTGCACTGAGTCCACTTTTCCAAGGTGACGCTCCAGGTCATCGCAGTTGCAGATTTGCTTGGGGGACTTATCCTCTTCTCTGCGTATATAGATGCAGCCGTTCTTAATCCAAGTGTATCTGACGCCAGCTTGCTTGGCTCTGAACCTGACATCATGAAAAAGCTTCCGATTGTCTTTGGTGAGACGTTCATTAAAGTAGAGCTTTTTTACAGGACCGGAAATTTCGATGTCCTTAGAAGTAAGATGCCTTCTTTGGCGAGCCGCGCTGAGCATTTCGTTGCGTTTAGTGTTACGAATAAAACGCACTACTACTGGACGTGGTTTTGCGGTCTTGGGTCCAACCCTTACGACTCTATCAATGTCATGTGGGTGCAGGTCAAGGCCGATCTTGTTCGCCGTCACACTGATCACGTGGAGTAGATTTTCGTTTACAGTCTCTGTAATTCCTGTGATTTCTAGCTCGTTACGCAGAGCAGTCTGTTCTTGGATATTAAATTGCTGTTGGAGTGATATAATCACGTTGTTCAGCGCCACTATCTCCCTGTCCCTTTTATCTATTTCCGCGCTGCATAATTTAGTGGTGGTTTCGGCACTGGTTTCGAGCGTTTGGATACGCGCTTCCCACGTACTAACTTTTTGAGTCAAAGTGGCCAATTGTTCGGTGACAGACTTTTTAAGATTGGAAAAGTTTAACTCGAGTGCATCGAATTTCCTTTCCATGTAGTCCATTAGGTTGGCCGCATCGATGTTTACCATGGATGATGGCGAGTTCCCGTCAGTTCTCTCAGATTGTAATAGAGTAACCGTAGGGCTGTTGTGTCTAAGCTTTTTTGTTTGTTTGCAGCTGACACATTTCCATTTGGGCTTATTCATTGGGAGAACCTTTTCGGACAACCCAAAACATTGGTAATGGCACTGAGTCTGGCATTGCATGCATTTAAGACAATCGTCAGTCTTAATTGACTTGTTACACTTGGCACATTCCATGTTGTGTATAGCTGGTAGCGCCCCCTAGTATTAATGATTATTGAAACTATTCCTAGGCATGCGGCGCGGTGTTTAGTAGTTAGGAATCCCTGGATCCATGAAATACTTGTTATTATACAATATACCAACATACATATACTCACGGCTGTAAATCCCTAAAAGGGGTAGCCAGAGATAAGGAATTAGAAATTCCTCAGCTACTTTTGGAAAGTTGAGTGGAGAAAAGATTGTGAGATAAAGGCTGTTGGTGATGGATCTCCAACCGCATCGCCCAATAATCCCTTAAAAGCCCCAATACCGTTAGTCGCCTCTTACGTACACCCACCGGAAGAAATGAGATAGTGCTATGCTAAGCCGTCACTACACAGCTTGTGTGTATAAAAAATAAAATAAATTAAAATGGGAATATAAATTCATAATAGATACTATATTATATGATATGAGGAACTATAGTAACGATTGAAGTGATTGATAATAGTAATCGTTTATATTTTAATCTAAAAGTGTTAACAGAGTTGAGATCGCGTAATGGTGGTAAATCGTTCCAACACTTTGAAGCTGCGAATCGAAAGCTTCCCCGAAACGCAGTAGTGCGATGCTTTGGTGTCACGAGCAGATATGAGTGACCTCTCGTCTGATATCGGGATACCGTCCTGGACCATACTAGCTGTTCATATAGATATGCAGGTTTTTTATTTTTAATTACATCAAACATGAGAGTAGCCAGATGAAGTTTTCTTCTTAACTCAAGGTTTAATAGTTTATTTGTGTTGAGTATGGCTTGATATGAGTACGAGCAGGTATAGTGAGGCAGTACCGCGCACATGCATTTTGAACACGTTGGATAAGTGCACGTGTGTGAGCCAACAGACAAGGGCCATATACCATGTCCCCTTAGTTAAGTTTGCTTAGTACAAGTGACTCGCAGAGAGTTATACGAATATCGACGGACAAGTAATTACGTATCTTATATTAAACCTTTAGCCTAAAAAAGTAGTTAGCGACCACTTTAACCAGATGGATGATGATGATGGATGGATGGATGGATGATAAATTACGTGCCTCATCCACTCCTTCTATTACTACTTCACCAATTTTGACTATCGGACCGCTTTCATTAAAGGTATGCTTTCATCAACTGATGTATTTATGAAGTTTAGTTTTGGTTTGTCATACGGGAACCACAATATACTGAATTTTTAGGTATAAATAAACCGATATTACGTGAAAAGTTCAAATTTGGTTAGTGGGTTCCCTAAGTAGTTAAGGTGAGCGCTATAAGTATCGCAAAATTCCTACAAGAGACGAATAAACGTATTAAATTTGATTTTCCCCAATTTCATTGGGAGCGAGAATAAGCTATATTTTATTATACTGCCCAAATAAGGTTACTAGAAGTAAATGTTAAAATTTGGTACCTACAATAGGGAATAAATGATAGTTAGGGTTTCAATATCTTTAGGATATTTCTTTAAAAGTTCAGTTATATAAATATCTCAACAAGAGGGAGAGCGCTTGCGGTCCCTGGCTTGAGCTTGGCATATGTGTCTCTGAAGTTATAATTGAAGACTAACTTGATACAAACAAATATGTAAATACGAAGTTCAACAACGATAGTTAAATATCATATAATTTTGAAGTTTTGTTATTAGTACTTTTTCATCAATATGAACATAAACTATATAAACGTATGAAATTAAACTTATTTTAAGTTTCATAACAGTTTTATTACAGTAAACGTTCAATTTGGTGTATACATATAAAATATCGTTTCCAGGTGGCTATACCTGGAGCCCATTCTTTCAAGCGATCCCGGCGAGCTGGGTGCCAAGTTCCGCAAAGTGGACCAAGGGTTCAAGCAGGTGGCCCGGACCATAGAGGCGGACCCGAGACTGTCGGCGCTGCTGCAGTCCACCCGGCTGCAGCCAACGCTGGATTCTATTTCTGAGCAACTTGTGTCTTGTCAATCTGCGCTTAACCAGTATATTGATGTTGGTATTATTTAATTCTTTATTTCGCGTTGAATATACAATTGAAACAGGTCTACTTATAACGTGTATACGATTATGAAGCCCTAATCCCTCGGAAACTGGCATACCTCAGCCGCTTATACTACAAGGGCGAGAATGGGCAAATTTATATTTGTTAAACACCATACTAAGAATATTACATTTTATAAATTTTTGTTATAATTTAGGTTTAATAAGACTTCTATTTAAACAATATAAATAAAAAGATAATAGGAAATAAAAAAAAGGTCATATGGATTCTAAGGTGTATTACACGATCCTGT
The DNA here is from genome assembly GCA_963576735.1 of Bedellia somnulentella. Classification (NCBI taxonomy): domain Eukaryota; kingdom Metazoa; phylum Arthropoda; class Insecta; order Lepidoptera; family Bedelliidae; genus Bedellia; species Bedellia somnulentella. The sequence continues at coordinate 10,086,918 of OY755171.1, forward strand.
TTACAATCAATAGCAAATAGAATCAGTATTTAATATTAATAATTTACTAAACACTGACACAGCAGGATATTTTCACGTCGATGCCCGAAACGAAAACACGCACGACACAAATAAAGTGGTACTCTGAAACTATTTTAGGAGAAGCGCACGACGTTCCCTCGCCTGTACTTCCTGAGTGACGACGACTTGTTGGAGCTCCTGGGGCAGGCCCGCGCTGGCGCAGAGGGCCGCACGACCGTTATGCAGGTTAGTAATGGCAATTAATTATTTTTTATTACATACATACATACTTACATATACTCACGGCTATAAATCCATAGAAGGGGTAGCCAGAGCTAAGGAATTAGAAATTCCTCAGCCACTTTTGGAAAGATGATTTTTTTATTAATCACTATTTTTTATGTCTTAGCATGCTGTATGCTATTGCTGTGATTAATGAAATGCTAATGTTTGTTTAACTGTGTATGTGTTTAGCCGTGTAGTGCCGGCTTAGAATGTCACTACCCCTTTCTACCCACGGGTGTCGTAAGAGACGACTAAGAGTATGGGGCTTTTTGAAGTGGTATTTGGACGATGCGGTTGGAGACTTATCACCAACGATAATTTATTACGGCCATCTTGTCCCCTATCAACTTCCAAATGTGCCTGAGGAGTTTCTAGATTTATGACCGTGAGCATATGTATGTACATGAATATTTTGACTGTCGTGTCACGATTCGCTAATTATCCATTACTAATGCAGGCGCATCTCAAGAAGCTGTTCCCGGGAATTTCCGGAGTGGTTCTTGGGCCTGGGGATGGAGCTATCACGGGCCTCTGCAGCCAGCGGGAGACTGTGCTGCTTGATCGGCCGGTCGATATTGATTGTCCTACCGAGGTTATTATAATGATAAGAATCTTTATTTCGGACAAATACAGAAGTCCATAAATATATAAACATATAATATTAGTGTTGGCAAATATTTACCTAAAACTATATAAGAATAACTGAAAAAAAAACAAGGAAACCAAAGTTTATTTATTTACTTTGTTTCACTTTAAATTCAAAGGTGCACACCGAACCACTGTGTCAAACTAAGACAATAGAGACAACGATTGGCTTTTTTGTTCTTCTGCGATTATTATATTTAATGATTCTTAAAAAAAACTGCATAAAAAGGTAAGTTTATTTTCTTGGTAAAACGACTATTTATTAAATTATTAATAAAACTGTGATAAATTGTGCTGTCATCAAAGTGTAGATATTACTTAGTCGGTACAACTACAAGGTTACCTAAAAATATTTTAACCATATTAATGCTTGCCATACTAATACAATTAATCTATAGGTACTTATAATAAATCCGTAGAGAGGTCTATTCTGTACATTAAATATATTTTCAAAATAACTATCAGGGGGTGATTAGTGATCGATACTGATGCCAAAAATGCAATCAGTAAATTTTTTGTCTGTCTGTCTGTCGGTTTGTATGTTCCTTATGGAAACAAAAACTACTCGACGGATTTTAACGAAACTTGGTAGAATTATTCTTTATACTCCTGGGCAGGTTATAGTGTACTTTTCTTTTTACGATCTCTTATAGACGGAAAATTTCCCGACGAATGGAAAAATGCAAGAATCGTGCCTGTATTTAAAAAGGGTAATGACATGGAAGTTAAAAATTATCGTCCCGTTTCTATTTTATCTTGTTTTTCTAAGCTTTTTGAGTCCTTAATACTAGATATATTATCTCCACAGTTAAATAACATTTTATCAGATTAACAACATGGTTTTATAAAAGGGCGCTCCGTTCAAACTAATCTTGTCAACTTTATTTCAGACATTTCTTATGAAATGGATAAAGGTATGGAGGTTGATGCCATTTATACTGACTTCTCTAGTGCTTTTGACTTGGTGAACCACACATTACTCGTAAAAAAACTTAAATCACTTGGTATAAATAACCCGCTGTTACAATGGTTCAAGTCGTATCTATCAAACAGATCTCAAATTGTTTCAGTGAATGGCTTTGACTCCAAACCCTAAATCGCTAAATCAGGTGTTCCTCAAGGATCCCACTTAGGCCCACTTCTATTTCTAATATTTATTAATGATTTAACAGCCGAAATAAAACATTGCAGCTTCTCTTTTTTTTTGCAGAGGATTAAAAAATTTACAAAACAGTTAACTCAATAATAGACGTAAATCTTATTCAGGATGATCTTAATAATATAAAAAAATGGTGTGACCGTAACAATATGTTAATTAACGCAAATAAATGTTATTATATTAAATATCCAAAAAAGAAATTACCGTTTTCATCTTCTTACACCATAGGAAATACAAAATTAGAACAAACAAATGAAATCAGAGACTTGGGTGTTATAGTTGACAGTAAACTCAATTTCATTTCTCATTACGATCATAATGTCCAAAAATCTGCTCATATGTTAGGGTTCTTAAAGAGAAATTCTAAAGATTTTCGTAATGCAGGCACAAAATTAATGCTATATAATGCGCTGGTCCGCAGCCAATTAGAATTCGCCAGTACCGCATGGAGCCCTCACTACTCTGTACACTCTCAGCGGCTTGAAAGTATCCAAAGAGCATTTACCAGATACTTGGCATATACTTCCATAAGAATATCGCATAGAAACACCTATGACAAAAGACTTATTTTTTTTAAAATGAATACATTACGTGACCGTCGTATTTTACAAGATTTATCATTTCTCCATAAAATTTTCTCAAATAAAATAAAGTGCAATCATCTTACCGAGAAAATTAAACTATCAGTCCCGTTTAATCACCCCAGAAAACATATACAAAACTTTTTCCAAACCACTTTTTCTAGAACTAATACTGGCTTGTACGCACCTCTTAATAGAATATGTCAGGAATTTAATGAAATTAATAGAAAAATTCCAAATATTGATATTTTTAATGATTCTTTAAAAACATTCCAGGGAAAAATACTGCATCAATTCAAAATTTAAGTTATCAGATATTTATAAATTTATTTTTCATTTTAATTTTAATTACTAGGTTTAAGGTTTGTTGTATTTATGATTGTGCAAGTGTTGTGTACGCCTTTAATTGGCATACAATATTAGAATAAGACTTTAGTTATATATAATCATATGATTGTGTTAATATGTATGCTGTTGGTGTTCCTTAAATAAATAAATAAAATAAAATAAATAAGCAGAGTACTGAATGGGAATTTTGGGAAAATTTGGGAAAACGGGGGAAGTTACTCCTTTTTTTAAGCTTCCGTCGCGTGTGTAGCCTTAATGGTTATAGTTACATAAAAATCATGTATGACGGAAATATTTTGCATAAAATTTTCTAAAAAATATCCTCATGACTCATAATAACACGTTTAATTCCTGATAGCTTAGCAGTTCCGAGCATTCTTATTATATTTGTTTACTCTTACGTTTATAGTTCTCTCATTCATCTCTCATTTAAAAAAGTTTACATTATTACCTATTCAATAAAAAAAGAATCATAGAAATCGGTATAGAATAACCAAACTTATACATGAAATAAGCTATCGCGCCCTGTCGTCGCACGTGAATGCTATAAGGATATTTTTTTAGTAATTGCTGCGCGCGCAAAAGATAGCCGGAAGTATATAGTACATATACTCCCTGTATGTATGCAAAGTTTGTAACTCTGATTTTTTGTTTGCATGGTTTTATTTACGGAGATACTGAACCGTTCATTAAAGCGCTTTCACAATCACAATGCTACACTATTCAGGAATGCTATAAATTGCACTAAATTTCACAAAGGTTGAGCAGTGATTGAAGAAACCTCCGATATTTATAAAACTACGCTACCCGTGCGAAGTTGGGCCCGATGCGCTAGTAGGAAATAAGTGTGTCTGCTGAGACGGGCGGCCAGCAATAAATCTGTAATTTACATATACACTTGACATTACTTAGTGGGTAATGATATGGTACTGGTATACTGCATAGCGTACTGTAAAATAACTTTGAAAGTATAACTATTAAAAAAAATGCCATTCAAAATAAATACACTTATACTCGTTATCTAATAATATTTGTTTTACTAGGTATGGCTGAAAAATCTGGAAAGCGAAATGCGCTCAACCATGAAGAAATTAGCTTTAAAGTGTATCGTAACGAAATCACTGCAAGAGCAGGACCCCTTCTCGCTCCCCACACAGATCCTTTGCCTCGCGCAAAACATTCGCTTCACTGAGCAAGCCGAACGAGCTATTAAATCTAAAGATCTACACACTTTAAAATCAGCTATTGAAAAGGAGAATAAATATTACGTTGAAATCGAAGTCGAAGATGAAAACGAAAAAAATAAGAGACAAGCTTTAATTCTACAGTGCGCTTATTATTTGGATGTAATCAAGCAGTTGATCGATGAAAATATAGATGCAACAAGCGATTGGTTGTGGCAGAAACAACTACGGTAATTAGAACATTTAATCCAAATTAGATTAAGGCGACCGCATTTCCTATCGTGCGTATGACTTGAAATTCTTCAATGCTGTGAGCATTCTATTTCCATTCCTTTCAGCGTTTAATTGACGACGTCCGTGGCCGCGTGGATAGGTGACTAGCTTCTCGGTCTGGCGGGTTCGATCCCCGCTGAGAGCAAAATTTATGTGATGAGCATAAATGATTGTTTCTCAGTCATGGATATTATTTATATGTGTATTATATAATATTAAATATATCGTTGAGTTAGTTTCCCATAATACAAGTTCTACTTAATGTGGGGCTAACGTGATCTGTGTATAATATGTCCGCATATTTTTTTAATGCTGTGCATTTATCTAAAAGTTGTGGATGAGTTAAAATTCCGTTTTATGAACTTGCTTATCATGATCCAAAATATAGTATTAATTCTACATCATTAGCTCAACTCGGCGACTTAGGGTTTCGGGAACGCTCATTACAAAAAAATACCAATCGAATATTATTATCAATATATTTATTTAATTAGCTGTTTACGCTGTTACTCAAAATTGTAAATTAACGTTCGATTCTGGAGTAAATGTAATTGAAGTAATTTCAGATTTTATTTGCTTGACAACAAAGAGATAGTAGCCAAGATGGGCTTGGCTCAAATATCTTACTCGTATGAGTATCTCGGCGTTAACACCGGTCAATTTGTCAGGATTGAGTTGGCTGAAGAATGCTTTCTAATGTTGACACAGGTGAGGTTTTCCCTATCCAAAATATATGTAAACTTTGTAATTCCATGTGTATTAACTTATTATACCTTTAATATGCGTATGTCGAAGGTGTCTAAGATATTGTAAACTCATCAATGAAATGGTTAAAATGAGCTTCAAAGATTGAATAGAAATTGAAACTGGCGCAACTGATTAATCTATGCAGAATTAGTATATTATAATTTAAACCCAAATTTCTTATAAGTTAGTCACTGTTTAAGTTGGATTACATCCATCTAATTTTATATTTTTAAATTTTCAGGCATTATATTTGGGCTTAGCTGGCAATCCGTTTGGCCCGGCTGGAACAGGGAAGACTGAATCAGTCAAAGCCCTTGGAGGGTTGGTTGGCAGACTGGTGCTTGTCTTCAATTGCGATGAGGTAACATTGGATCATTTCTATAGCTTAGCGATGAGTTTTGGTGTATGTCTATCTACATATACGTAAATAATGCAGTTTCCCAAATTCAAACATAGTTTGCTTCAAATAATCTTGTACTAAATGTCAAAAAAACCAATTGTATTAAATTTGCATTACCAAATGTTAAAAGTGTTGATAATGAAATTACATTAAATAATGAAAAATTTACGGATAGCACAGTTTTCTTAGGGATACATCTGGACTCAAAGCTCCAATGGGGACCCCACATTAGCGCGCTAGCTGGCAGGCTTAGCAGTGCTGCCTATGCCGTTAGAAAAATAAGACATTTAACTGATGTACAGACCGCTCGTTTAGTTTACTATAGTTATTTTCATAGCATCATGTCTTATGGCATTTTACTCTGGGGCAGAGTTGCTGATGTTGGGTCCATATTCATTCTACAGAAAAGAGCAATAAGAGCTATTTATAATTTAGGTTCACGAGATTCCCTTAGAGAATTGTTTAAAACCATAAATATAATGACACTGCCATGTCAATATATTTATGAAAACATCATGTATGTAAGAAAAATTTGAAAGCATTTTCCAAAAACTGTGACAGACATACTAGAAGTCTTAGAGATAATAATAAAATTTCAATTCAAAAGTACAGATTGTCAAAAATAAATACATCTTTTATGGGGTTATGTGTAAAATTTTATAATAAAATACCTAGTGACATTTTGAATCTAACAGAAAAGAAATTCAAAGTAATTATAAAACGCAGTCTTCATTTAAAAGCTTATTATAGTTTAAATGATTATATGATAGATGAAACTGCTTGGTGTCACCAGGGCTCTATTAAGGATATTTCTAGACATACACCAATATTGTAATAAGACTAAGAAAAGATGTGTGTTGCTGAGTTTCTTACGGGTTCTTCTCGCAACAATACACCTTCCGAATCCGAAGTAGAGTCAGTAGAGTAAGATTTAACTTATGCGTAAGTTTGTGACGTTAAAAAAATAGAGAACAATTCTTTTTATTTTGAAATAAATATTTTTTATCTTCATCTTTATCCATTATGTTGTTAAATCTTGAAAATTTAGTTTGTAAGTTTAACATCCGGGAATCGAAGCCCAAGAATCCAGATTGTGATTCACTAACTAGCATACGATGATTTTTTTCGCTAAGGAGAGGCTCAGGAATCTTGATATCTGAAGCTCTAAACACTCTTTATAGCTGTGAGTATTTGATTATTTATTTATTTATTTGGCACACAAACAGTATTATGACATAGCATTGGTATACAAAATTTAAAAAATAATACAAATTCGGACATAATACCAAAAAAAAAAAAAAAAAATGTATATGTGTATTGTGTCGGTCAGTGTTCGTGTCGATACAAGCCTTTACAATTTTTCTTACCTACTTACCAACCTAGAGTAGCAAAAAGGTTCTAATCAGCAAGATTTAGAAGAGGAGTGTGAATAAGATAGAAAATTGTTGTTATTATAAAGAATAGCTTGAGATGGGTCTCCAGCCACATTGCCAAATAATCACTTAAAAAATCCCAAATCCCTAAATTGCTACAAATGATAACCACGTAAAGAAACGGGTTAGTGGTATGATAAGCCGATATGATTGTCCTTCTGTCATGTTCACCCATATATTACTAAAGGGAAGTACTGTCTTACCAATCAGTAACAGAATTATAAAAAAAAACGTCGTTTTCAGAACAAGACATTAATTATAAGAAATGACCATTAACTAAAATAGACCAAAAATCTAATGGATCCGAGCTCTTTCTGTCCACTATAACTAAATAGCTCCGAATATACTTCTATATATATATCTATTTCTATCCAGAATATATTTCTATCCAGTTCATTATTACAACTACAATTCTTTCTTGATTGTCAAATTTGTTAATCTACTATCTTTCCTAGTTCTTATATCGTTAGTTAATTTACAGTAATAATTAATTAAGCGCATGTTCGTTACCAATATGTGAAAACTGTTTTTGGCTATGTTTTAATTTTTATTGTTTTTGCTAATTGTTGTGTTAAAGCTGTTTGTTTTCCATAAATAAATAAATATACATACAGATAAAAGATCATACTCATGGCTACAAATCCCACTGAGGTTTGGTCAAAGCTTCAAAATTTAAGATTTCTCAGCCAATTTTGGAACTTTTGGTTAGGGTAAAGTAAAGGATAGTTGGTGATGGCTGATGGGGTCTCCAGCCATCTAAGGCTAATAACTTACTTATAATTACTTATAATATTAGTTGCCAGTAGCGAATTAACTTTGTTTTTTTTGTGTGACTTTTCTGTATTTATATTTGTTAACCTAGTTTTAAGTTGTTTTTTTTGCAAGGGTCAAATATACAAGTTCTTTTATTTTCTTTCTTTTTAACTTTACAATATGTTCCCCAGGCAATGGACAGCCAGTGCCTATCGCGGCTGCTAACAGGGCTGGCTCGGTGCGGCGCCTGGGGCTGCTTCGACGAGTTCAACCGCCTGGGCGCCGACCAGCTCGCCGCCGCCGCGCACCAGCTGGCGGCGCTGCTGCCCGCCATCGGAGACACCTCCCTCGGTGACAGCCGCGACCGCACTGCCGTTATTAATGGGATACAGGTATCTTATATAGAGAGATGTATATAGAGCTACACTTTCTAAATGGCTAAGCTCAGCAGCTGACGCCACCGCCGCGCACCAGCTGGCGGCGCTGCTACCTGCCATCGGAGACACCACCCCCGGTTATTAATGGGATAAAGGTATCTTAGATAGCGACATATGTTAGAGGACGGAGAAACATCCACCGCTGGCAGCAGCGAGCGGACTGCCCATAGATAACCCCCTATAGATTCCGCTTACAGGGCACTCGATATCGGCAACACTTTTGACTAATTGAGTAGACGTATAAAAGTTCACCTACGCACTGTTTCAGTTGCGACCAGAACTAGGAACTGAGTGTTCGTGCACCAAAAATATTTATACATACTGTTTTATTTATTACTATTGCTTTGAAATGCCTACATGTTTAATAAAGTGGTGTGGGAAATCAACCACAAAATACAACTACCAAAAAGACGGTATTACATTCCATTACTAAGCATAAAATCATAATTAAATTGCAATTCAAGAGATCAATTTAAACTGGTCAACACATTCACTCTTTACGTTGATTGTGATTACGTCTTTTTCTAGCATAACGTCAAGGATGTCCAGAGATACTTTTAGAACGGAATGGTTTCGGAACGGGAACTACGAAGCCAATCCGGTCCGGAGGTTGCGGGTTCGATCCCGATTTCAGAGCAATATTTATGTGATGAGCTTCAATGATTGTCTTTTAGTCTTAGGTATTATTCATATGTGTACTATATAATATTAAATATATCGTTAAGTTAGTATCCCATACTACAAGTCTTACTTAGTTTGGAACTAACTTTATCTGTGTATAATATGTCCGTATACAGATTATTTCTTAAATAGAAGTACAAGTATATATTTATTTATTTGTTTTATTTAATCTTTTTGCAAAACCTAAAATCAAAATTAAAAGGACGCAGACGAAGTCGCGGGTACAATGTCAAATTATCCTTACATGTGACCTCACAAAAGACACATTGATGTAGACCCGATTCATGATTCTCTAGATAAGAGGCGGTGGTGCTCCTTAGTTTTGTTATGATGTTGGTGTCCTATTACTACACAATATATTGATATATTATTAATTGTATCCAGATCCCAGTCTCCCCATGGTGCGGCGTAGCGCTCACACTAAACCCGGTGTCTCGCGGCTACGGCGGTCGCCGCGAGCTGCCGGCCGCGCTACGCCGACTGCTACGGCCCGTCGCCATGGCAACCGCCGCGCCGCGCCCGCTCGCCACGCATCTACTGGCCGCCGCCGCCGCTCATTATAAGGAGTTAGCTGGGGATTTGTGTGACGTGTTTGCACTGGCTAGGTATGTTAGTTAGGTAAGGTTAGGTATGTTGGTTGCAAAGTCCGTAGCCATGGCAACCACCGCGCCGCGCCCGCTCGCCGCGCACCTGCTGGCCGCCGCCGCGCACTATATGGAGTTAAGCCCGGAGCACACGGCGCGTTGCGGCGGTGTCGCTGCGTCATTTTACAAACAGATATTTGCTCTGATTCACTTGATTGTGCTCCGGTGCCGAACCGGGATTGCAACTTGATTGATCGACACCTTTGTGGTGCGCCGCAACGCGCCGTGTGCTCCGAGCCTTAGCTGGGGATCTGTGTGACTTGTCTGCACTGGCTAGTTAGGTTGGTTAGGAGGTGGGACGTTTGAAGGGTAAAACTTTTACCTACGTTGATCGACAGGATTGTCACTGTTCTGCAGCAGAAAACTTCGAAATTGGTTCCTGATTTTACGTCTATCAAAACCTTAGTGGTAGTAAGCCTTAGCTGTCAGCGCCAAACGCACCCAAAGAGCTTTGCAATACAATATATTACTCGTCATCTAAACTAATAGCTTTTTACTGGAAAAAAAACACTACGATTGGAGTCTACGAGCGCTAAAAGTGAGGAGCAGTAGTACAGCGCTATCACCGCCAAACACACCTAAAGATCTTAATCAACAAAGAGCGATAGACTGACTCGCTTTGCGATACAATAACTTACTCCTTATCTAAGCGATTCAATAATGACCACAAATTTAATTGCAGTGAACTGCTAACCGGACAAAAGCACTACGACTGGGGTCTGCGAGCGCTAAAAGCAGCGGTTGGAAGTAGCAGTGCAGCGCTGACAGCGCCAAACGCACCCAAAGATCTCACGCAGCAGAGAGCGATAGTCAGACGCGCTTTGCGATATAACAACTTGTCTAAGCTAACTCGGGACCATGCTGTAAGGTAAGTGTAGTTATTATCGACGTATATTTCTTTAATGGAATGTACCTATTATAAAACTATTAACTATCAACTGATTCGGACTGACTGACTGCTGAAAGATTTAAAATGTTTAAAGCAGAAAAAAAATAACGCGGATATTCATCCTCAAAATACTTTTGATAACGAATACACGATAACATATTTTTAAAAACTCATTTTGAAAAAGCTGGACATATGACATCTACAACGTTTGTGGCTAAAAATACCACCTCTTATGCTAAAAGGCTTGAGTTCAAATCTTTCACAGGCCTACCCATTTCTGTTCACTTTGTCAATTTAAAATTTAAAGGTTCTTAATAAGCTATTCCTTAATAGTTGCTAGTTTAGCATAGCCTGTGAATTTTTTTAACCCGCTCAGTTACGTGTAAAATGTACTTGTGGTATAATTTTAGATAAAAGAATAGTTGCTTGGCATGGTTTTCATATTAGAAAATTTCTCATGTCTGAAAGTTACTATTTTCGTGTTATAATTGTCAAAATACACATACATACATACATATACTCACGCCATTAATTCCCATTGGGGTAGGCAGAGACTATCGATCGCCACTTCGCACGATCCTGACAAACCTCTCTAGCTTCGTTTACATCCATCAATCTTTTCATACATGCTCTTTTATTCTTCATACTTCGGACGCCAGCCTTTTTGAGCACACTCTCAATTTGGTCCAAGTGTGTTCTCCGTGGTCGTCCTCTACTAACATTACCATCCACACTAGCTCTATAGATCCCTTTTACCAATTTTCTATCATCCATCCTCTCTATGTGCCCAAACCATCTCAACATTCCTTTTTCTATCTTTCTTACAATATCATCTTTCACACCACACTTTTCACGAATAACACTATTTCTCACTCGGTCACACAATCTAACATTACAAATTTTTCTGAGGGACCTCATCTCTACTGCATTCACTCTGCTCTCATGCTTCTTCTGCCACACCCAACATTCGCTTCCATACATAAGCGTAGGAACAAGAACAGCATCATGCACAGCCATTCGGGCCTTTTCAGACACCGATTGACTGATCATTAGGCTATTCATTGCTCCATTTACCGCATTACCCTTTTTCACTCTTCTTTCAATGTCTTCATCACATTTTCCATCCCTTGTAAACAAACTTCCCAGATATACAAACTCCTTCACCTGTTCCACATCCTTACCATCAATCGCAATCACGCATTCTGTCACATCTTCCTGTCTCTCAAAAACCATCGTTTTGGTCTTATCCACATTCACCCTCATTCCCTTTCTTACAAAAGACTCACATACAATATTCATCATCTCTTGCAACTCTTCTGCCGATGATGCAAGTAGCACTTGATCGTCAGCATACAAGAGGCATTTAATGATGAATCCACCCATTCTTAGTCCATAATCACTTTCACGCAACTCTGTCAAACAGTCATCCATGAACAAATTGAAGAGCCACGGAGAAGCTACACATCCCTGTCGGACACCCCTAGAGATTCCGAACCAGTCAGTGTTTTCCCCGTTTACTCTTACACATGCACTAGAATCCTCATAGAGTGATACCAATGCACGTATAAGTTGACTCCCCAAACCGAACTTGGATAACACCTCCCATAAACACTTTCTTACCACCCTATCATACGCCTTCTCTTAATCAATGAAGGAGCAATATACCTTTTGGTTCTTAGCTAAGAACTTTTCGGTGATGCTCCTTAGAGAGAAGATTTGATCCATACATCCCATTCCTTTCCTAAATCCCGCTTGCACATCCCATATTTTCTCATCAGTTTCATTCATCACTCTTTCAATCAGTACCTTAGCATACAATTTACCAACAATGCTGAGTAAGCTGATGCCGCGGTAGTTTTTAGCCTCTTGGTGTGACCCCTTTCCTTTATATAGAGGCACAATCACCGCCTTGCACCAATCTCGTATACCTTTTGGTTCTTAGCTAAGAACTTTTCGGTGATGCTCCTTAGAGAGAAGATTTGATCCATACATCCCATTCCTTTCCTAAATCCCGCTTGCACATCCCATATTTTCTCATCAGTTTCATTCATCACTCTTTCAATCAGTACCTTAGCATACAATTTACCAACAATGCTGAGTAAGCTGATGCCGCGGTAGTTTTTAGCCTCTTGGTGTGACCCCTTTCCTTTATATAGAGGCACAATCACCGCCTTGCACCAATCTCGTGGAACTTTGCCACTCGACCAGCATTTTTGGAAAAGGAAGTACAACCAAGAAGCCACCAACCCTTTACCAGCCCTCAGCATTTCGATAGTAATCCTATCATACCCTGCCGCCTTCCCTACTTTCATACTTTTCATTGCTTTCATTATTTCTTCCATACTAATCTCACTGTCAATGAAATCACCCATCTCTTCGTTCCAATCAACATTACTGTCGATTGGCGGAGAAATGGATGCATCCTCTTTTTCAAACAGTCCCTCAAAATAATTCTTCCATACCCGTTTCATGCTACTTTCATCCGTCGCCAATTCACCCTGTTCATCTCTTATTACACTCACTCTCGTGTTTTGGGAAACTCCCTTTTCCTTCCGGATATACTTCCAGAATAACTTTTGGTTATTCCGGAAATTATCAGAAAGTTTCCTCTCACACCACTCTTGCAAATCCCGCTTTATCTTTTCTATTTTCTTCTTCACCTCATTCTTAACTCTCTTATATTCATCTTCACTTTTCTGCACTACATCGTCAGTTACACTCGCATTCATCCGTTTACTAGCTTTAATCGCTAGTAAATCTAACCACGCTTTCTTCGTATCTCCAACCGCCTCTTTCACAACTTTATCCCACCAACTTGTTGGTGGTCTATTTGACCTTTTACACACTCCACAAACTTCCGTCGCACATTCAACCATTGTCGATTTGAGCACATCCCATACTTCTTCTATTTCCATTTCATCCTTCATCTCCACGCAACTTAGTCTATCATCCAATTTCCTCACGTATTCATCTCTGATATTTTCATCTTCTTGCAGTTTTTCCACTTTTATTCTCGCAAAATCCGTTGTTGACACTTTAGGCCTGTGACGCCAACGCGTACACAGACCCCTTAATCGTGATATAACGAGAAAGTGATCTGTGCCAACGTTCGTGCCCCTATAGACCCTGGTGTCAACAACCTTTGCTCTCAGCCTTTCATCAACTATCACAAAATAAATCATACTTCTCTCGCTTCCCCTCTGTCTTGTATACATATGGATATCTTTGTGTTTAAACAACGTGTTTGTAACACAAAGATTCCTCTCCAAACATACCTCAATCAATTTCTCACCATTCTCATTCATCCTTTGATCGCCAAACTTTCCTAAAACTCTTTCGCAACCGTTGCGTGACACACCAACCCAGCCATTAAAATCTCCTAACATTATAAGTCTCTCATTCTGATCACACCCATTCACAACATCGTCTAACAGATTCCAAAACTCCTCCCTCTCGGATAGGGATTTAGACATGTCCGGAGCATAAACGCAAATTATGCGCATCCGGACTAGTCCCAATTTCACCTTAATCCACAGGAGCCTTGGACTCACACATTCGTAATCTTTCATACACTGAGCCATCCTTTCAGATATCAGAAGTCCCACTCCTTGGCTAGCTCGGTCATTGTCAGCGACTCCAGACCAGATTGCTGTGATGTTGCCAAGTTGTGAAACTTCCTTTCCCTTACGCTTCGTCTCATTTAAACATAGAAAATCCAGTTTTCTTTCATTCATAATCATACATACTTCATCTAATTTTTCAAACATTCCTCCACATACATTCATCGTACTGAAGCGGGTCTCTTTAGCCCACTTTTCGCCCCGTGAGAAACCATGGCGTGATGAGTGGCGAGCTACATCGCCGCCTCCGTGTTTATTATAATTGGAACACATATTGGACCCACGAGAAGCAAGGGAAGTAAACTGTCCACCTAGCCAGAGCCCCGCTTGACTAGGTAAGGTTATTTAGTACCCGGAGTGCACCAAGCTCCGGGACGGCGGCACGCTAGCGACCAGGCTCACCCCTGGCCATGCATCCCTCGGCGCGGCAGACCTTGGATTGGTGTAAGGGCGAAGATGGAAAAGCCCTAGTCCCTTAGTCGACTTCTACGACACCCACGGGAAGAGATGGGGTAGTGCTAATAAAATATAATATCAAATTATTTCAAATACTAATTTTATTCCAGATTTGAAGCTATTTTGTCATTAGTGTTTGCTGGTGTGCCTGAAGATCAAGATCAACTAACAAATCCAATTATTTCTGGACTGAAAAAAGCGGTCAATACTCTCGGACTTAAATATAACGAATCGCAGGTATGCGTTTTAATAACGTGTTTCTGAATCTACTAGATTAATGCTGCTATCTTCATTATAACTTTCAAAATGGTAAAACTTGTTCCTTATGTTAGTTTAAGAAGAAAACATTGAAATAATCCTTTTCACTATGGATCAATTTATCAATTATTGCCATTTCGATTAAGATAAAAGACGGTACTCTTCCAGGTATAACAAATAAAAAAAAAACGGCACATCAAAATTGTCACATGTTTAATTGACATTGTACAACAATGTTGCTAGGTCAGCTAGTACATAATAATTTCATATAAATTATTTTATGTAAAAATTCTAATAACAGATCAAGAAATGCTTGGAATTGTACGAGCAACTACAACAGAGAATGGGAGTAGTCATCGTGGGGCCGCCAGGGTCGGGCAAGACTACCATCAGGAATCTACTTAAAACGGTACTCAGTTTATTTATTGTAAAGCGAATTAAAAGATTTAATAACATATTTCCTTCGTGTAAGATATAGGATATTTTTGTAAGTATTAAATGTGGTCTGTTTTGTTTACAGTCTAATAAAAATGATTTGAATTTGACCTAATTGTCGACTAAAACGCGTTATTCAAACTACATTCATTTCATAACTTTCATGTCGTTTAGATATTTAAAAAATTATATACGAGTATAAATTTGATGTGGATGTTAATATTAAAAAAAAACTATTAAGGTTATATCCTAAGGGCACCAGAAGTCCTATAAGGAATACATATCTTACTTATAATTGTTTCTAAAAAAAAACCTTTATGTTTTAGTTAAAAAGTTTCTTTCTACAAAATCTTTTGTCTGGTATTTAAAGTATTTTATTTATCATACAGGTTTTAAACGAGCAAGGACGAAATATAAACGAATACTTAATCAGCCCCAAAGCCATGAGCCGCGACTGCCTGCTGGGGTCCATCGACCAGGACACTCGCCAGTGGACCGACGGAGTCATCTCGGCGACAGCCCTTGAAATATCTAATCAGTCTGACGGTATGTAGATGTATATAGACTTAATAAAATCTATGAAATTAAATGTATATTTGTTTACAGCTGGCTCTGTAGTGTAAAGATGGAATTGCGTTCAGTCACACACGCATATATTAATCTTATGATTTTGATAAATCCTGTACCGCAAAATAAAAAAAGGGTTAAATAGTTTTTTCCATCATTCCAACATTCATACATAAGACTCTATACATGTATTTTTAAACTAGCTGACCCGACAGACTTCCTACTGCTAATTTGCTCCTGACAAAACTTTAGGCGTTCTTTCCGGTACTCTTAATTCAATCAGCCGTGAATATTTTATTGGTAATTTTTTTCCGGGATGAAAAGTATCCTTTTTGACAATTTGGGTCATTGTCTAGCATTCGGCCAAATTTCATTCATATAAATTATGTACTTGAGGAGCCTTTTCGTCTCAAACACACAAACATCTAAACTTTCACATTTATAATATTACAATGTGACTATGACAGACATACATCATACATAATATACTCGCAGCTGGAAATCCCAAGAAAGGGTAGCCAGAGCTTCGGAATTTCTCGAAAAAATCCTCAGCCACTTTTGGAAGTACATACATACATACATATACTCACGACTATAAGGAGTAGCCAGAGCTAAGGAATCAGAAATTCCTCAGCCACTTTTGGAAGTTGCGTGGGGAAAACATGGTAAAATAAAGGTGGTTGGTGACGGGTCTCCAACCGCATCGCCCAAAAATCCCTTAAAAGCCCCAATACCGTTAGTCGCCTCTTACGTACACCCACCGGAAGAAATGGGGTAGTGCTATTCTATGCCGACACTACACAGCTCTTGAAAGTCGAGTTAGAAAAAGATTGTTAACTAAATGCTTTTGGTTAAGGGTCTCCAACAGCATCGCCCAAAAATCGCTTGAAAAGCCCCAATACCCTTAACCGCCTCTTACGAACACCCACGGCAAGAAATGGGGTAGTGCTATTCTAGCAATGACTAACCTATGTATTTTTACCGGACTACGGTGAATTATAATAAGCGTTTTAATTATTACTGGTCTGTATGTATTTTGATTTGTTCCACCATAACTTGTACTTAATTTAACGATCTAGTCCGCGCACACTCACTTGCACACAGAAAGCGTCTCGTTCATATAATATCATCGCGGTACCAAAAGTATTTCTCGACCTAATTACAAGTTGGTACACAGGGGCGTACTTCTAGCATATCTTTGCTGTTCTCACATATACAACATTAGTAGTTTCTTAAACGTGTTATGATTAAGAACCCATAAAAAATATAGTTTAAATGAAAAAACTAAAAAACACGCTTTTACAGCACATCAAACTAAAAAGTCAAAAATAATCTATACTTATAATAAATCTGTAGAGAGGTCAATTCTGTACATGAAATATATTTTCAAAATAACTATCAGGTGGTGATTAGGGATCGATACTGATGCCAAAAATGCAATCAGTAAAATTTTTGTCTGTCTGTCTGTCTGTCTTTCTGTCTGTCTGTCTGTCTGTCTGTCTGTCGGTTTGTATGTTCCTTATGGAAACAAAAACTACTCGACGGATTTTAACGAAACTTGGTACAATTATTCTTTATACTCCTGCGCAGGTTTTTGTATACATTCCAGCAGAGTAGTAAAGGGGAATTTTGGGAAATTTTGGGAAAACCGGAGAAGTTACTCCATTTTTTAAGCTTCCGTCACGTGTGACAGAAATATTCTTAACAAAATTATCTAAAAATAAATCCTCGACAGTTTATGTCTATCTTTTACGGTTGACTCACAATGACACGTGTAATTCCTGATAGCTTAGCAGTTCGGAACATTCTGATTATATTTGTTTACTCTTACGTTTGTAAACCTCTCACTCATCCCTAATTTAAAAAAGGTAACATTATTACCTATTCAATAAAAAAAGAAACAAAGAAATCGGTAGAGAAACACCGAAATTATACATAAAATAAGCCATCGCGCCCGTGACCAAAACCAAATCTTTACTAATTTACATATAACATACTAGATGGCGCCAGTAGTTGCATCCTACAGAACTTAATGATTTATTTTTTAGATTGTTATAAATACTTCATAGCGTTTTATTCCAAAATTTGCTATTAAACGGAAATACTGAACCTTTCATTAAAGCTCATTCAAAATCACCAAACTACACTGTTTAGGGTGTGCTATAAATTTAATAAATTGAAAACATTGCGCTGAATTTCACAATGCTTGAGCAGTGACTGAAGAAACAAACCTCAGATATTTAAAAAAAAAACGCTACCCGTGCGAAGCTGGGACGATCCACTAGTTCCTAATAAAAGCTGAAAACGGTAATAAACAAAAAATACTGGTATTATTGTGAAAAAGCGTGGGTTGCTCGATAGATGAAAATTATGGCACAGAGCGACCCACGCTTTTTCACAATAATGCCAGTATTTTTTGTTTATTACCGTTTTCAGCTTTTATTAGGAATTATTTTTGACTTTTTAGTATGATGTGCTGTAAAAGCGTGTTTTTTAGTTTTTTTTATTTAAAATATATTTTATTTTTAACTTTTAGGTACTGAATCATTTGAAATTATTTGATACTGGCGACCCTAATCAGGATAATGGGATGAACCTATTAAAATTATTATTTTGTCCCTGATTCTCGATAAAATTTTGAATTAAATCGGTTCGTTTAAAGTGGGTCAAAATCGAATTTAAAGTAGTCGGTTACATACATACATACAGGTAAAGCTAATATAAGCGTGTTAATGAGATCGAAAACCAAAATGGCGTCTTGATATGAGACAGACGTATGGTCGTGGGTGTCGTGCGACGGCGACATGGACCCGTGCTGGGTGGAGGCGCTGAACTCGGTGCTGGACGACAACCGGCTGCTGTCGCTGCCGGCCGGCTGGCGCGTGCTGTTCCCGCGCGCGGCCAACTTCGTGTTCGAGACCGACAGCTTGCAGCACGCCTCGCCCGCCACCGTGTCGCGGCTTGCTGTTATACTTATGAGGTACGAGTTTGTAATCACTCTTTTGACAAATTCTGTATTAACATCATTGAGACAGAATAAACTGGATTATCGGAAAAATACGCTTTTGTAAGAATCATGTAATTCTGATGTATTTTCAAACAGATTTTATATTTCCAACAAACAAATCAACCCCTATGTGCCTTGAGAATTTTTAATTAAGTTTTGCAACTCTTTGGGCTCTGCCATTCATCTCAGTTCTTCTGCAGATTTCCTCGTTGCGAGTTAGATCACATAGTACGGGAAACTTCTTATATAGTCCTCTCCGTTGCCCTTTTGGTTACAGTGAGATTTCTAATTAAGCCCATTGTAAGAGGTCCCGTCTATGTGGTGTGAGTCAAAGGCCTTTGTGTTTCGAGTCTGCGGACATATGGACTAGGATTTAGCCACAGCTTCCCAAAATCTAGTAAACATTACTGTGTTCGAGAACGACAGCTTGTAGCACGCCTGGCCCACCACCGTGTCGCGGCTTGCTGTTATACTTATGAGGTACGATTTAGATGGGGGGGGAGAATGGTGTTTAACAGTTGTTGTATTCACTCTTTTGACAAATCCATTGAAGTTAACATTATTGAGGCAGAATAACCTGAAATAACGGAAAAATACGCTTTTGTAAGAATCATATAATTCATTGTATAAGAGTCACATTAACAACATTCAAACAGATTTTGTATTTTAAATAAACAAATCAACCCCTATGTGCCTTGAGAATGCTAGTTAACTATGCCCATTGTGAGAGGTCCTGTCTATGTGCCGCAAGTCATAACCGGCTAAACATATTAGTTAAAGGTCTTTGTCTCATGAATCTGAGGACATTTGGACCAGAATTTAGCCACAGATTCCTAAAACCTACGGATCCGAGGCAGTGGGCAAGACAATACTAGTAGGTATTATTTTGTCTTGTTCATGTTAATTTTAAAACCTACTCT
The DNA here is from genome assembly GCA_963576735.1 of Bedellia somnulentella. Lineage (NCBI taxonomy): Eukaryota > Metazoa > Arthropoda > Insecta > Lepidoptera > Bedelliidae > Bedellia > Bedellia somnulentella. The sequence goes on from OY755171.1 coordinate 10,106,640, forward strand.
CTCTCGGATACTGAGAATATTGAACATTTTACTCTAACTTAGCCATAACTACCTTAATTGTACATAAAAATGGGGAAAAAAATTCTCTGGCTTTAATATACATAGTATAAAAACTTGTTATTCGAGCCGCATCACTTGAATCAAGCCTAATCATAATCAGTCACCTTTCCGCTGTTAGCCTTCATACTACTGAGATGAACTATACTAATTTCACGTAAACACACAAACATCATCCCTAAACTTCAGAATCAAAAATTGGTAACTGAAAGACAATAATGGTATGAATGAACATACAAATTGGATACTTACAATATAATAAAGATGCGGCGCGGAATAATTTAAGTACTACTTATTTTTCAGCGAAGACAACAGTTGTGCAGTTGAAGTTTTAGACACTGAGATAGAAAAACTGGAGATTGATAACGAAATAGCAAAAATGGCATTGCCTCTGCTTCGGAAAGTTGTCATCAAAAGCCTCGAATGGTTTTCGAATCACCGCTCCGACTTTATAGTTCAAACGAGCGACATCGCCCTGGTGAGTAGTTTTCACTTTTTTTATAAAGAAAATATTTATACGTTTGCCTGAAGCTTCATAGACCTTTATTTTATTTGTTATTTATGCTCTAACATAAAAGATTTTTCTTCCGTGAATAGTTCGATTGCTTATAGATAATTCGCACGGCCTTTTTATCAAAAGCGATTACCTAATATTATGTTATGTGTATTTATTAACTATTCAGGAATTACCGAAATAGGTTTCATAGATTTAGAGTCTTTTTAATTACTACTTGGGCACTTTTTTTTAGCTCTCACATAATGCCGGGTTACTTCTTCCAAAACTCTGTCAAATAGCCTATTCTACTTTTGGCGCCTTGTGTGACGCTACCGCTACCACCTGGCAACTGGTCGCAAGCTGTGAAATAAGGATAACATAATTTACTTTGCTTATTTATACTTTGCTATTATTATTTATTTGTGCATAAATATTTGGTCAATTGGAAAACCTTGTTGGAAAAGGTCCACGCAAAACAAGCGCGCAGATGTCGACTTGCGGAAAATGCCTATTCACATTACAAGATTCACCAACAAACTTTAGAATAGAATAGACTAGTTTTTTTTTATTGCACATCGTCAATAAAGCATATTATAGAAAGTACAGAACTGAATAGAAGTACAATTGGTTGCCTTATCACTTTTTAATTAAAGCGATATCTATACTTGTTGATCTTTACTTGTTTATAGTTTAATTATTTTTAATACACCCAGGTCCGCCACTGCCTCATCCAGTTCGAGTACATAGCGCAGAACATGGGCGTCAGCGTGATGAAGCTGAGTCTAGAGGAAGTGGTCTACACCTCTATACAGCGAGCGATAGTGGGTATTATACGGCCGGCCGTTGTGGACGATTTCCATAAAATGGTATGGACAGATGTTTGTAAATTGTGTTTTATATATTGTGTGTTTAACATTTCTATAAGATGGTGTCTGGAAGCTTGCGTGCGTATTCAGTAATCGATGTTCTTTGTCGAGATAGTGAGGACCCACTAGTTGACTCATAGTTGTAAATATATTTTTTTATAAGTTTAGTATTAAGTGGTCCAACTAGAAATGTCAACATTTTTTTTTAGATTCCTTACACTGGGGTTTATCCGAAAATACCCCATATATGTTCCGCAATTTTTTGTATTTTTCAAGTTGTAATTTTTTGTGTAGATATGCTCAGAACTAGGCGCCGCGATCCAACCAACTGCCCCAGTAGAAGCACCCGCGTGGAGCGAGGACGTGTTCATATCGCCGCGACTGTCGCGCGCGCTGCCGGCCGTGCGCGCCGTGCTGAAACACCAGCGAGCGCATTTACTGGTCGTGGGGCCGCCAGCTGCTGCTAAGAAGTTAGTGGAATATTTAATACTTATTGTTTACATTTATTTCATACATTCTACATGTAGTAAGGATACAAAATGTGTTCTGTTATAAAATCATATAAATGTAGAAGCTTTTATACAATTTCTCTCTTAATAAGTTATTGCTTCATTGTACGACTATTGTAGGATATTAACTTCATTCACCCAATAAGTACTCAAAATTATATCTTTTAATTACGCTTTCAAAGATTTGTTACCCTACTTGTATTACCTAAGTTTTATTAACTGCTTCATTTGAAATCTTCTAGGTTGTTATGGGCAATTCCAATTTAAATTATGTAGAAGCGAGCGAAAAACATTTTTTTTTAAGTTGTAAATATTTTTTTTTAGTCTTTTAATAGAACACGCGTTGAAGGATTGCAACGATCCGGTAGTTATCACTCTGGACTGCACTCCGATGCTTCAACCGACCGATATCATTAACGAACTGCAAAAAGTAAGTAAATATTTTATTACTGAAATAAATAAAATATATATGAATGTAAATTTTTCATACACTTCTAAAATTAGTAACAAAAGTTCCAAGTAAAACATTGTTCTGTCAATTTATTTATTATGTCCTCATTAGTCTTTGTAGCATTTTAATTTTTAAACCGGTAACGCTTTTCTTTTTTGTAGTTTACATTATAAGATTCCTACGTCTTCCATAACAATATTAACTTATTTTATGAAAATATTTTCTTTTAACAACTTAATTATGGACAAATTTGAAAAGTTGACAGGGCATAATTAATGCTGTAATCCGGACGACCCCTCTTTAAAGCATAGCACGACTGTAGTGTATGTATGACAATAACAATATTCATGTCGTACACAGCACAAGGTGATGGGCGGCGGTGGAGGGCGGGCGGGCGGCGCGGCGGCCACGTTGCTGCTGCGACACGCGCACAGAGCAGCGCGCGACGCATGGGACTCTAGCATGCTGTACAATGCGTTGCTTCAGGTCAGTTCATACATACGAGACATCAATAACGGGAAAATAATCGGTATTGACACAACGGTGTTGTCACGTGGTACGGGACAGACCTCCCAAGTAACACGAAAAGCCCTCTAACTATCTTTTTCTATACCTATGCAGAGCTTAAAGCCCGTAAAAGCTCGTATATAAGTTTGCCACACGTCTTAAGGCTTTATATTGGCACTCCAAAATCATTCTAACGCTCTAAAGCCGCATAGCGGTCAGATATTGGAATAATTCAATCCAGTTTTGCGGCTCTTAGTGGATTCAAGTGCCATTGGCCGTATAGTGGCATTAATCTGTCGTAATATCATGCCAAAAGCCGCGTAAACTCATGAAGATATACATAATAAATGTCTAAAGCCGTACATTAGCACGACAGGACGCCAATTTACGGCAAGCATTTCAAAGGTCAACTGTGTGTTGTTTGAACGGCTAACAGCAAATCAACCAGATATACTTGGCTTATTTTAAGGCCTCAAGCCGTATTTGCATCCATTTTGATGCATTTGTCAACCATTAGGCAGCCATGAGAAGGAAAATATTTGAGGTTATCTTATTATTTCTAAAAAAAGGGGACAAGTGCGAGTTGAATTCGCGTGAAGAGGGTTCCGTACGATGTTACCTATCATGTTTTTTTAAATCTGACTTAAATTTGTTTGAGCTAACTAAAAAAAGTATGAATGGTCCCTGATTGGAGAGGGATATTACTAAATATAAAGTTTCCATTAAGAAAAGAAAAAAAAAGGAAAAAGTTTTAACAGAAAAATAGTATGAAAAAAGGAATTCAACAACATGTAAATCATATATATTTTTTAATACCTTTATAATGTTCACATATCACATATTATTTGGAAAGCGAGGGTTTTTTTTCAACTTCAAGGATCTCAAAATTGTAATAATGGTGGCACCATTTCGTTAATATTTTATTATGCATAAAGATCAACATTCTAATCTATTTCCTCTAAGAGAAATAATCAAAGATTAAAAAACGTTAGATAGGTCATTTACGAGGAAATCGGCGCTTACGAGTGGCACCGATTGCGGCAGATGAACGCACACCACTCGAAATATATCCAAACAACACACCACGAAATAAATTCGAAATACAAGCGAGATAACACATCTTAAAGCAAGCGCTTAAAAGAGATAAAGATATTTTCTCTGTACCGTCGTGAAATATGACACTAAGACGACCGTTTGACAAATAATAATTAAGACCTATACGCACGATTTATTATAAATTATAATTAAAACGTTGTAAATTTATAATACTTACTACTATAGTTCTAGTTTCTACTATAGTTTGTGCAAAATCTCATCACACGCGACGGCATTCTCGATTATTTTGATAATCGAACACGCCAAAACAGGTGAACGATTGCGACGGCAGCTAGTGCGCGACTGAAGTCAGATGAGCCATTTAGCCTGTCTTTTAAGTGCCACTTATGAGCGCGCATGACTTATCTACGGTTTTTTATTAGTACATCTATGGAAATAATCCTTTGTGTTATGCTGGCACTTAAATTTAAACTCCTCAAACAACTATAACTACTAATAATAAGCCAACAAAACTCAAATTATGCTCGGAATGTACAATTATTTTATCATTTCACACATTTTTTCGTCAAAAACTACAATAAATCGAAGGCGCGTGAAAATTTTCAATGGAAACTATACAGACATTCACAGTAAAAATCAAAGCGCAGTAATTTAAGCACAGAATTATAGTTAAACTAATACTAACACTTTATAATTTATATTTTTATAAAATAAATATGGTTGTCAAGTCACTTCACTCTCACTGCCATCGTCGTTCATCCATTGACATAAATGAATCACGTTTAATTGATAATATCACCTTTGCCGTGGTGTTAGAGATAATTTTGCAATGACACTGTAAAAATAGTTTTATGCCGTTGGCCGTATATTTGACAGATACAATGCTATTGGCCCTTTGAATGACCATTATAAGTCTTTTCTAATGCCGTTGGCCCGTATTTTGACAACAGCAGTGCTTTTTTGCGGCCTTTGGCATGTTGTTTGAAGCAAAAAATGCTCTTTTACGGCCATTCGCCTTTTCATTGTCCAATATAATGTTTTTTTACGGCCGTTAGCCGTAATTAACTCATGCAAATGCCAATGTACGTTCTAAAGCCGTAAAATTTGTGCCCAAATAAGCCGTATAGTAGCCGTATAGCCGTATATATGCCTTTTACACAACCAGTTCAAAATGCTTAAAGGATGCAGCAATGCCTTGATTTGGCTGATATGCGGCTTCGACGTGTTTCTTGGGCTATCACTGCTTTATACTAATACATTGTCTCAGGACTAAGTAGAACACAGTGATGTGGCTTACCTAACGATCATTAACCCTGAAAAATAAACCACACATATCAGTTAAAAATACAACGCCTAATTCAGGGTCCTAAAGCCTGTCTTTCTACATCAGCCTCTCACATTCCTTTTTCCCACTAGTTGCAAAGATTCTCAAACATTCGATTTTTAATGACTGCGGCATTTACATGCTAAGATAAAATTATTTATAATTGTCATTTTTTGGTAAAGTTGGCTTAACTTGGGTGTGAAGAAATTTAAGATTAAATTAGCAATCCAAGTAATGCACCAATAGTCCACCTAACACCACCTTTTCTAATAATTTATTTACGTAAAAGTAAGTGATCTTGTAAAGCTAGGTATCTATATTGTAAGGAATCCGATACTGAAACACATTGTTCCCAACAGTGTTATTTTCATTACATACACCATCATTTGACTAAAAGTTTGAATTTCTTTATTTACAATTATATACTTGATTTATTTATTTATTTATTTATTTATTTATTATAAAAACACAATAATGCTTAACAGCTATGGCCAACACGCAATTATTATTATTTCGTTACTCAAATAACTAGCTGTGCATACTTACAGCTGATAGAGCACGGCGGCGCGTGGCTG
>OY755171.1:10112680-10252680 GCA_963576735.1 Bedellia somnulentella
AATTTGTAAATAAAGAAGTTCTAAATTTTTAGTCAAATGCTGGTGTATGTAATGAAAATAGCACTGTTGGGAACAATGTGTTTCAGTATCGGATTCCTTACAATATAGCTTTACAAGATCACTTACTTTTACGTAAATGAATTATTGAAAAGGTGGTGTTAGGTGGACTATTGGTGCATTACTTGGATTGCTAATTTATTCTTAAACTAGTGGATCGTCCCCAGCTTCGCACGGGTAGTGTTGTTTTTTTAAATATCTGAGGTTTCTTTCTTCAGTCACTGCTCAAGCATTGTGAAATTCAGCGTAATGTTTTCAATTTATTAAATTTATAGCACTCCCCTTAACAGATTAGTTTGGTGATTTTGAATGCGCTTTAATGAACGGTTCAGTATTTCCGTTTAATAGCAAATTTTGGAATAAAACGCCATGAAGTATTTATAACAATCTAAAAAATAAATCATTACGTTATGTAGGATGCAACTACTGGCGCCATCTAGTATGTTATATGTAAATTAGTAAAGATTTGGTTTCGATCACGGGCGCGATGGCTTATTTTATGTATAATTTCGGTGCTTGTCTACCGATTTCTATGATTCTTTTTTTGTTGAATAGGTAATAATGTTACCTTTTTTAAATTAGGGATGAGTGAGAGGTTTACAAACGTAAGAGTAAACAAATATAATCAGTATGTTCCTAACTGCTAAGCTATCAGGAATTACACGTGTTATTGTGAGTCAACCATAAAAAGATAGACATATACTGTTGAGGATTTTTTTTTAGATAATTTTATGAAGAATATTTCCGCCACACATGATTTCTATGTAAGCTTAACCATTAAGGCTGCACACGCGACGGAAGCTTAAAAAATGGAGTAACTTCTCCCGTTTTCCCCAAATTTCCCAAAATTCCCCTTTATTTCTCTGCTGGAAAGTATACAAAAACCTGCGCAGAAGTATGAAGAATAATTGTACCAAGTTTCGTTAAAATCCGTCGAGTAGTTTTTGTTTCCATAAGGAACATACAAACCGACAGACAGACAGACAGACAGACAGACAGACAGACAGACAGACAGACAGACAAAAATTTTACTGATTGCATTTTTGGCATCAGTATCGATCCCTAATCACCACCTGATAGTTATTTTGAAAATATATTTCATGTACAGAATTGACCTCTCTACAGATTTATTATAAGTATAGATTTCTTCACACCCAAGTTAAGCCAACTTTACCAAAAAGTGTAAATTATAAATAATTTTATCTTAGCATGTAAATGCCGCAGTCATTAAAAATCGAATGTTTAAGAATCTTTGCAACTAGTGGGAACGAGGAATGTGAGAGGCCGATGTAGAAAGACAGGCTTTAGGACCCTGAATTAGGCGTTGTATTTTTAACTGATACGTGTGGTTTATTTTTCAGGGTTAATGATCGTAAGGTAAGCCACATCACTGAGTTCTACTTAGTCCTGAGACAATGTATTAGTATAAAGCGGTGATAGGTCTGTCCCGTACCACGTGACACACCATCTTCCCGTTATTGATGTCTCGTATGTATGAACTGACCTGAAGCAACGCATTGTACAGCATGCTAGAGTCCCATGCATCGCGCGCCGCTCTGTGCGCGTGTCGCAGCAGCAACGTGGCCGCCGCGCCGCCCGAACGCCCTCCACCGCCGCCCATCACCTTGTGCTGTGAACGACATGAATATTGTTATTGTCATACAAACACTACAGTCGTGCTATGCTTTAAAGAGGTTTCTTCCGGATTACAGCATTAATTATGCCCTGTCAACTTTTCAAATTTGTCCATAATTAAGTTGTTAAAAGAAAATATTTAAGTTAATATTGTTATAGAAGACGTAGGTATCTTATAATGTAAATTACAAAAAAGAAAAGCGTTGCCGGTTTAAAAATTAAAATACTACAAACACTAATGAGGACAAAATAAATAAATTGACAGAATAATGTTTTACTTGGAACTTTTGTTACTAATTTTAGAAGTGTATGAAAAATTTACATTCATATATATTTTATTTATGAAAATATAAGATAAGTAAAATAATACATTCATCGATGTCGGTTTATTCAGTAATAAAAAAATTACTTACTTTTTGCAGTTCGTTAATGATATCGGTCGGCTGAAGCATCGGAGTGCAGTCCAGAGTGATAACTACCGAATCGTTGCAATCCTTCAACGCGTGTTCTATTAAAAGACTGAAAAAATATATTTACAACTAAAAAAAATAGTTGTTCGCTCGCTTCTACATAATTTAAATTGGAAGTGCCCATAACAACCTAGAAGATTTCAAATGAAGCAGTTAATAAAACTTGGGTAATACAAGTAGGGTAAATCTTTGAAAGCGTAATTAAAAGATATAATTTTGAGTACTTATTGGGTGAATGAAGTAAATATCCTACAATAGTCGTACAATGAAGCAATAACTTATTGAGAGAGAAATTGTATAAAAGCTTCTACATTTATATGGTTTTATAACAGAAAACATTTTGTTTCCTTACTACATGTAGAATGCATGAAATAAATGTAAACAATAAGTATTAAATATTCCACTAACTTCTTAGCAGCAGCTGGCGGCCCCACGACCAGTAAATGCGCTCGCGGATGTTTCAGCACGGCGCGCACGGCCGGCAGAGCGCGCGACAGTCGCGGCGATATGAACACGTCCTCGCTCCACGCGGGTGCTTCTACTGGGGCAGTTGGTTGGATCGCGGCGCCCAGTTCTGAGCATATCTACACAAAAAAATTACAACTCGAAAAAAACAAAAAATTGCGGAACATATATTCGGTTTATCCGAAAATACCCCATATTTTCGGATAAACCCCAGTGTAAGGAATCTAAAAAACAGTTGACATTTCTAGTTGGACCACCCTGTATAATTCAATGTAAATACATATAAATTTAATACTAAAATTATAAAAAAAATATTTACAACTATGAGTCAACTAGTGGGTCCTCACTATCTCGACAAAGAACATTGATTACCGAATACGCACGCAAGCTTTCAGACACCATCTTATAGAAATGTTAAACACACTAAGTATAAAACACAATTTACAAACATCTGTCCATACCATTTTATGAAAATCGTCCACAACGGCTGGCCGTATAATATCCACTATCGCTCGCTGTATAGAGGTGGAGACCACTTCCTCTAGACTCAGCTTCATCACGCTGACGCCCATGTTCTGCGCTATATACTCGAACTGGATGAGGCTGTGGCGGACCTGGATGTGTTAAAAAATAACTATACTATAAACAAGTAAAGATCAATAAATATAGAGATAGCTTTAATTAAAAAGTGATAAGACAACTAATCGTAATTCTATTTAATTCTGTACTTTCTATATTATGGTTTTTTGTCGATGTGCAATATATATTTTTAGTCTAGTTTATTCTAAAGTTTGTTGGTGAATCTTGTAATGTGAATAGGCATTTTCCGCAAGTCGACATCTACGCGCTTGTTTTGCGTGGACCTTCTCCAACAAGGTTTTCCAATTGACCAAGTATTTATGCACAAATAAATAATAATACAAAAGTATAAATAAGCAAAGTGAATTATGTTATCCTTATTACACAGCTTGCGACCAGTTGCCAGGTGGTAGCGGTAGCGTCACACAAGGCGCCAAAAGTAGAATAGCATATTTGACAGAGTTTTGGAAGAAGTAACCCGGCATTATGTGAGAACTAAAAAAAAGTGCCCAAGTAGTAATTAAAAAGACTCTAAATCTATGAAACGTATTTCGGTAATTCCTGAATAGTTAATAAATACACATAACATAATATTAGGTAATCGCTTTTGATAAAAAGGCCGTGCGAATTATCGATAAGCAATCGAACTATTCACGGAAGAAAAATCTTTTATGTTAGAGCATAAATAACAAACATAGTATTACGACCAGTCTAAAATACAATAAAGGTCTATGAAGCTTCAGGCCAACGTACAAATATTTTCTTTTTAAAAAAAAGTGAAAAATACTCACCAGGGCGATGTCGCTCGTTTGAACTATAAAGTCGGAGCGGTGATTCGAGAACCATTCGAGGCTTTTGATGACAACTTTCCGAAGCAGAGACAATGCCATTTTTGCTATTTCGTTATCAATCTCCAGTTTTTCTATCTCAGTGTCTCAAACTTCAACTGCACAACTGTTGCCTTCGCTGAAAAATAAGTAGTATATCTTAAGACACTAAGTCATTAAATTATATTTCTTAAATTATTCCGCGCCGCATCTTTATTATATTGTAAGTATCCAATTTGTATGTTCATTCATACCATTATTGTCTTTCATAGTTACCAATTTTTGATTCTGAAGTTTAAGGATAATGTTTGTGTGTTTACGTGAAATTAGTATAGTTCATCTCAGTAGTATGAAGGCTAACAGCGAAAAGGTGACTGATTATGATTAGGCTTGATTCAAGTGATGCGGCTCAAATAACAAGTTTTTATACTATGTATATTAAAGCCAGAGAGTTTTTTCCCCATTTTTATGTAAAATTTAGGTAGTTATGGCCAAAACCACTGGAGGTTGGAGTAAAATGTTCAATATTCTCAATGTCCGAAAGAGAGTAGGTTTTAAAATTACCATGAGCAAGACAAAATAATACCTACTAGTATTGTCTAGCCCACTGCCTCGGATGTGCAGGTTTTGGGAATGTGTGCCTAAATTCTGGTCCAAATGTCCTCAGACTCATAAGACAAAGACCTTTAACTAATATGTTTAGCCGGTTATGACTTGCGGCACATCATGCCCATTGTGACAGGACCTCTCACAATGGGCATAGTTAACTAGCATTCTCAAGGCACATAGGGGTTGATTTGTTTATTTAAAATACAAAATCTGTTTGGATATTGTTATTGTGTGTGTGTTAAATTCACAATGTGAATTATATGATTCTTACAAAAGCGTATTTTTCCGTTACTCCAGTTTATTTTGTCTCAATGATGTTAACTTCACTGAATTTGTCAAAAGAGTGAATACAAAAACTGTACAAAAACACCATTCTCCCCCCCCCATCTAAATCGTACCTCATAAGTATAACAGCAAGCCTGGACACGGTGGCGGGCGAGGCGTGCTGCAAGCTGTGGGTCTCGAACACGAAGTTGGCTGCGCGCGGGAACAGCACGCGCCAGCCGGCCGGCAGCGACAGCAGCCGGTTGTCGTCCAGCACCGAGTTCAGCGCCTCCACCCAGCACGGGTCCATGTCGCCGTCGCACGAACCCACGACCATACGTCTATTTTTTTGTTAAGCATTATTAATTGATTAATTATTTTGTAATGTAGGCCTACTAGTGTTTTGCCTCTTGGCGATAACAAGCCCTGAGTTAGGACCTAGTTTGTGTATATCTATTTTAGTTTTTTAAATGTTGTTCGTATATGTGTACTATTGCTTTTGTTGTATGGTGTTATGTTAACATGAATAAATGAGTTATCTACCTATCTATGTCATACCAACACACCATTTAATTTATTACGAATTAAATATTGTATGAGTTAATATTATTCAGTACCGAGTTCAGCGCCTCCACCCAGCACGGGTACATCGCACGGGTCGCCATCGCACGACACCCACGACCTTACGTCTGTGTCATACCAAGACGCCATTTTGGTTTTCGGTCTCATTAACACGCTTATATTAGCTTTACCTGTTTGTATGTATATAACCGACTACTTTAAATTCGATTTTGACCCACTTTAAACGGACCGATTTAGTTTAAAATTTGTACACTTATCTAGAATCAGGACCAATATAATAACTTTATAGGTTCATCCCATTATCCTGATTAGGGTCGCCAGTATTAAATAATTTTAAATAATTCAGTACTAAAAAGTTAAAAATAAAATATAGTTTAAATAAAAAAAATAAAAATACACTTTTGAAGCACATCAAACTAAAAAGTGAAAAATAATTCCTAATAAAAGCTGAAAACGGTAATGAACAAAAAATACTGGTATTATTGTGAAAGAGCGTGGGGCGCTCTGTGCCATATTTTTCGTCTATCGAGCACTGGGCGTGGGTACGCTTTTTCACAATAATACCAGTATTTTTTGTTCATTACCGTTTTCAGCTTTTATTAGGAACTAGTGGATCGACCCAGCTTCGCACGGGTAGCGTAGTTTTAAAAATATCTGAGGTTTCTTCAATCACTGCTCAAGTTTTATGAAATTTAGCGCCTTGCCTTGATTACAACTTATAGCACTTCTGAATAGTGTAACTTTGTGATTTTGAAAGCGCTTTTATGAACGGCTCTGTATATCTGAACATAAGCTAATTTTCAGGTTGAGTTGGTAGAGTTGAAGTTGAGTAAAACGCTTTGAAATATTTAAAACAATCTAAAAAAGAAACCATGTAATATGGAACTACTGGAGCCACCATATATATAAATGCTATATGCAAATTAGGAAGGATTTTGTTTTGGTCGCGTGCGACTATTATTTTTCATATTTTGGTGGTTTGGTGTTTCTATACCGATTTCTATGATTCTTTTTTTATTGAATAGGTGATAATGTTGACTTTTTTAAGTAAGGGATGAGTGAGAGTATTATAAACGTAAGAGTAAACAAATATAATCAGAATGCTCCGAACTGCTAAGCTATCAGGAGTTACACGCGTTATTGTGAGTCAGCCATAAAAGATAGACATACGTGGGGCACTCAGAAAATTTTGCGAAAATAAAAAAAAAATGTTCTATGGGCAAAAATGTTTTTATTAAATCTTTTCAAAGTACTCTCCACCAGCATCTATACAAAGTTTCATACGTCTAAACCAGTTTTCGAAACACTTTTTCCAGTCCGCCGCAGACACCTCATTTACAGCCCGCTGAAACGCTGACAGGGCATCTTCCGGCGATGAAAATTGTATCCCTTTGAGTTGATTTTTTATTTTAGGGAATAAAAAGAAGTCACACGGTGCCAGGTCAGGGCTGTAAGGAGGGTCACCCAAGAGTTTGACCGGCGTGCTGTTCAGGAAGTCCGTCGTTTTGAGCGCGGTGTGAGCGGGCGCGTTGTCGTGGTGAAGCAGTAGCCCGCGGAGCCCTGTGTTTGGTCGATTGTTGTGAGCAACTGAGAAAACTACTGGCAAGCATTTAGTAGTATACCAGTCTGCGTTAATACTTCTTTGATCTTGTAAAGGAATTGACACCAAATAGCCAGTCATATTGAAAAAACTTGCGATCAAAATCTTCCCACCGCTTCTAGATCTCTTCACTTTGGTAGGGGTCGCTTCGTTTTGAAATACCCAAACCGTCGACTGGCGCTTCGTTTCTGGATCGTATTGATAAATCCAAGACCCATCACCTGTAACGATGTCGTAAACACGCTGAGACGAGCCAGCATCAAATTTATTAATCATATCACGACACCATTACACCCGGCCCTGTTTCTGTACCTCGGTGAAGTTGTGTGGCACCCAGCGTGAAGCTATCCTCCTCACGTGAAGATTTTCGTGTAAAATCTCATGAACGCTTCCCGATCCAATCTGCATAATGTGTTGAATCTCTAGATACCTTATTCGCCTATTGTCATGAATTAATTTTTTCACTTCCACCACGTTTTCATCCGTAACAGCTGTGGAGCGACCCCTTCTTTCTTCATCCCGCAAAGTTAATCAACCACGCTTGAATTCGTTAAACCAACGATACACGGTTGCCTTGGAAGGCCCTTCATCCATAAACGCCATTTAAAGTCTATCGTATGATTCGTCTGGTTTTAAGCGACATTTGAAATCGTAAAAAATCATAGCGCGAAAATGTTCCCGGCTCAGATTCATTTTTCAGTAAGACACGACAATTTAAAATAGCTCGTAAAAAATAAAGAGAGAAATTTTGAAATTGAAACGTACCTTTTCTTATTTATAAAGACTCATATTTTCAGTATACATTACAACCGGCCAGTGTTTCATACATTAAAACCTTGTTTCGCAATACTTTCTGCGTGGCCTGGTATGTTGTTGCAGAATAATTTTTAGACAATTTCATGTCAAATATTTCCGTCAAACATGAATTCTATGTAACTTTAACCATTAATCCTACACACGCGAAGAAAGCTTAAAAAATGGAGTAACTTCTCCCGTTTTCCCAAAATTCCTCTTCACTACTTTGGTCAAAATGGTATTCTATAACTTGCCCAGGAGTATGATAAATAAATGTACCAAGTTTCGTTAAAATCCGTCGAGTAGTGTTTGTTTCCATAAGAAACATACAAACCGACAGACAGACAGACAGACAGAAAGACAGACAGACAAAAATTTCACTGATTGCATTTTTGGCATCAGTATCGATCCATAATCACCTCCTGATAGTTACTTTGTAAATATATTTCATGTACAAAATTGACCTCTCTACAGATTTAATATAAGTATAGATTATTTTTAACCGACTTCAAAAAAAGGAGTGTTCTCAATTCGACTGTATATTTTTTTTTTTATGTTTGTTCGCCGATTACTTCGCCATTTGTGAACCGATTTTGATTTTGATTTTTTTGTTCGAAAGAAGATACTCCCGGATTGGTACCATGATGAGGATATCAGGGTCTGATGATGGGATCCTGGAGAAATCGAGGGGAACCTTGATATTTTATAGGCAAATGTACCGCGTTTTACATATCTTCTGAAAATCATATTGTTATGCTGCTAAGCTGATGATGGAAGGTGTGGGTCCTTAATCACTAGGAGTTAGGAAACAGTTCTTTCACCATTCCATAAGGATTTATGCTCCTCTTTGTAGCTTTTATGAAGAGAAGTACAGGTTCACTCACCATTTCTTTTGTTATGTTATTGTTACCGAGAAAGTACCATGAGACCAGGATCTGATGATGGCATCCCAAGAAATCGAGGGGATTGTCGAAACTCACAATCATGTGACAGTGTATTTATTCAAAACGCCGATAGGCCTGCCCCGTATAACGTGAGAACGTGCGTCCAAGCAAAGCGTGGGTACTCTGAACAACAGGTGACAATGTCACGTGATATTCAGAAGTATTACTACCTCTGCTAACCTCTTCGAGGATATTCGGCGTGAACGTTTGAGTCTTTCTTGAGATGTAGAATTGTAAACCATCGCCTTTCGAGGGATTTCAAGAACAATGTAAAGTTACATATGGTTCAGCCTATTTAATATCGTATAATAATAGAAATACCGGAAATACGAAGAATAATACAGTAACCGCCGCACTGCCTCATACGAGAGGCATCTTTGCCAGGTCTACCCATCTCTATAACTCGTAAAATAAAATAACTTTTAACAAAAAGAAAACCGACTTCATAGTGGGAAAAACAACCGAAAATAAACAATCTAGTACTAAAAAGTACGAAATAAGTTTTTCAATTGAATATGAGTACTGTGATTAATACCTTTGTAATTTCTTTATTCCACACGTTTCAGTTCAACCTACCTAAATATTAAAATTCTCTTAAATTAATTTTTGAGTCGGTGCCAGTCAAACAAAAGTGAATTCACCCTACTATCTATCTCTGATTATTACAATCTAAACAATATACATCTATTGCCTAACGTTTTAAATGGTAATACGTACAAAAATAAATTTACCCTACAACTACAAGGTATCCTAAATTGTACATGTGTATGGAGTGCGAAATACACACTTATTATTGTCAATCATCACGCAGGCTGGCACCGGCTCACAGATTAATTTAAGAGAATTTTAATATTTAGGTAGGTTGAACTGACGCGTGTGGAATAAAGAAATTGCAAAGGTATTAATCACAGTACTCATATTCAATTAAAAAACTTATTTCGTACTTTTTAGTACTAGATTGTTTATTTTCGGTTGTTTTTCCCACTATGAAGTCGGTTTTCATTTTTCACTTTTTAGTTTGATGTGCTGTAAAAGCGTGTTTTTTAGTTTTTTTCAATTTAAACTGATTTTTTTTATGGTTTCTTAATCATAACACGTTTAAGAAACTACTAATGTTGTATATGTGAGGACAGCCAAGATATGCTAGCCAAGTACGCCCCTGTGTACCAACTTATAATTAGGTCGAGAAATACTTTTGGTACCGCGATGATATTATATGAACGAGACGCTTTTAGTGTGCAAGTGAGTTTGCGGACTAGATCGTTAAATTAAGTACAAATTATGGTGGAACAAATCAAAATACATACAGACCAGTAATAATTAAAACGCTTATTATAGATCACCGTAGTACGGTAAAATACATAGGTTATACTCATTGCTAGAATAGCACTACCCCATTTCTTGCCGTGGGTGTTCGTAAGAGGCGGTTAAGGGTGTTGGGGCTTTTCAAGCGATTTTTGGGCGATGCTGTTGGAGACCCTTCACCAAAAGCATTTAGTTTACAATCTTTTTCTAACTCGACTTCCATAAGTGGCTGAGGAATTTTTCGAGATATTCCGAAGCTCTGGCTACCCTTTCTTGGGATTTCCAGCTGCGAGTATATTATGTATGATGTATGTCTGTCATAGTCACATTGCAATATTATAAATGTGAAAGTTTAGATGTTTGGATGTTTGTGTGTTTGAGACGAAAAGGCTCCTCAAGTACATAATGTATACGAATGAAATTTGGCCGAATGCTAGACAATGACCCAAATTGCCAAAAAGGATACTTTTCATCCCGGAAAAATTTACCAATAAAATATTCACGGCTAATTGAATTAAGAGTACCGGAAAGAACGCCTAAAGTTTTGTCATAAGCAAATTTGACAGTAGGAAGTCTGTCGGGTCAGCTAGTTTAAAAATACATGTATAGAGTCTTATGTATGGATGGAAAAAACTATTTAACGCTTTTTTTTTTATTTTGCGGTACAGGATTTATCAAAATCATAAGATTATTATATGCGTGTGTGAATGAATGCAATTCCATCTTTACACTACAGAGCCAGCTGTAAACAAATATACATTTAATTTCATAGATTTTATTAAGTCTATATACATCTACATACCGTCAGACTGATTAGATATTTCAAGGGCTGTCGCCGAGATGACTCCGTCGGTCCACTGGCGAGTGTCCTGGTCGATGGAGCCCAGTAGGCAGTCACGGCTCATGGCTTTGGGGCTGATTAAGTATTCGTTTATATTGCGTCCTTGCTCGTTTAGAACCTGAATGGTAAATTAAAAAGTTAAAGCATTAGCGAACAGATTTTGTAGAAAGAAACTTTTTAACTAAAACATAAAGGTTTTTTTTAGAAACCATTAAAAGTAAGCATTTCTTATAGGACTTCTGATGCCCTGAGGATATAAGCTTGATAGTTTTTTTTTATATTAACATCTACATTTAGTATACATCATTTTTTTAAAATATCTGCACAACATCAAAATTTTGAAGTGGATGTAGTTTGAAAAACGTGTTTTTAGCCGAAACTTAAGTCAGTATTTTTTATTTAAACTGTAAACAAAACATACTTCATTAAATACTCTCAAAAATATCCTATATCTCACACAAAGGAAATATGTTAATTAAACTTTCAGTTCGCGTTACAATAAATAAACTGAGTACCGTTTTGAGTAGATTCCTGATGGTAGTTTTGCCCGACCCTGGCGGGCCCACGATGACTACTCCCATTCTTTGTTGTAGTTGCTCGTACAACTCCAAGCATTTCTTGATCTGTTATTTGAATTTATTATGTACATAAAATAAGTTATATGCTAAACTGGCAACATTGTTATTCCATGTAATTAAAAAATATGTAAATTTTGATGCATGCATACATATACTCGCTGCTACAGCTACTATACAGCCAGGGGTACCCAGAGCTTCAGAGCTAGAAACTCCCAGCTACATTTGGAATTGATAGGGATACAAGACGGTAAAAATAGAGTATTGTTGGTGATGGGTCTTCAACCGCATCGCTCAAAAACAACTTAAAAAAGCCCCATGCAGTTAGTCGCCTCTTACGCCACTAGTGACATTCTAAGCCGGCACTACATGGCTCAATTTTGATGTGCCTATAAAGTGTTAAACTGCCTTGTATCAGATCAGTGTCGAGGAGATTATAACCAAAACTCAGGTATACACTGGCAACAACTATATTATTACAACTATTCTCACACCACGGGTGTCGACAAAGGTTATGACAAAACTAAAAAAATCTCTGACAAATACAATATTCTTTCTTGAAATACAAGTAGGTAACCTAATACGTCTGCACGCTTCGAGCGCTCGACTTGTAGTCCTCTCCTCTCCTCTTTTGAATGTCGCGCCCCACCAGTGTGGCCAGCTGATGGCAAATCAGATACCTCATATTTTAGGATATTTGTTGATATATTTAGGGTTGATAATAAGATAAATTAGACAACCATTACACGCAACAGTATTTAATGCAACTTCACTTCACAGTACAGTGTAGCCATAAGACAATAATACAATGTTGCCAGTTGGCAAATATAAATGGATGCGTTCTTATTAACTAACACTCCCTCTAGAACGCAATCCCATTTTAGAAATACAGTACAGATGTTTTTCAAAAGTAACACCCTTAGTTAAATTGTCAGCTATCATTTTACAACCATTTATAAACAAAAAAATAACTTTAGAATTAACAATATTTTCTCTGAGAAGATGCAACCTTATGTCTATATGTTTAGTCTTAGGTTTATAACAGTCAGTTGACGCTAGTCTTAATGCACTTTGGTTATCACTATAGATAGTTAACGCACTGTCCACACCTTGACCAAGTTCAGCTTGTAGTTGTCTAAGCCACAGGGCCTCCTGGGTCGCCGAAGCCATCGCCATATATTCGGCCTCTGCTGTAGAAAGTGCCACCGTCTGTTGTTTACAGGAATTCCAAGATATGCAAGCATTTTGAAATATAAAAACATACCCGGTGCATGATCTTCTATCCTGTGGGTCGCCGGCCCAGTCTGCATCACAGTACCCAGTTATTTCTTTGGAGTCTTCTCTCATATAACATAACTTAAAGTTTTTAGTTCCTTGTAGGTACCTCAATACCCTCTTTACTCCAAGCCAATGTTGTATCCCTGGATCATTACAGTACTGACTCAATTTATTCACTGCATAAGTGATATCCGGTCTTGTTACTTGTGCCAGATATATCAGACAACCCACTGCTTCCCTGTATGGAAAATTGCTATGTTCATCCTTAGGTTTCTTATCAAATTTTGAATTTACCTCTATTGGAGTGCGAACCGACTTGCATTCCGACATTCCAAAGCGTTCTAACACTAGATTTATGTATTTTTCTTGGTCTAATATAATTTCACCAGCCTCACGATTTCTATTAATATTTATGCCAATACATTGCTGTAACTCACATCATGATCGTCCTCTTCTATACGCTGGTGAGCTCTGCGTGGACGTAAGTTTATATTACATACTGGGATTGAGTCGTCCAAGGTCTTATCTGGCTCGTAAGATGGATCATCATCTCCTCCTGACTGATACTCATCACTTGAAGACTGATTTGTGCTTGTTTGCGATTCTCTTTTGCAGGTTTCTTCAGGTAACTGTATTTCAGGGTCACTGTAAGGTGAGCAAGGTAAGTACACATTATGCTCAAATCTCTGAACATTTTCTAAAAACACTACATCTCTACTTTTAATGATTTTATTTGTGACAGGGTCAAGCAGGCGATATCCCTTGCTTGATTCACAATAACCAACAAATAAAAGTTTTCTAGACTTAGAATCCCATTTCTGACGTTTTTCTTTGGGTACTTGAGCCATCACTTGAGAGCCAAAAAATTTTTATATTTGATAAATTTGGTTTCTTGCCTGACCACATCTCTAATGGGGTTTTGCCATCAAGTGATCTAGTGGGTGATCTATTGACAATATAGGCTGCTGTAGCTAGTGCCTCTGCCCAAAATTCTTTAGTAAAATGAGCATCAAACAACATACACCTAGCTCTTTCTACCAATGTCCTATTCATCCTCTCAGCTAGGCCATTCTGTTCTGGTGAATATGGGGTACTGGTTTGATGTTGAATGCCATGCTTACTCAGAAAACCATGAAACGCTCTGTTACAATATTCCTTCCCATTATCTGATCTAATATTTTTAATTCTAGAACCAAGTTCATTCTCTACTTTACTTTTATAGTCTTTAAACACATCTAGCACACTCAGTTTGTCTTTCAAAAAATATACATGAACTCTTCTTGTATAGTCATCTATGAAAGTAATGAAATACTTCATACCTCCCAGTGATGTCTGTTCCATTGGTCCACATAAGTCTGTGTGGATAAGCTGCAGTGGGTGTGAAGCTCTGATGCCAATGTTATTGAATGGCAGTCTACTTTGTTTACCTTCAAGACAAGTGGTGCATGTGAAAGGTCCTTTGCTTTTGTCTGGTAACAGAGTGACTCCCTCTGCACATTCTGGCAAATTGCTAACATCTGAAAAATTCAGGTGTCCCATTCTTCTATGCCATAGGACAACATCATTTAAGTTATTTGACCATGTTAGGTTAGATAAGACTTCTCTGTGAGTGTTTAACTGATACAAATTATTTACTAGTGTGGCTGAGCAGAGGAATTTATTATTTTTATCATAAATATCACAATATTCATCTCTGAAATTAACCTTACAGCCATTTTTCACCATAGCACTTACTGATAAGAGATTGGCAGCAAGTTTGGGTATATACAAAACTTCTCTCACCTGTATTTTTCTTTGTTCATCACCATTTAGCAACAAATTAACCTTTCCCATATTTTGCACAGGTAGTGGTGTCTTACTGGCAACTGTTATGGTGGGTATCGGTGGGCTTGTAACATCATACATCCAGTCACATCTATTTGTCATGTGCATGGAAGCACCTGAGTCCACATACCAAAGGTCCGGATTCATTGTCTGTGAACATGCTGATAATGCTGCAATGAAACTCTTATTTCCTTCTGCTTTCTCTACTGGTTTCTTCTTCGGAGCACGACAGTTCTTAGCAAAATGTCCGTGCTTGTTGCAATTGTAACATCGGGGCCCTTTTGGATTGTAGCCCTTTCTCATACTGTGGTTCTCAGAAACGGTTGTCTTCCTTGTGAAGAATGCTGTATTGTCTGAGCATTGAACTTCCTGCAGGAGCTTTGTTTTAATGGAGTCTGCGCTGATCTTAATCCCTGAGCTCTCTAATCCCATAATCATCGGCTTATAAATTTCTGGTAAGCCGGCTAACATCAGCGTTCCAAGCCATTCATCGTTAATGTCAAATTTAATGTTCCTTAGCTTATGAGCGGTCGACATTATCTTGGTCACATAGTCATCCACATTACGAGAACTGTCTAACGTAGTAGTGATGAGATCTCTCAACAACGCAACTTTTCTGTACAAACCGCTGTCATCAAAAGCTTGTTGTAGGCAGTCCCAGACTTCTTTACATGTATTTGCGTTCTGTACATGTACGTAATTAGTCGGATCCAGCAGCAAAATAAGTTTTGACTTCGCCTTTGTTTCCTTTATGACGTCGTTGTTGGTTCCTTCAACACAACTCCACAAGTCATCAAGCTTGAAATACGCTTCCACAGCAAATTTCCAAGTTGCATAATTTTCTCTTCCGACTAGTCTGTCGATGTGGAATGAACTTTGGCCCATACTGGTCATTTTTAACGTATTTTCGACAAAGGAGTAGACTGAGCACGCCGCCACGAGGTTATGTTGCAACTCAAAAATATGCAACTTTGCGTCCGTTTTCTTGTTTTGCAATTCTCACTGTGTTTTTACTTCTTATTATTCCCAGCAACCACGCTCTGCTACCATGTTGATATATTTAGGGTTGATAATAAGATAAATTAGACAACCATTACACGCAACAGTATTTAATGCAACTTCACTTCACAGTACAGTACAGTACAGTGTAGCCATAAGACAATAATACAATGTTGCCAGTTGGCAACATTGTATTATTGTCTTCCAATACTTCTGAACTCACATGGCAAGCGCCCTCTAGTGTCCAGAGAAGGTACCCACGGTTTGCTTAGACAGTGTACTCACGTGATAGGGGGCAGGCCTATCGCCGTTTTGTACGAATACACTGTCACATGACTAAATACAACTATGCCATGTGGGTTTCCTCACGATGTTTTCCCTCACCGTTAACAACCATGATAAATTAACCACACATATGACTTTAGAAAAGACAAATTGGTGTAGGCCCGACCCAGGATTGGAACTCACGCCCTTCTGTTTTCGGGCGGGTGTTCTACCCACTGGACTATCATGTTGCTCTAAACTAACATTGAAGAAAAAATATATAAAAAACGCTGGAATATGTTTAACTTTCGATACTGAAGTCAAAGGGTCTCGGTCAAAATGGGCGTAACACCAACAGCGTTAAAATATATTTTATGTGAAAGCTAATGATCATAACTTAATTTTATACTATGACGGCGATTACCCAAACAACCGGAGAACAGAGATATTCAGTGATGTTCAAACGCATAGAATCCAAAACAATCGCTCACCGCAGAGATAACACGGACAATATCGTGCAGTACTAGGCAAAAGATATCAATCTATTGGTTGGTAACCTAACGAATTACTGCATTCCATCCCTTTCTAACGTCTCTCACTCAGGTACCGAACAAAGAAAGCGTGCGTACGCGTCACTGCGCGTCAGTTAGACATGCGCATAACCCTTCAGTGAAAAGAACTTAGTTCATTTAGTTCCTTCACTTAAAAGAACTACTTCGCGAATGTAGTCCAGTAGTCCACTTGGTTCAGCGGCTCATTAGGCTCCTTCAGAGCCGTTGGACTAAATGAACTGCAGAACGAATTGGACTAAATGAAGAGAGAGATTGAGTTGGAAAGATGAATAACTTGCGGTTCTCGCGTTCTCGTATCTTTCTTATAACATTCGCTAGTTCGCGAATGAAAAAAATGATGCTTTTGATAATGTTTAATGAATGAGTCCCATATGTTGTATTACTTGTATTTAATTTTGCAGAAATATAGTTATTTATCTTGAAGTATCAGTAAGAATAATCGATTGTCCTCCATACTTTCCAGGCTTAGGACTGACAACCAAAACATTACTAATATTTTCACTATTAGAAAATAAACATTAAAAATAACTCATTGACGGGTCTCGAACCTCATATTTATGTTTTTGTATTTGTGTAAACGAATAGTGATTTAACAGCAAACAAATATAGGTCTTAACACGATGTGTGGAGAGTTGTTTTCCCCTGCGAGAGAACAGCAATGCATAAGTGAGGTGAACTAATAAGGTGTCAGTATTAGATTTGCGATCAAACGAATATAGTCCTTAAGACGATGACCGAAGATTTTTTTTCGCCTGACGACAAAGTATTATTTAACCAACCTTTGTGTTTTTTTTTTGCAATAATACCCGGTCCATATTGGGGATAACAAGTATGTAGGGGTTATCAAGACGTGCAATAAAGTAAATTACAACGCATTTTATTACTGTTGGTATAACGCCCAGCTCCTATACAAAAATGCCCATGATCCTTTGCGCTTTTTGAAAAAAATGTCTATCTGTCTGTCTGTCTTTCTGTCTGTATGTCCGGTCATCATGTTAATTCTACCAGGCGGATCTTGATTAAAGGGATTACCTCCGCGGCAAACGTCACAAAAATGTACTAAAAAAAATAAACTATGATTTTTTGACTGAAGTACTATTGGTAGGCCCCCCATAAAAACATGCTATTAAAAGTTCATTTTATTCTCGTTTATCGTGATTTGGTTTGGTTGTTCTAGCTTGCGTAGTTTATCTAAAATATAAGTTTAAAAATACCTTGATGATTTGGTAAATGTCAAAAATCTCCAAAACAAAAGAAGATCGAGGGCTGATTTTTGTCACACAGTAACCGTGGCTGAAACCGGTGCAACACCACAAAAATCAGCCAGATCGGCTTCGGGGGCCAATCTTGTTCCCTTAGCCTGCTAGACCCTTTGGTATGAATGTAGCTTATACACCTGACCAACATATAGAATATCATTTATCCTAGATTTCGCAAGGGTTCCCACAGGAGCATAAAAAAACATAACTTTTATATGGCTCCCCATTTTGACACGATTCATTTTTCATCGAACGACTTTATCAGACTCTTCATTAATAGTCTTTTTGGAAAAAATAAATGTTTCATCCATTTTCATAAAAAAATAAATGTCCTTTTAATTGTTTGTCAATAGTATGACTACTAGATATATAGCTTATCAAAAATTTGGAACCAACACTAACGTCTTCGTGGCGTAGCGGTATACTAATAAAATAAAAAAAATATTAAAAAATACCGTTTGGTTAATTGTAATCGAACGGAGAACCCAGGTTCGAATCCCAGAGGACCACATTCTTTTTGTGATTTTTTTTTCTGCTTTTGTGTTAGCTTAGAATAATAGGAAGCACTATTCCTTCTTTTCACATTCAACTATGCGAATATATATGAATAAAGATAATTGAAAGTATATTGTATGAATTTTGCGTATTCATTTGGTAGTTCTGAGAATATGTTTATAAATTCTTTTTTTGAACTATTCTTAAACTAATATTTCCATAGATATATTATGCTATACATACGCATAAATTAATATTATGTTTAAGCTTCAGAATTCATAGTTTGCACATAATAACACATATACATCTCAATTTTAATTTAGTACCGCCAGTTATGAATGATTGGTTGCAATATCTCACACATCACCAACGGTCAGTGTAGGGGGCAGCACCGGGCCGTAACCGCAGCGCCAAACTGCTATCCATACTTACTGAAGATATTCTCATTTCGAAAATAGAGACTTAGTACAAAATGGTTTGTTTCATGATTCTTATGAACAACTAAAAAAGTTTTTTGAAACTCACCCTAAGGGATTGAAATATAGTATATAGACTTTTGACATTTCTGTATTTAGAAATTTGAAACTTTATGCGATTGACTGATATAACCACTACAAAAAGAAATATATGAAATTCATCCATCAATCATTCATGAATATATACTAATAAATCCCAAAAAAGGGTAGCCACAGGTTCAGAGATAGTAATTCTTTACCACTTTTGGAAGTTGAACAGGGAAAAGGTAGCCAACTGCATCGCCCAATATTCACTTAAAAAATTTCATCTCCTTCAGCCTCAATGTTCTTTATATCTATTACAACGCCAGCGAGATAATAAATATAAAAAAAGAAGTTAAGATAGCGTTTTGGTTGTAAACCGGATGCAAAAAATGTAGTCCACGCGGACGTAGTCGCGGGCAAAAAGCTAGTATGTAAATAATACTTCAAAAAGGACACAGGGAACGGAACAGTGTAGGCCCGATTATAAATTAGAATTTAAGTCTCACTGGATAAGATGTGGTAATTTTTCCCACTGAGATACTAAGGTTGTAGATGTCATATGTCAAGTGTTTGAATAAAACAGACCTTTGTCCTATTTTAAAATGTGTTTTAGATAGTTTATGTAGTATTTGTTTTGAGGATACTATAGTTTGCAATTTATTTAACTATGCGTGTGTATTTTATTCTGGTGTAAATATTGCAAATCTTCCAGCAGTCAGTCAGTCCGAATCAGTTGAGTTCACCATATGAGAAAGTTAGTTAATAGTTTTATAATAAATCTTATGTCAATAATAACTACACTTACCTTATAGCATGGTCCCGTGTTAGTTTAGACAAGTTATTGTATCGCAAAGCGCGTCGAACTATGCGCTGCTTTCATATTATAGGGGCACAATTCAAAAAACATGATTGTTGGGAAAATGCGTTTAAAGAGTTTTGAGCCTCTGTATTTTCACAAAATCGGTCATAAATAAATTAAACTAATAATAACAAAATCATATAACTTTATAAGTGTATGTCCATTAAGCAGGAAATGTCTATATATTATTCAAACTCCAAATCTCAATTTTTATAGATGTGCCCCTATAATATGAAAGCAGCGTATAGCTCTCTGCTGCGTGAGATCTTTGGGTGCGTTTGGCGCTGTCAGCGATGAACTGCTACTTCCAACCGCCGCTTTTAGCGCTCGCAGACCCCAGTCGTAGTGCTTTTGTCCGGTTAGCAGTTCACTGCAATTAAATTTGAATTTTTTTTCGAAAAGCTGTTATTGGATTGAATCAGGCGGGAGGTTTTTAGCGGAATTAAGTGAAGTAAATTATTAATATTTGTATTGAAAAGCTGACAGTTTAGATGAGGAGTAATTTATTTTATTGCAAATCGCTTTGGGTGCGTTTTGCGCTGATAGCTAAAGCTATCTACCACAAAACGTTTTGATAGACCCAAATCAGGACCCAGTGTCGAAGCTTTCTGCTCCAGAGCAACGGCAATCCTGTCTATAGGTAAGTAAAAGTTTTACCCTTCAAACTTGCACCTCCTAATCAACCTGCCAGTGCTAACATGTGACACAGACCCCCAGCTAACTCCATATAGTGAGCAACGACGGCGGCCAGTAGATGCGCGGCGCGGCTGTTGCCATGGCGACGGGCCCCGCAATCAACATACCTAACCTTACGTAACTAACATATCTAACTTAAAGTAACAAACATACCTAGCTAGTGCAAATACGTCACACAGATCCCCAGCTAACTCCTCATAATGAGCGGCGGCGGCGGCCAGTAGATGCGTGGCGAGCGGGCGCGGCGCGGCGGTTGCCATGGCGACGGGTCGTAGCAACCGGCGTAGCGCTGCCGGCAGCTCGCGCCGACCGCCGTAGCCGCGGGACACCGGGTTCAGGGTGAGCGCTACGCCGCACCACGGGGATAATGGGATCTGGAAATAATATATTAATACATTAGTAATAGGACACAAACATCAAAACAACCACCAGCACCCCCACTCTAATCTAGAGAATCATGAATCGGGTCTACATAAATGTGTCTTTTTCGAGGTCACATGTAAGGATAATTTGACATGATTGTTATCGGTGCATAGCACACATCGTGCATAGCCAAGTTCTACTTATGTATTTGTAAAATCGATGGGTCACTCTGACTAATTGAGCGCAATGTCTAAGCAAAACCAGGTGACATCAATGTCACCATGGTTGTACGCCGTGAAAGTTTGAGTTGGGTTGAGAAACATACACCAAAGCAGAAACGTTAAATGGGCGAGTTTTGAGTCAGACGTGAGCAAATCATAATTCCTTATTAATGTTTTTCTTTTTATAAAAAAGGGCCTTCCCAAGGTACGCATTTTGCGGACTGACACTCACCAACTAGCAGGACACATTGTCTGACTTGGTCGAAATCACATCGGCTGTGCATGTTTATCCATAGTGTGTCATGCATTGTGGGAAGGCTCCTTAAGATCAGTAATGATTTCCAACAGCAGCTCTAGAGTAAATAAGATACTTATATACACATAGTTTCCCTAACGCCATTAGTTCCCATTGGTATAGAGAGACTATCGATCGCCACTTTTTCGTACAAAAACCTCTGGAAAACCCCTCGAGCTTCATTCATATACGAGTACGTCAATCTTTCGTCTTATCTCTACCTGTATAGCATTCATATAGCAGTGTCTCCGATGGCAGGTAGCAGCGCCGCCAGCTGGTGCGCGGCGGTGGCGTCAGCTGCTGAGCTTAGTCATTTAGAAAGTATAATTCTATATACATCTCTCTATATAAGCTACCTGTATCCCATTAATAACGGCAGTCCTCTCGCGACCGTCGCCGGGGGAGGTGTCTCCGATGGCGGGCAGCAGCGCCGCCAGCTGGTGCGCGGCAGCGGCGAGCTGGTCGGCGCCCAGCCGGTTGAACTCGTCGAAGCAGCCCCAGGCGCCACATCGAGCCAGCCCTGTTAGCAGCCGGTATGGGCATTGGCTGTCCATTGCCTGGGAAACATATTGTAAAGTTAAAAAGAAAGAAAATATAAGAACTTGTATATTCGACCCTTGCAAAAATAACAACTTAAAACTAGGTTAACAAATATAAAAACAGAAAAGTCACACACAAAAAACAAAGTTGATTCGCTACTGGCAACTAATATTTTAAGTAATTATATCTAAGTTATTAGCCTTAAATGGCTGGAGACCCCATCAGCCATCACCAACTATCCTTTACTTTACCCTAACCAAAAGTTCCAAAATTGGCTGAGAAATCTTAAATTTTGAAGCTTTGACCAAACCTCAGGGGGATTTGTAGCAATGAGTATGATCTTTTATCTGTATGTATATTCGGAGCTATCTAGTTTTAGTGGATAGAAAGAGCTTGGATCCATTTAGATTTTTGGTCATTTTAGTTAATGCTCATTTCTTATAATTAACGTCATAACATAACATATAATAACATAACATAAACGTTCACGCCGAATATCCCCGAAGGGGTTGGTAGAGGTACTAATACTTCTAAACATCACGTGACATTGTCACCTGGTGTTCAGAGTACCCACGTTTTGCATGGACAGTTTACTCACTTGATAGGGGGCAGGCCTATCGCCGTTTTAGTACGAATACACTGTCACATGACTAAGTGCAACTCAGCCATGTGGGTTTCCTCACGATGTTTTCCCTCACCGTTAACAACCGTGATAAATTAACCACACATATGTCTTTAGAAAAGACAAATAGGTGTAGGCCCGACCCGGGATTTGAACACCAGTCGCTTGCACGTCAACCGGTGTTCTACCCACTGAGCTATCACGTCGTCATAATTAATATCGTGTTCTAAAAACTGATTGGTAAGACAGTACAGTTCAGTAATATATGGGTGAACATGACAGAAGGACAATCATATCGGCTTATCATACCACTAACCCGTTTCTTTACGTGGTTATCATTTGTAGCAATTTAGGGATTTGGGATTTTTTAAGTGATTATTTGGCAATGTGGCTGGAGACCCATCTCAAGCTATTCTTTATAATAACAACAATTTTCTATCTTATTTACACTCCTCTTCTAAATCTTGCTCATTAGAACGTTTTTGCTACTCTAGGTTGGTAAGTAGGTAAGAAAAATTATAAAGGCTTGTATCGACTGTGTGTGCTGTATATACGCACACTGAACGACACAACACACATATAATCAAATACTCTCAGCTATAAAGAGTGTTTAGAGCTTCAGATATCAAGATTCCTGAGCCTCTCCTTAGCGAAAAAATTCATCGTATGCTAGTTAGTGAATCACAATCTGGATTCTTGGGCTTCGATTCCCGGATGTTAAACTTACAAACTAATTTTTTAAGATTTAACAACATAATAGACATACACCAAAACTCATCGCTAAGCTATAGAAATGATCCTAATTCCAATGTTACCTCATCGCAATTGAAGACAAGCACCAGTCTGCCAACCAACCCTCCAAGGGCTTTGACTGATTCAGTCTTCCCTGTTCCAGCCGGGCCAAACGGATTGCCAGCTAAGCCCAAATACAATGCCTGAAAATTTAAAAATATAAAATAAGATGGATGTAATCCAACTTAAACATTGACTAACTTATACCAACTTTGGGTTTAAATTATAAATATACTAATTCTGCATAGATTAATCAGTTGCGCCAGTTTCAATTTCTATTCAATCTTTGAAGCTCATTTAAACCATTTCATTGATGAGGTTACAATATCTTAGACACCTTCGAAATACGCATATTAAAGGTATAATAATTTAATACACATGGAATTAAAAAGTTTACATATATTTTGGATAGGGAAAACCTCACCTGTGTCAACATTAGAAAGCATTCTTCAGCCAACTCAATCCTGACAAATTGACCGGTGTTAACGCCAAGATACTCATACGAGTAAGATATTTGAGCCAAGCCCATCTTAGCTACTATCTCTTTGTTGTCAAGCAAATAAAATCTGAAATTATATCAATTACATTTACTCCAGAATTGAACGTTAATTTACAAGTTTGAGTAACAGCGTAAACAGCTGATTAAATAAATATATTGATAATAATATTCGATTGGTATTTTTTTTTAATGAGCGTTCCCGAAACCCTTAGTCGCCGAGTTGAGCTAATGATGCAGAATTAATACTATATTTTGGATCATGATAAGCAAGTTCATAAAACGGAATTTTAACTCATCCACAACTTTTAGATAAATGCACAGCATTAAAAAAATATGCGGACATATTATACCCAGATCAAGTTAGCCCCAAATTAAGTAGAACTTGTATTATGGGAAACTAAATCAACGATATATTTAATATTATATAATACACATATAAATAACATCCATGACTGAGAAACAATCAGTTATGCTCATCACATAAATTTTGCTCTCAGCGGGGATCGAACCCGCCACCTCCAGACCGAGAAGCTAGCCACCTATCCACTCGGCCATGGACGTCGTCAATTAAACGCTGAAAGGAATGGAAATAGAATGCTCACAGCATCGAAGAATTTCAAGCCATACGCACGATAGGAAATGCGGTCGCCTTAATCTAATTTGGATTAAATGTTCTAAATACCGTAGTTGTTTCTGCCACAACCAATCGCTTGTTGCATCTATATTTTCATCGATCAACTGCTTGATTACGTCCAAATAGTAAGCGCACTGTAGAATTAAAGCTTGTCTCTTATTTTTTTCGTTTTCATCTTCGACTTCGATTTCAACGTAATATTTATTCTCCTTTTCAATAGCTGATTTTAAAGTGTGTAGATCTTTAGATTTAATAGCTCGTTCGGCTTGCTCAGTGAAGCGAATGTTTTGCGCGAGGCAAAGGATCTGTGTCGGGAGGGAGAAAGGGTCCTGCTCTTGCAGTGATTTCGTTACGATACACTTTAAAGCTAATTTCTTCATGGTTGAGCGCATTTCACTTTCCAGATTTTTCAGCCATACCTAGTAAAACAAATATTATTAGATAACGGTATAAGTGTATTTATTTTGAATGGCATTTTTTTGTAATAGTTATACTTTCAAAGTTATTTTACAGTACGCTATCCAGCATAACCAGTACCATATCATTACCCACTAAGTAATGTCAAGTGTATATGTAAATTACAGATTTATTGCTGGCCGCCCGTCTCAGCAAACACACTTATTTCCTATTAATTGTATTAGTATGGCAAGCATTAATATGGCTAAAATATTTTTAGTTAACCTTGTAGTTGTACCGACTAAGTAACATCTACACTTTGATGAAAGCACAATTTATCACAGTTTTATTAATAAAATTTAATAAATGCCGTTTTACCAAGAAAATAAACTAACCTTTTTATGCAGTTTTTTTAAGAATCATTAAATATAATAATCGCAGAAGAACAAAAACGCCAATCGTTGTCTCTATTGTCTTAGTTTGACACAGTGGTTCGGTGTGCACCTTTGAATTTAAAGTGAAACAAAGTAAATAAATAATCTTTGGTTTCCTTGTTTTTTTTTTCAGTTATTCTAATATAATTTTAGGTAAATATTTGCCAACACTAATATTATATGTTTATATATTTATGGACTTCTGTATTTGTCCGAAATAAAGATTCTTATCATTATAATAACCTCGGTAGGGCAATCAATATCGACCGGCCGATCGAGCAGCACAGTCTCCCGCTGGCTGCAAAGGCCCGTGATAGCTCCATCCCCGGGCCCAAGAACCACTCCGGAAATTCCCGGGAACAGCTTCTTGAGATGCGCCTGCATTAGTAATGGATAATTAGCGAATCGTGACACGACAGTCAAAATATTCATGTACATACATATATGCTCACGGTCATAAATCTAGAAACTCCTCAGGCACATTTGGAAGTTGGTAGGGGACAAGATGGCCGTAAGAAATTATCGTTGGTGATGAGTCTCCAACCGCATCGTCCAAAAACCACTTCAAAAAGCCCCATACTCTTAGTCGCCTCTAAGGGCCAGCGCTGACTGCCGGCATGGCATGGCAAAGGATTTCGTAACAGATATAGCATTTTTAATCTTATTACCATGAGAATAGAATTCATTTTACTTCATTTTGACACAACGATGCCGACGTTCTGTCCTACCGCGGCCTCCCTCGGCATCGTTGTGTCAAAATGAATCTATACGCATGGTAATAAGATTAAAAATGCTATATCTGTACCGAAATCCTTTGCCATGCCATGCCGGCAGTCAGCGCCGGCCCTTACGAAACCCGTGGGTAGAAAGGGGTAGTGACATTCTAAGCCGGCACTACACGGCTAAACACATACACAGTTAAAAAAACATTAGCATTTCATTAATCACAGCTATTCACAATCGTATTGAAATTACATACATACATATACTCACGGCTATAAATCCCCAAAAGGGGTAGCCAGAGCTGAGAAATTACAAATTTCTCAGCCACTTTTGGAAGTTGAGTGGGGAAAAGATGGTAGAATAAAGGTTGTTGGTGATGGGTGTCCAACCGCATCGCCCAAAGATCCCTTAAAAAGCTCCAATACAGTTAGTCGCCTCTTACGTACACCCACCGGAAGATATGGGGTAGTGCTATTCTAAGCCGACACTACACAGCTAAAATTATATTAGCGTATTGAAATTAATTTAGCAAAAAGCTAAGCAATAGCATACAGCATGCTAAGACATAAAAAATAGTGATTAATAAAAAATCATCTTTCCAAAAGTGGCTGAGGAATTTCTAATTCCTTAGCTCTGGCTACCCCTTCTATGGATTTACAGCCGTGAGTATATGTAAGTATGTATGTATGTAATAAAAAAAAAAATTGCCATCACTAACCTGCATAACGGTCGTGTGGCCCTCTGCCTGCACCGGCGCGGGCCTGTCCCAGGAGCTCCAACAAGTCGTCGTCACTCAGGAAGTACAGGCGAGGGAACGTCGTGCGCTTCTCCTAAAATAGTTTCAGAGTACCACTTTATTTGTGTCGTGCGTGTTTTCGTTTCGGGCGTCGACGTGAAAATATCCTGCTGTGTCAGTGTTTAGTAAATTATGAATATTAAATACTGATTCTATTTGCTATTGTGTGTAAACAGGATCGATAGCATAAATAAATATCAACATATTATGGTTATCGTGTAATACACCTTACAATCCATATGACCTGTTTTTTTAATTCCTATTATCTTTTTATTTATATTGTTTAAATAGAAGTCTTATTAAAACTAAATTATAACAAAAATTAATAAAATGTAATATTCTTAGTATGGTGTTTAACAAATATAAATTTGCCCATTCTCGCCCTTGTAGTATAAGCGGCTGAGGTATGCCAGTTTCCCAGGGATTAGGGCTTCATAATCGTGTATACGTTATAAGTAGACCTATTTCAATTGTATATTCAACGCGAAATAAAGAATTAAATAATACCAACATCAATATACTGGTTAAGCGCAGATTGACAAGACATAAGTTGCTCAGAAATAGAATCCAGCGTTGGCTGCAGCCGGGTGGACTGCAGCAGCGCCGACAGTCTCGGGTCCGCCTCTATGGTCCGGGCCACCTGCTTGAACCCTTGGTCCACTTTGCGGAACTTGGCGCCCAGCTCGCCGGGATCGCTTGAAAGAATGGGCTCCAGGTATAGCCACCTGGAAACGATATTTTATTTGTATACACCCAATTGGACGTTTACTGTAATAAAACTGTTATAAAACTAAAAATAAGTTTAATTTCATACGTTTATATAGTTTATGTTCATATTGATAAAAAAGTACTAATAAAACTTCAAAATTATATGGTATTTAACTATCGTTGTTGAACTTCGTATTTACATATTTGTTTGATTCAAGTTAGTCTTCAATTATAACTTCAGAGACACATATGCCAAGCTCAAGCCATGGACCGCAAGCGCTCTCCCTCTTGTTGAGGCATTTTTATGACTGAACTTTTAAAGAAATATCCTAAAGATATTGAAACCCTAACTATCGTTTATTCCCTATTGTAGGTACCAAATTTTAACATTTACTTCTAGTAACCTTATTTGGCCAGTATTATAAAATATAGCTTATTCTCGCTCCCAATGAAATTGGGGAAAATCAAATTAAAGCTTAATACGTTTATTCGTCTCTTGTAGGAATTTCGCGATACTTATAGCGCTCACCTTAACTACTTAGGGAACCCACAAACCAAATTTGAGCTTTTCACGTAATATCGGTTTATTTATACCTAAAAATTTAGTTTATTGAGGTTCCCGTAAGAATATCTGAATTTACTTTTTATGCTGCCCAAGTACCTAACAAACCAAAACTAAACTTCATAAATACATCAGTTGATGATAGCATACTTTTAATGAAAGCGGTTCGATAGTCAAAATTGGTGAAGTAGGAATAGAAGAAGTGGATGAGGCACGTAATTTATGACTTCTCTTCGATAGCCGATTAAAATTTGAGAACCATCTCGTTAAAATGGTCGCTAACTGCTTTTTTAGGCTAAAGGTTTTATATAAGATACATAATTACTTGTCCGTCGATATTCGTATAACTCTCTGCGAATCACTTGTGCTAAGCAAACTTAACTAAGTGGACATGGTATATGGCCACAGACCTGTATTTGAATATGGCCCTTTTCGGTTGGCTCGCACACGTGCACTTATCCAACGTGTTCAAATTGCATGTGCGCGGTACTGCCTCACTATACCTGCTCGTACTCATGTCACGCCATACTCAACGCAGATAAACTATTAAAACCTTGAGTTAAGAAGAAAACTTCTAAAAGCTAGTATGGTCCAGGACGGTATCCCAATATGAGACGAGAGGTCACTCATATCTGCTCGTGACACCAAAGCATCGCACTACTGCGTTTCGGGGAAGCTTTCGCTTCGCAGCTTCAAAGTGTTGGAACGATTTACCACCACCATTACGCAATCTCAACTCTGTTAACACTTTTAGATTAAAACATAAACGATTACTATTATCAATCACTTCAATCGTTACTATAGTTCCTCATATCATATAATATAGTATCTATTATAAATTTATATTCCCATTTTATTTTATTTTTTTATTTATTTATTTATTTATTTTATTTTATTTTATTAGGGACATCAACAGCACATAAACAAGTAAGTTACAATTAGATAAATACAATGAAAAAGCCAATAACAGACATCCACAGAAGATACAAAAAACAGTAGTACATACAGATATGTAAGAAAAGTTGTAACATAAAATGTGTAAAATGATTGAATGATTGATTTGTGTTATATATGGTATATATATATATATATATATATATATTTATATTTATATTTGTGTGTGTGTGTGTGTGTGTGATTCACTTATTCCCTCTATTTATTATCTAACGTCTTAATAACGTCGAAACGGAATTTGGCCTTTGAAGAAGCAAAAGGATCAGTTTCACCAAAGAGGTTATTATATTGATTGGCAAGGCGAACCATTGTAGAATTCCTTGCATAATTAGTATTATTAGAGGCTATAGAAAAGAGCCTTTCAGAAGTGTGCCGAGTACGGCGATGTGGAGTACAAAATGACAGTTGGGACAACAAAAATGGAGAATCAAGGCGACCAGAGAGAATGTCGTGTAACAGCATCATGTCCAGTAAAATTCTCCGATCCTTAAGACTAGTGAGCTGATGCCTGCGACACGAATCCTCATATGAGCAACCGAAAAAATGAGTCCTGTAGTTAAGATGTTTTAAAAATTTAGATTGTATACGTTCAATACGTTGAATGTACGTTATATAGTTTGGGGACCAGACACTGGATGCGTATTCGAGAATACTCCTAACGTAAGCATAATAAATCTGTTTTATACACATCAGATCGTTAAAGGGCTTCGAAATGCGCATTACAAATCCAAGGTTGCGAAATGCACGCCCCGTAATATGCTCAATGTGCTTTTCAAAAGTGAGTTTACTGTCGAGGATGACACCCAGGTCACGGATGGATTCAACGCGTACGAGAGGTTGGTCGTTGATGGAATAATTATAAACAACGGGGTTTAGACTTCTAGTGAATGATATTTGGACGCATTTACTAGCATTCACCGAGATCCTGTTCTGGTCATAATACTGAGCAAGACGATTGAGATCCGACTGTAGCTTATCGCAATCAGTATTATTTGCTACATCAAGGAAAACCTATATTTTACCTAACCTATATATTAAACCTATTTATATACACAATCTGTGTAGTGTCGGCTTAGAATAGCACTACCGCATTTCTTCCGGTGGGTGTACGTAAGTGGCGACGGTATTGGGGCTTTTAAGGGATTATTGGGCGATGCGGTTGGAGACCCATCACCAACAGCCTTTATCACACAATCTTTTCCCCACTCAACTTTCCAAAAGTAGCTGAGGAATTTCTAATTCCTTATCTCTGGCTACCCCTTTTAGGGATTTACAGCCGTGAGTATATGTATGTATGTATGTATATACACAAAATATAATCTTCACATTTTGTTATAAATTTTATTTCATTACTATAGTATATTTATAATTTTCACATCTATCTTTTGCTATTTTTGAAATGGAACAGAATTTGGTTTTGTTTTATTTGGTTGATGGAAGGGTGTTGTTTGTGCAAAGCGGAGATATTGCTGAGTTATTTATAAAACTTAACAATTGTGTTTTTAATGTTTAAAATGTTTAATGTTTGAAGCAATTCCATTTTTACCTAATGCCATACATTCATATACTCACGGCTATAAATCCCTAGAAGGGGTAGCCAGAGCTAATGAATTAGAAATTCCTCAGCCACTTTTGGAAAATTATGTGGGGAAAAGGTGGTAAAATAAAGGTGGTTGTCGATGGGTCTCCAACAGCATCGCCCAAAAATCCTTTAAAAGCCCCGAATACCGTTAGTTGCCTCTTACGTACACCCACCGGAAGAAATGGGGTAGTGTTATTCTAAACCGACACTAAACAGCAACCTACCTATTATTTACCTATTATTATATTTGTGCCCTAATGTATTTAGACTGTATGAATTTTAACGGTAAATGTTTTTTTTTATATAAATATATACGAGGGGCATGCCAATAGAAGTTAGATACTCTTTTCTCATTTAATTGTCACTGGCAAGCTATACACCATCTTATAGGCTGGTTTTTTTTTTTGACATATATAGACAATATAGAACACACTTCTTTTATTTATTTTTTATTTGAATGAGCATCATTTTTCCGAGAATCTGGCGGGAATTCACTTGCAACAATGGAGCTTAGTCGACGTGATTTTCGCGCTATGATTTATTATGAATTTAAAAAGTTTAAAGCCTCAAGAATGTTTCGAACTTTTGGCTTCTACTTTTGGTGAGTCTGCTTGTTCCCGAGCAACAGTATTCAATTGGTTCGCTGAATTTAAAAGCGGACGGGGATGTCTCGAATATGAAGCGAAGACTGGACTTCCGCCAACCGCGGTCACGCAAGAAAACGTTCGTGCAGTCGAAAAACTTATTCGCGAAAACCGACGAATTATATATGTAGAGCCAGAGCGAGAACTAGGAATTGGATCAGCAGCAATGCAAACCATAATTCACGACCACCTTTCTCTCCGTAAACGTTGTTCGAGATGGGTGCCGCACAAACTTACCGATGAGCAGAAAGACCGTCGCGTCGGGTGGATTGGTGCCTATTCATGATAGATAAATTCAACGGAGGCGAGAAAAAAAACGTATAGGATATACTGACTGGTGACGAAACATGGCTATATAACTATGATCCCGAATCAAACGACTGTATGGTGCTTTGAAGACGAGCCGAACGACTCCAACGAATGTCGCCGTGCAAGAAGCACACAGAAACAAATGGTCGCCTCGTTTTTCTGCAAAACGGGTCATATTGCTATTGTTGTGCTAGAGAATGAAAGAACGGTGAACTCCAAATGGTATGTGACAGTTTGTGCTCCAACAGTAATATCAGCTTGGTGTGACAAGCGACCGAAGTCAGGAATCCGGCACCTTCTCTGGCACCACGACAATGCGGCGCCGCGCCGCACACGTCTGCCAGAACACTAGACTTTTTCAACTCGAAAAATGTGTTAATTCTCCCTCACCCGCCATATTCCCCTGACCGAGCGCCTTGTGATTTTTACTTGTTTCCAAAAGTCAAAGAAAAACTAAAGGGGAAGAGGTTTGAAAGCAAAGAAGATGCGCTGGTTCCCTATAATTTCGAGATTTCTGAGGTATCTAAAGAAGAGTGGTCACAGGTATTTTCCAATTGGTTCAGACGTATGGAAAAGTGTAAACGTGCTTAGGGTGAATACTTTGAAAAGATCGATACTTGTAATAAAGAATAAATTTTATAATTTTTGAGTATCTAGTTTCTTTTGGCATGCCCCTCGTACGCTACATAGAGCATCATGTTTTTATTGTTGTCAGACTAACTGGTGCTGGCTGAAAACCAGCGTGCAGCATCTGACGTGTCCTGCCAGACACGCGGCTAAGCACGTAATGCTGAGCCAGAATCAATTTGGCAATATGATATTTGTATGTTTTTGGTTGTAATTTTTATTTTGTTTTTGCCTAATTAATTATTTTTCTTTCTTTTTCTAGTTGTATGTAGTGAAAACTTAAAATATTTATTATTAAATTAAATATTTATTATACGTAAAAAATCTAAGTATACCTTTAAGAACATGAAAGGGACGGCAGTGAGGTCGAGCAAAATCATGGTAGCGGATTTACCGAGTACATTGTACATTTCGAGATGTAAGAATACGACAACAATCGACGATATTAAAGAACACATAATAGATATGGGTGAAAAATGTATTGACGTGCAGCTTTTGAACCAAAAACAGCAATTAGAGTTTAATTCTTTTAAAGTGTTAGTTTCAAGAGACAGACTGGATAGATTTCTATCTAATGATTTTTGGCCGTTAGGGCTCAAGTATCGATTGTTTCGAGTAAATCCAAAAAGAGGACAAAAGCCATCTAAAGATGTAATAAGAACCTAATTAATTTTTGATATGGATTTACAACCTTTGAATATAATATCTTTTAACTGCAAGTCTATAAAAAGATCCAGTTATTATATAAAACAGCTTTGTAATGATAACGACATTATTGCATTACAAGAAACGTGGCTTATGCCACATGACGTGGATTTCATACATACTATTCACCCTCTGTTCTCCTGTCACTCTACATCATCGGTTGACACATCCAAGGGTGTTCTCCGTGGAAGACCATATGGGGGTTTGGCAATGATGTGGCGGAAGAGTAAATTTAAAAATGCCGCGATAATCGATTGCAGTAGTGATAGAATTATGGCTGTTCGTTTAGTTGTTGGTCAAAGTTCAATTTTGATAATAAATGTGTATATGCCAACTGATGAACCTGATAACTTGCCTGAATTTACCAGCTGCTTGGGTAGACTTAGCGCGTTGGTCGAGGAAACAGATATACCCGTCGTTTATGTCGTAGGTGATTTTAACGCACATCCTTCAGCAGGGTTCGGAAACGAGTTGCACGAGTTCTGTGCCGAACAAAAGTGGCACATTGTGGACATTGAAATGCTGGGTTTAGACTATGGAACTTTTACTTATGTAAGTGAAGCGCATGGGAGTCGGAGGTGGCTCGATCACTGCGTGACGACACAAGCAGCGCGTACTACGGTGATGAGTGTTAGTGTTTTGATGGATGCTATATGGTCAGATCACTTTCCCATTCGTATTATTTGTAATATTGACGGTTTGCTTGAACACTTAATTTTGGACAATATTAAGTGCAATAAAATTCGTTGGGGAAATAGAGACCTTAAGCAAATTAATAAGTATAGTGAATATTGTGACAAACAGTTGAAAAATATAAATGAACACTTTACATGTAGTGATTGTGATAATTGTATTGTATGTCATAAACTGACAGAGCATCATAATTTCATTAAAAATCTATATGATAATATTGTGAATATTTTACAAGAAGGAGCTGTCCAATCTTACGTTTCTCACTCAAAGGTTAACAAAGGTAATCGTAAACATGTGACGGGCTGGAATTACCATATAAGAGAAATTCACAAAGAGTATAGGCATCGTTTCAATTGTTGGCTTGCAGTCGGAAGACCGACTTCGGGTATGTATTATGAATCTATGTTATTTGCACGCAAAACGTTTAAAAATAAGTTACGGTGGTGTCAATCCCAGGAAGAACAAATAAAACTTAATATTTTAGCGGAAAATAGAAATTCTAAAAACTTTGGTAAATTTTGGAAAAATGTTAAAAAACTTCAATATAGAAAACTTTTACCTGTTTCAGTTGATGGTCAACAGAACCCAGTTCAAGTTGCTAATGCCTTTGTAAATAAATTTCAAGTTACCCCGGAACCAGTGTCAATAGCACCTAATGCTAGCTCTTTGGTTGATCTTGGTAAATCTGGTCCCAATGACTCAGTAACACCATACGCGTGCGATGACGTTGCAAAGGTAATTGGTAAAATGAGCAAGGGTAAGTCTCCAGGGTATGATGATCTTAGTCTTGAACACATAATTTACAGTAGCGGTGCACTAATACCTAAGTTGACTAAATTATA
Organism: Bedellia somnulentella; assembly: GCA_963576735.1. Taxonomy (NCBI): domain Eukaryota; kingdom Metazoa; phylum Arthropoda; class Insecta; order Lepidoptera; family Bedelliidae; genus Bedellia; species Bedellia somnulentella. Next base: position 10,146,916 of record OY755171.1, read on the forward strand.
TAATCTTTGTAGACGATATTCATATTTGCCTCCAAACTTAATGAAAACTATTGTAGTACCGGTACCAAAAAACAGAACGGGTAACCTTGGGGTTTCAAGTAACTATCGTCCCATTTCGCTAGGTACTATTATTGGTAAGATCTTTGAGCGGTTGTTGCAGCCTGAACTTTTAAGTAAGATATGCATTAACGATGCGCAGTTTGGTTTTCGTGACAAACTCTCGACAGACCTGGCAATACTAAGTCTGAAACACACAGCCAACTGCTATAAAGAACGAAAGACCTCAGTTTACGCTTGTTTCCTCGACTTAAGACGTCTATAGGCTAGAATGCGGCGTACGCCAAGGGGGGCTTACTTCTCCGGATCTGTTCAATCTTTATATCAACGATTTGATAGAGCGACTGGGAAGCACCGGGGTGGGATGTCACGTAGGTGGGGTTTGTATGAATAGCCTCAGTTATGCTGACGATATGGTGCTTCTCAGTCCCTCAATCAAGGGTCTTAGAAAGCTGGTTTCAGTCTGTGAACATTATGCTAATGAACATGGTCTGAAATATAACGTTGAAAAGACAGAAATGTTGATTTTTAGGTATGGGAAAGGTCCGGAGAACGTACCTAAGTTGTTACTTAATGACAGGGAAGTTCAGACAGTAGAGCGGTTCAAATATTTGGGCCATATCCTGACCTTCGATATGAAAGATGACGCGGATAGGGAACGTGAAAGTCGGGCGCTCTCGGTTCGGTGCAATATGCTCGCGCGCAGGTTTGGCAAGTGCAGTGACAAGGTAAAATTGACGTTGTTTAATTCTTACTGTTTGTGTTTCTATACTTGTCAGCTCTGGACTAACTACAGTAGAAAGGCGTATAGTAGCATGAGGGTACAATATAATGATGCATATCGTATCCTCATGAGACTGCCTCGATATTGTAGTGCCTCGGGTATGTTTGCTGAGGCGGGAGTGCCTGACTTTTACGCAGTAATGAGGGCTGCATTGTGGGATAGGCTGCGCCGCTCGGAAAATACCATTTCGCAAATGGTTTATAGTGGTTTAAATAGCCCTATCTTTCGTTCTTGGATTGGTACACATTTGACTGAGAATCGTAGATAGGATTAATGATTTATACTTATACTTATATGCTTTTACACTTTTTTTTAGATATATATATATATGTTTTTCTGACTTGTACCCTTTACATACTTATTTAAGATGAGCCTATTATTTTTTGGTGACAAAAATGATTGTACACATATTATAAATGACGATAAGATTAAACATATGTAATGATGTTATGTCATATCTGTAATTTTCTAATATGGGATAAATTCCTGAAAATAAATGATTTTTATTTTATTTATTTATTTTATTTTTTTGACACCCTTAAACATATTTTTTTTATATAATTTAAATCTTTTTGTTCATGAAAACCTCATGTGGGGATTATTACTAATAAATAAAGAATAAATAAAGGAAAGAAAAATTTCGACACAGGCGGGGATCGAACCCGGGTTCGATCCCCGCCTGTGTCGAAATTTTTCTTTCCTTTATTTATTCTTTATTTATTAATATTTTTTTCATATTTTCCGACTCAATTGCCAAAAGTAACTGAAGAATTTCTGATTCTAGAGCTACCAGTATTTGGGAAACATAGTCGTGAGTATATGTGTATGTATATTAAATGAATCGTTTATTTATACTACTCGTACAACAGGTCCCTTTTTAATAAACCTGAATTAATGTATATTTCATTTTTATTTTTTTATATAATTGTGGCGTCTCGACGGCGTTGGCTGAAAACTGAAGTAGGTTCAAATTTTGTAAGTATGGTTTATGGTTTTCAAATAAGCATATTTACATTGTACAGAGAGGTAAAAGGAGGCGTGTGTTTTGTTTATTTATACTAACTACTCCGTGCAACAGGTCCCTTTTTTAATAATTCTGAATTAGTGTTTATTATGTTTTTTGTTTTTTATTTAATTGTGGCATCTCGACGGCGTAGGCTGAAAATTGAAGTAGGTTCAAATTTTGTAAGTATGGTTTATGGTTTTCAAATAAGCATATTTCATTGTACAGAGGGGTAAAAGGAGGCATGTGTTGTGTTCCAGCGCCGCGCCAATTATACATTCGATGAATACGAAAATCCTAAGCTTATACAAGATTTCAGTTCGTGATATTAAAGCACTAAACTTGTTGGGAAAACTAGGTTACTTCACAAATCTTAAATAACATTTCCCAGAGCTAGGAAACAACAGCAACTGATTATAATGTAAGATGATCATTGGCTATGCGTTTAATAGCTTCAGAACGGGAACATAGTCTGAATGAGCAGCTGGCTGAAAAATAACATAACAGAATGGGAATAGATATAAACGGAAAGAAAGTGATGTTCAGAAGTCTTAGTACCTCTGCCAACCCCTTCGGGGATATGTGGCGTGAACGCTTGAGTCTTGAGTCTCCAGCCAATCATGGAAATTGAGCGGGGAAAGGATTGTAAAATATAGCTTGATGGTGATGAGTCTCTATCATCAACTGCATCACTCGCTTGCCAAAATCGCTTTAAAAGTCCCAACATTTTAAATCGTCTCTCAGGACACCCGTGGAAGAAATGCACCAGTTCTTTTCTAAGTTGACACTACACAGCTTTACTACGGTGATGATAAGTGTGAATTATTATTTTTTCATATTTTTGTCTTGTTGTGCTACACAAAAACACAATACAAAAATTAATATAGTTTAGAAAAAACACGCTTTTCACTTTTTAGTCCAAAACAAACAGAAATTATTTAATCTTGCCGATCCTAATCATAAACCTATGAAATTATTAAATAGTCGCTGATTTTTGATAATGGTACAAAGTTTTAATTAAATCAGTCCGTTTAAAATCGAGTTCAAAGGAGTCGGTTACATACATACATACAGGTGAAGCTAATATAAGTGTGTTAAAATGAAAATTTACTAATATTAATCAATTAATTACATTTCATACCACAACTTTATAGTTGATAATTACAAAATGGGGTGAAATTATTCATATTCTACTCTGCTTCTACTCTGAACAACAGGTGAGAAAAAGTAAGGTAATGTTCAGATGATATACGGCGTGAACGTTTCAGTTTGAGTTTATTGTAGAATAAATTTGTGCATTATATTTTACCGCGAAAAAGATTCTCGGTAGTCCAAATATACTTTCAATCGACTTGTAAAGAAAAATAGTCCACTCTTTAACAGCTCGTGAAAGATATTATTTTGTGACATATAATGTGTATTTTTTATACATACATACATACATATACTCACGGCTGTAAATCCCTAGAAGGGGTAGCCAGAGCTAAGGAACTAGAAGTTCCTCGGCCACTTTTGGAAAGTTAAGTATGGAAAAGATGGTAAAATAAAGGTTTTTGGTGATGGGTCTCAAACCACATCGCCCGAAAATCCTTTCATAGCCCCAATACCGTTAGTCGCCTCTTACGTACACCCACCGGAAGAAATGGGGTAGTGCTATTCTAAGCCGACACTACACAGCATGTTTTTGCAGTGTTTTTTATATTGTATGGAAAAGTAAAAATCTGGATTCGCAGTTTTTTATACTGTTTTAATAATAATTCGTTTAGTCAACATTTTAGCACATTACCATAAAGTACAATATTTATGACCTGCGAAAATTTCCAGTAAAAGAAAGCTTCAAATAGAAATATGATAAAACAAAGATATTAATGACTATTTCAAGGGATTCGGCTTCAGATTATGTAGCAATAAATACACAAAAACATATTAAACAATGAAAATCAGGATCTTGGTAATGGCAACCTAAAATGGAAGCCAATATATTGAAAGAAGTGAGTGTATGTGTGAGTGACAAACCCACGGGAATGAATGGATGGGTATTATTTTAAGCTACACTACACAGACACACACACAACATCTAGAGGAAAAGCTTTTATTAAACTCTATGGTATTTTTAAGAATTTCTCAGTTATTCCCTTTATAAATCGTATTTTAACTTATTACAATCCAGTCTGATAAATATCCAGAAAAACCCTATAAGAAGCTCTTTCGGTCTCAATTTGTAAACAAGCACTCTTTCCACTACTATATTTTCAAACGGTTTGAGGTCAAAATATATAAGTTAATAACTGCCACTGATTTTGAAATCAATAATTAGTTAGAAAGCTAATTAATAAAACAACCAATTTATATTAATTCAAAGTTTATTAATAGAAACTATTTATACTCACTAGAATTTAAGTATTGAGCCTCAATAAAAATTTATAATTTGCTTGAAACTAGCCTCTGCTACATTATGACACAATTTAAATGCACACTTTACTTATTAATAAATGCATTCTGACAGTGAACCGTCCTAGAATACCACTAAGTCAATTTACCAACAGTATACCTTAGTCGTAACTAGCATATGGCACATAACTGGAGTGAATAAGTACTCTCAAAATTAATATAAATTATTCACTCACATAGTTGTAAATTCTTATATAACACTTCATACAATCATGTTTTTTATAAGAGAAAATATCGATTTGTACTCAAACTCCACATAAAATCTACAAACTTACATTTAGTAGTTATGGCATTTCAAAGTACGATATAAGTATCAGATATTACTAAAAAATAACAAAAGCGATCGTTAGTAAATTTATGTTACTATATTTTAATACAATAACGTACTTTTTAAATCACCAAGACGACATGTAATTTATAATCATTAAAAAAAAATAACAAAGATAAGGAGACACTGGTAGAAACATGTTCGAGTGTAACTTCTATGGTTATTTTCTTTACAATTAACAAGGCACTTGAAAACTTAAACTAATTCATTAAAAGTAAAAGTAAAAGTTGCTAGTAAAAGTGAGGTAATGATCTTTGCAACTGGTAGCAAAAAACTCGATTCTGTGCCACCTATATTTCTAGATGGAAAAAGACTAAAAACTGCAAGTCAGTTCAAATATCTAGGTCACATAGTAACCTGTGATTTAAAGGATGACCTTGATATTGAAAGGGAACGGAGAGCATTGGCTGTCCGAGGCAATATGTTGGCTCGCAGGTTTGCTAGGTGTACGAAGCAGGTCAAGATAACCCTATTTAAGGCGTTTTGCCAGGTTTTCTACACCAGTAGCTTGTGGGTCAATTATACGCTTAGGGCATACAATGCTTTCCGGGTTCAGTACAATAATGCCTTCAGGAGGCTGTTGGGGCTGCCCCGATTTTGTAGTGCGTCACAGATGTTTGCCCAACACCACACGGATGACTTCTACGCCATCAGGCGCAAAAGAGTGGTGTCCTTACTAAGCAGGGTGCGGGCCAGCTCCAACAGTGTCCTGCGGGTTATTGCTGACAAGGTGGACTGTCCCATCCTCAAACACTGGGTCGGACTAATTATTAAGTAATGATTTTTTAATAATTGAACTGAATTTGTGTTATTTATAAACTAGAGTAATTTTATATTAATTAATTAATTTGAATTGTTTTGTTACTAACATAGGTTAAGGAGTACTAACAATAATGGACTTTGGAATTAATAATTAAGCAAACATTCTTATTACATAATAGAAAATTCTTGTCCTTCAAGATCTTTGGATAATGTATACCTAAACATTATTTAAACTTGTAAAAATATAATAAAATTGTTATCTCTTTTCTTGAAATGGCACACAAAAATCAATAATATAATAAAACACAAGATGTGGTATGTTTATTAATCGAATGTTTTTACCAAACGTAGTTTCACTACATACTATGTTGTCAAATATCCAGTTTAATATTTATTTACATCGATTTTAATTATATATTTTTTAAATTAAACATATAAACAAATTCACATTATGTAGCAATGGATATTCTAGGCAAAACCAAATAATAATAATGGTTTAACTTGAAAGGGATACCTTCTATTACTGATAATTACGATATAGCAAAGCCACCAGAAGAAATATTTCTACCAGACGGACGAAAGAATGATGGCATATTAGTAAAATAGTAAAGTAATTTATGTTGTGCAGGATCTATGAAAATCTGATTTCTTTGTTATTTCAGATAAATAGTAGGTCATTTTGTTAGTAAGATCGCCGATCTCTTTCTCTAGATTATTTAATTGCGCACTATGGTCATTGTAGAGGAGTTCCATATTAGCCAATAGTTTTAGTTGTGTTTGAGTATCACTAGCAAGTTTGGTAGCTCGATTGAGTAAAATTTGAGCTCTCTCGCGAGAATCAGCAGTTTGGCTAGCCCGATCGGTTAACGATGCATTTGTAGTCTTGTATTCTTGACGTAATTGCCTAGCCTTGTGTTCCGCTTGCTCAGCGCGGTCCACGACATCATCGGCTTCTTGCTTTACTTGATCTGCGTCACTTTCAATTTTTAAAATAGTTTTTTGTAAGTCTGACAATTTAAGCTGTAATTTTTCTACTTCTTCTTTTGTTTCATTAGCCTTTTTCTGTGCTTGTTCGGTCTCCAAAGCGATAGGCACCAAGTCATTTTTGGCTGCATCAATATCGCTGTTTGCAGCATTTATTGAATTTTTGGCGGCATCTTGAGCAGCTTGAGCTTCTTCTAATGCTTCTAATACCTTATTTGCCATTTCTAATGTTAAATTTGCTTCTTTGTTTACAGCTACAGCATTTTGTTTAAGTGTTTTTGCTTTATCTAAATCAGGCTTTGTTTCAGTGATAATATTTTCAATATCTGTAAGCTGCGAGACAGACGCGTTAATTTTTTGGGACAGTTCGGTTATTTCTTCTGGCTCAATACTAATGGACAAATTAAGTATTTCATTAGCTAGCGTTCTAACTTCAGCTGGAGTACTCGATGTGTTGGAAAGGAATTCTTTCAATTCGTCAGTTAAATCTAAACTTTCATTAGTAACGCGTTCTACAGTAGCTTTGAAATTATCGGCAGTTTTGAAAATATCTTTCGCTTTTGAACGAATAGCAACAGTATCTTGCTTTGCTTGTGAGATTGATCTAAAAAGATCCTCAGCCGTCAATTCGTGTTTTTTGATTCTGTGTTCTGTTTTATTAGCAAAATCCAGAGCTTGCTCAGCTTTTTGCACCTTGATCACAAGAAAGACCTCCACATTTCCCACAAGCAGCACCACCACATATGTCACAGGTATCAGTTTCCTGTCCACACATTTTTTCATTCAATTTTGGTATATGTGAATCCAGTTTTAACAATTGATCTTGCAAATCTTCCAGTTTCTTATCATTTTCATTTTGAGTACGGTTGAAGTGAGCATACTGCATCTGTATCATTCGATCTGTGTTCTTAATTTGTCTATCGGTGTTTGCTACAATGCTCTGAACAGCTTCAGCATCATCAGCTGCAATAATCGCTCTCTGTTTGGCCTCACGAGTAAGATTAAGGGCTCCTTCTAAATTAGCTTCTTGAAGTTTAGTTGCATTGTTGCTTAGATCTTGCGTCTTAGATTTTAGAATGCCAATTCTTTCACGGAGAGCGTCTAAAGTAGCGTTCCCAAGATTTATCTTTGATGTTATTCCATTTAGATTATCATTACTGTTCTTAACTTTTTCATCAGCAGCTTGCAATTGCTTCTGCAATGAAGATATAGCAGAAAGCAGTTCTTTAACTCTTGTCTGGCCGAGATCTGCATTTTGTACTAGATTTTCCACATCTGACAACTTCTTTGTCATTTCTTCAAAATCTCGTGTATACGCTCCTGTTGCTCCAACAAGTTTTATTTGACTAGCATTTCCAATAGCATACTCGGTTTTTATTTTCAGGTCATCAATTATTTTATCCCAGTTATCAAAACATTCACCGCATGTGAAACACTGTGGCGCTTCACCGATATAGCCTCTAGCACATGCATCACATTTGTGGCCACCGATTCCAGGTTTACAGACACAAGCACCATTGTTTCGCATACATTGTTGTGACGTTGATCCAGAGCTATCACATTCGCATTCAAAACATTCTATGTTGGGATCACCCCAATAATTTTCTTCACATTGATCACATTGCCTTCCTCCGTGCCCTGGTATGCATTCACATTTACCTAAGTATGGATTACACTGAGGAGATAAAGATCCCACCGGATCACAGTCGCAAGGATCACAACCAACCCCTAGGGCTATTCTCCAATGGTTGTCTGTGCATTCGTCACAGTTTATTCCTCTCACATTATTGAAACAAGGACACTGTCCAGTAAAACGGTCACAACTTCCCTTTGTGGAGTTTGTTCCTAATCGAGAACAGTTACATTTGTAACAACTTTTTTCAAGAGCATCACCGTAGTATCCATCTTCGCAATACTCACAATGGTCGCCAGCGGTATTATATAAACATTGCAAACATTGGCCTGTATAAGGATCACAATTGCCTGGTTTGGTAATATCAACATTATCGTTACATTCACATTTTTCACAAGTGCCTTTAACTGGGTCTCCAAAGTAGTTGTCGGCGCAAACGTCACATAGGGGTCCTGCATAACCTTCTTTACATTCACACACAACGTCTTTTGTCAGAGGATCTAATTCACAGCGATCAGCATGATTACTCTTATTTGGATCTCCAACTGTACCTGGGCAAGGGCATGGTCGGCACGGTATATCTATACCTAGACGGGGGTCACCATAGTAGCCCTCAATACACCTTTCACACCTGTGACCTTCAGTAAAGTTTTTGCATTCGTTACAAGCACCAGTTTTATCATCGCATTCTTCCGCATGACCATTGCAATCGCATTGCTGGCAATTGGGGAAATTAAAGTATCTGGGTTGACACAAGTCACATGCACGTCCATATGTATTTGCTCTACATTTGCATTGCCCACTAGTAGCGTCACAGAAGTTATCGAGTGAACCGATACTATTGCAGTCACAGCGTTTACAACCAAATTTACTAAAACCGTAAGTACCTGGAGCACAACGGTCGCATCTTCTTCCAACTATATTTTCTACACATTGACAATTACCAGTGTATTGGTCGCATTGATAACTTATTGATCCAGTTGGATCGCATTGACAAGGCTCTGAACCATTTTGAACATAAAATCCGATACTTGCGTGATATTTCTTACAAACCTCTGGAACATATTCCCTGTTGAGGCCATAATAATAGGGATCACCACAGTTGTTGCGATCAAATTCTTCTCTCATATTACTTGCATTAGCAAACATCGGTAGATCTTCAATGGAAGGAATTAGAACAATAGAATCTATTAAAATAGAAGCTCTAACGTTAGGGGCACGGTAATCTTGTCTACCCAAAAATATTCGTACTTCAGTTTTTTTATTCTTTTCAAAGCAAACAGCGGGTGCAACCATCACACTACGTTGGTTAGCTGGTAAGTTTGTGTGCAACGTATCATCTTCAGGTTTCACTTTAGCACATACGGAATCTGAATCGAATGGCATAAGTCGTTTTACGAATATAGTAGCTTCTTCCCAATTAGCTGGCGACTGGGGCTCGTATCTTATCAATATATTGTAATTCATGCTTCTAGAAAGATTATCTACAACAAAAACTAAAGTACTACCTTCAGGTATTTTCATGAATCCTGGCCCTGTCCATGTTTCTTTTCTACCGTCTGAATAGTTTTCCCTAATAACAACATGACAAAGTTGACTCTGAATAGCGTTATCGTCTATTTGGGAATCGCAATGATTCAATTCACCTTCGTAAACAATGGCATCCAATGGACCAACATAGAAGTTTTGAACAGGTTGATCACAACGACGACCAGAAACATTAGGTCTACACTTACATTGACCAGATATAACATCACAATGATTGTCCAGTGAACCACCAACATCACAATCACAAGATAAACAACCATCTTCACTGTCAGAAAGGCCGTAAAACTCTGGCAAACACTGATCACAATTTCTTCCTGTCACATAACGTTTGCAGAAACATTCACCTGTAGAAGCATCACAACCGCGGTCTGTTATTGTACCTAGAGCATTGCAGGTACATGCGTCACATCCATCAGGGTTTTCTGGATCGAAGTTCCAATAACCGTCTTTACAAATATCACACCGGGGCCCGTCAACATTTATCTTGCAGTGACAACTGCCTGCAGTTTTGTTGTTGGCAATGTCAGTTTCATCATCACAAATTCCGTTATCAGTTGTTCCTTGAGGATCACAATCACACTGCTTACAAATATCAGCGCTCTGTATATCCAAATTAGGATCTTTGTAGAAATATGGTTTGCATCTTTCACAATTAACGCCCATTGTATTGTGTTGACAGTCGTTACAAATACCACCGCTTATTTTACCTGTTTTGTTATATACAGCCGGATCAAAGTGGCATGAAGTAGCATGGTTATTGCACGTACACCTTTTACACGCATTCGATGTTTTACCAACAGCAGGTTGCCACGGAAGATCATTATAAAAGTCCTCACAATATTCGCAGTTCAAACCGTGAGTGTTGTGGCTGCACTCACAGCGACCATGCACCATGTTGTTCTTTGACGTGACTCCAGGCATAGGCAAGCATCTGGATGCATGCCCATAGCAAGAACAAGAGCCTCTTACAGTCATTTCATAAATAGCGTAATAATATTTTTCTTTAATATCATGTCTATGATCCAAAAGGTCGTCCCCGAGTGTGTGAAGCTTAGTAAAGTTTATTCTCAAATTAGTCATCCTCAACAAATTTTGCACTTCTTCGGAATAGGGGTTGGTCACATTAATATTAGATGGTAGAACTCTGAATATCACTTCACCCTCTGAAGATGGCGCAACACCCGAATATCTCGATTCGCATACCACTTCCGTCAGTGATTGTTGCGTATGTTTGGGCACGCCAGGAAAAGCTTCATCGCAGTTGTGAGCAAAATATCGATACACACGCCAGGTTTTACCAAAGTCAAATGATCTTTCCACTAACATAGCAGCAGGTCGAAACGTTTTGAACTGTATTATCAAATGCGTAAGATGAAACTCAGCTTCCATGTTCAATTCGATTGTAATATTTTCTTTCCCATTTTCGGATTGCCACCATGATTTCAATCGGGTACCTGGATGGTATTTATAGATAATGTTTTGTATGGGATGCGAGTTTTTATTGTTAATCGTATTACTACTCGGTTCGCACCAAACACATTTCTTTCTCTCTTCCAAATGTGAAACTATGCAATATCGTTCGCTTTCGCGGAGGCCGCATGTGGACGATGCGAATAGTCGAGCTTCGCGACCAATTAGTAAATTTCCAGTAGCGGGATAACAGGAACTGAGTTCGCAAGCCCGATCTAGGATGCGCGGGTCGGCTCGCTGGCGGTCTTGTTCCCGGCTGTACACGGCAGCTCCGCTCGCGATAAGCGCTGATAACAATAACGCGCGCAACGCCATACGCCCGATTTCTGAATTGAGTATTCCAGCTGAGAACAACTTAAGTATCGTTCTGTCGAATTGAAAGCTTAACAACTGAATGAGACAAAACGATACTTAAGTCGTTGTCAGCTTGAATACTCAATTCAGAAATCGGACGATAGTATGGCGGTCGGCACTCGGCGCGCCGCTCACTGCACTGGCGGGGAGCGCGCCGCTTCACTCGCATGGACTCTCGCGCCGTCCCGCCCGCGCGCCCTCTTTGCCCCGCTGCGAGTCTCATGCGACCTACCTACATACACAGGGCCGCACCCACAGATAATATAATACTATACTAGTACAGATACCCAATCCCATACAACGAAGTGTGATGTGCTTAAATACCCTTATTCGACGGGCTATTTCCTAGTTCTTTATTGTTCGCTAGATGGCGATAAATTCGCATGCGTAGCAAATGTAAAGCACATAACATAATAGTTCAACTTAAGGTCACAGATGTCACTACAAAATGATTAAAACAAAATGCATAACAAAGCCCGATATCATAACTCGGCTAATATTAGGAAATGGCGGCTGCGGGGCGCGCGGGGCGGGGGCGCCTCGGTAACACGAGCGAGACAGATTTTATTATTTTATGACTTTCTTTCACTAAATGTTTATTTGCAAATTTGCAAATATGGTCAAGGACAAAATCGTCGACAAGGCCAATTGCGTACGAGTATTACATCTGTTTGTAGATTTTTGTTTTTAATGTTAACAGAGTCGTTGTCGATATTCGTCTCTGCTGTGTGTCGGCTTAGAATAGCACTACCCCATTTCTTACCGTGATTGTTCGTAAGAGACGGCTAAAGATATTGGGGCTTTTTGTGTGATTTTAAGGCGATTCTGTTGGAGACCCACCATCACAAATCTTTGTTTTATAATCTTATCCAACACAAGTTCCAAAAGTGGCGAACGAATTTCTTATACCGAAGCTCTGGCTACCCCTTCTAGGGATATATAGTCCAAAATATATGTGTGTATTTACACATTTATTTATTTAATAACATCCTGCAAGGCGTATTCGTGCTGTAGTGACGACGTGTAATAGCACTACTCCGCATCATTCCGTCAGTGATGTATTGAGCGACTGATTTGAGTTGTTTAGTTTGAGGGTTTAATTTCATTGATTGGTTGGCGATGTGGTGATAAACCAAGAATATTTAATAAAAAATTGTATCTTCCAAGCTGACATTCCACAACCATCTGTGGGTTTGTCGCATTCAAACTTCTGGTTATTACTTCAGAATACTATAATGTCAGCTCAAAATAGTATCATTTAATATTATAAATAATACATTATAATTAATTTTATTGGGTTATGTATGTGGCTCGAATGTTAACCCATTTCCAAAAACAATGATTCTTTTATAATCTATTCTCTACATAAATTTGAAAATGTTGAAAGTACTATGATATTATTTTGAAAAAATCGATAGCTTGTTTCATTCAACTGCAATCATACGGACATTTAACTCAAACGTTAACGCCGAATATCCCCGAACGGGGTTGGCAGAGGTACCAATACTTCTGATAATCACGTGACATTGTCACCGGGTGTTCAGAGTAGCCACGTTTTGCTCGAACAGTGTACTCACGTGATAGGGGGCAGGCCCATCACCGTTTTCTACAAATACAATGTCCCAGGGTTAGAAAATTAGTCGTCTGCAAGATAAGCGGTGTTCTACCCACTGAGCTACTAAGTCGTCATTAAACTACTTATTTTAATTTATCTAGGTACCTACGCGCTACACCTACAGTAAAGAATATTTATCCTATTTGTAAAAAGTATTTATATATCTTGCCACATCACATACATACATATTATTATTTCTCATACAACATTATTACATACATAAATATACTTACGACTAAAAATCCCTAGAAGGGGTAGCCAAAGCTTCGAAAAAGTCAATCACTGAGTTATTAATATTAATTCAAACGTTCACACCGCAAATCCCCGACGGTAGTGCAGACAGGGGTACTAATACTAAAAATCAACTTTCTACAACAAAGTACTAACAGATATAAAAATAACATACATACATATACTCACGGCTATAAATCCCAAGAAGGGGTAGCCAGAGCTGCAGAGCTAGAAACTCCTCAGTCACATTTAAAAGTTGATAGGGTAGAAAATGGTATAAATAAATTATCGTTAGTATACCGTAAGTCGCCTCTTACGTTCACCCACCGGAAAAATGGGGCAGCGGCATTCTAAGCCGACACTACACGGCTAAAAAATAGTGATAAGAAATGGAACAAGGTTATTTTTGAGCGATGCGGCAGGAATTAAAATTATACATATATATTCTCACGCCGTTAGTTCACATTGGGATAGTTAGAGACTATCGATCGCCACTTTGTACGACCCTGACAAACTTGGGACAAACGTGTACGCCGAGGTCGTTAAAAAAATAAAATAACGTAAAAAGCCCCTATACCCCGTGAGTCGCCTCTTGCAATCACCCACGAGTAGTAATAGGGTAGTGTTATTTTAAGTCGACAATTATCACCAATTCGATTACTTGGATAGACGCAAATCAAAACAAGTAAGATACGTCAGTAAACACCATCTCATTTTGGCGCCATCTATTGTCAGTAGTTGAAATCACTAAACATTTTAGTTAAATAGATGTAGTTCTACAATAATCATTTGGGAATACAATTACATAAAAACAAAAATACAGTTTTTTTAATTTTGCTTATAATTGTAATAATTTATGTTTTATGGTATTAAGTGACAAAATAAATTACCGTGTTATATTTATCTAACTGTCTTTTGGCTTTTTAAACGATAATTAGCCACTTTAGGTTTTTATTTTAAAAGCCGACTATATCTTAACTCCATCTATTGAGCGTAGAGGTAATTAAAAACATTTTGTATGAGATGGTATACCATGGCCGCACCAAAGGGAACGTTCAACGTAAATGCCAAACATACCACGGTTAATTTGACTGACTCGATTATTTGCTGTACAAATTTTGTTATCTTAGGCATTAAAATTCAAAACATATCGACTACACATTTTAAGTACCTATAATATATTTCTATATTTGCAAGTAAACAGCATAGGGTAACGTTGATTATTATGTTCGCATTTAGAATCTTGTTTTTGGATCTACAGCATGATAAGTGTTGTTTGAGGCGACTAAGGGTATGAGCGTTTTTATCAACGAATACAAAAACTTACTTTAAGAAGTTTTGGTACATGACTCCCAAAAGTGGTTGATCTTTTGACACCCAAGCCTAGGCTACAACTATTTGAGATTATGACAAAGCAATTGTAGAGTCAGTTAATTTAAATTTTTGACTACAAAAAAAACCTTGATTACAAAAACGTTAGTGCCTTTGGCGAATTGATTTAATTGATCTAATTAAGTTTTCAAAATGTGTAATAAAGATTAGATAAGCAATAAAAAAGAAGTCCTTGTGTACGATATGTGAACAATATACGGCTGATAAAGGGCCAAAAACAAGATACTGATTATATTAATACAAAAGCGGTTTAGTTTTATGTTTCAATACCAAAAACATGTACAACGGGGATCTTTGATACATAGGGTATATCTTTTTACATACATTTAAGCTTCATCAAATAGTCTAAAAAAAAAATTCCTATTATAAATATAAAAATATACGCACATATTATACGCAGATCAAGTTAGCCCCAAACTAAGTGGAACTTTTATTATGAACTAAGAAATAATCATTTATGCTCATCACATAAATGTTGCTCTCAGCTATGATCGAACCCGCAACCTCCGGTCTGAGAAGCTAGTCTTTTATTCACTCAGCCACGGACGTCGTCGTCCATTGTAACAAAGATGTCAATTTCCTCAAAAGAATATGGACCCTCAAGTTTCAAGTGCGGCCCTGTACGATCTTGCGGCGGGCGACGACCGAGCCACCCGCGCGCCGTGCCGCCGCCGCCGCCGTTCTCCGAAATGGGCACTAGGCAACAAAAATAACGCACCATTTTCGGATGCGCTTTTGTCTTTTTTGCTCCTCTTTAGACCGAGTTGTACTCTCCTTACACATGTTCATTCATCTGTACACCCTTCAAATTAGACGAGCTAAATAATTATACTAAAACTTATCACAGACCAAAAGCAACATTTATATAGTTGGCAGTTTGTTAACGATACTGAGTTACTGACGACACAGTTTTCCGCTCTAAACATCCGTTGTTAGATAAGGTTCAACAATCATAAAGAGACAAGAGCTTACTATACTTTACAGCATGCGCTAAAGCTGTGTAAGGCGATGTTATTAAAGGAAAGAAAAATTTCGACACTGGCGGGGTTCGAACCCGCGACCTTCGGGTATACGCCCCCGTCGCTCTGCCAACTGAGCTACAGTGTCAGTTGGCATCCAGCGCGAAATTTCTCTATCCTTTGTTTCTTTTTTACACGTTCAAGAGTAGTGTTTGCGTTTCCCACCTCCGAATTTTAACTAATTCGGACGGCCACTTGTCTATCTTTTCAGATAGAATGCAAATGTAGGAAACGCCTAACTGTCACATAATTTAATGTTTTTTTGACATGAATTCCTCATGTGGGGATTATTACTCATAAATAAAAGATGTTATTAAAGGAAGGAAAGAAAAATTTTGCGGAAGGTCGCGGGTTCGAACCCCGCCAGTGTCGAAATTTTTCTTTCCTTTAATAACATCTTTTATTTATGAGTAATAATCCCCACATGAGGAATTCATGTCAAAAAAACATTAAATTCTGTGTAAGGCGACCTAAAAATGGATACCTTGCATTACATCATATATGCGATTGCACATTTTTTCACTAAGTTTAGGACTACGTCGCACAAACTAATACTAGAGAATCCTAGTATTAGTAATATTTATGAGACCTTTATTTTTAGTGTTCCTAGTATAAAATATGTCTTGGTCATGAAAATATGTGAAGACATTGATATAATTCTATTTCTTTTTGAAATGTAAAATAAACGGCGTTATAATGTTTCAAATTAAATTGCAAAATTGCAACATGTTTGAGTATTCAGCATTAATAAAGTCTATCTATATCTAGAGTACTAAATTTGTAGGCGTATTTTTCGTCTTCGTCAAATTCATAATATTAACGGTTTATTACTATACGTTATATTACTTATAAATTGAACACATATGACGACTATTTTCTATTGTGGACTTAAGAAACCGACATCAGAGATCTTTTAATAATTGTAGCTTTTAAGACATTTTTAATGACAGCATATAAATCACGGTGGCAGATATATTGTGGTTAATTTGAGTTACTCAGTGAGATAAAAATATAGGTAGAGGCAAAGATAATATAATACATAACATAACATAAACATAAATAATACTATAAAAATAATATAATACTATGCTATTTACAGAGAAAGGGCTAATTAAAATTGTAGGCTAATATTGTTTCGAGTTGCGACAGAAACAGCTGAGCAATAATACAATACGTAATTGTTTGGTAAATATAAAAATAAAAGAAAAGAAAATTTATCATAGCACTCATCACAGTAAAACGTAAACTTTTTACAAACCTGAAATAGAAGTACAAAGGGCGATCACTTAAAGAGTTTTCCTCCACAACCTTTGGATGGATAGGTCAGTAATTATAAGGTAATTATAGTTAGATTTACCAACGCTGAGCTTACTATACAAGCTGGGATGGATAAATACACCTCTAATCTCTCACTTACGCAAAGCATAAATATAACACACACATACATACATATACTCACGGCTATAAATCCCTTGAAGGGGTAGTAGCCAGAGCTAGGGAATTAGAAATTCCTCAGCCATTTTTGGAAATTGCGTGGAGTAAAGATGGTGAAATAAAGGTTTTTGGTTATGGGTCTCCAACAGCAACGCCCAATAATCCCTTAAAAGCGAGAATACCGTTGGTCGCCTTATACGTACACCCACCGGAAGAAATGGGGTAGTGATTTTCTAAGCCGACACTACACAGTAAAAAATATAAATAAATATATATATCATTAATCATTATACCCGGAGAATTGCTGTCTATAATAATCAAATCATAACCGTAAGAATACTGTTTTTTTGCCCTTTTGACCTTTGTATATTCCATTTGATGTTTATTTATACGTTTTGAAAGTGTCGACGAAATGAGGGCGGCATTTCGCTCCCACCGAGTATAAAATACCTGACGTGCGGACCAGCGAAATACCAAACAGGGCTATTTCGTAAAAAGTTAATTATAATTGTACACAAAATAATATTAACCATGATAGCTCAGGGGGTATACAGTCGGGCCTACTATATGTGTTGTTAATTTATCATGGTTTTTAACGATACATGTGGGAAATCATATCGCTAAGTTGCAGTTTGTATTCGTATAAAACGGCAATAGGCCTGTCCCCATTTAGCGAGGACAGATACCAAGCAAAACGTAGGTATTCTAAACACCAGGTGACGTGATTCTCAAAACCGACCCTTTGAGGATATACGGCGCGGCGTGAAGGTATGAGTTTATTTATTTATTTTATAAGTAAAATATAATTTTATGTCATTAAGTTACTATGACATGACATGTTATAAATCTGTATAAGTTAACACCTAACCGTTAGAACTAAAACTAAATTTAAGATACTTGCTAGTTATTGCGACCAGTCTCGACAATGATTGAGTTTCGTAGTTACAATTCAAGGACCAACCGCTGATGGTTTAAGTACAAAAATATGTATACTAATTTAAAAAATCCCAAATCCATAGTAATTGTGGACACTATAAGTCTCAATTCCATGACAATAAGTGGCCATTGAACCAATTTCCATGGCTACTCCTTCACTAAAGAAAGAGCAACACTCTCTTATAAAGAGGTTTGCTATTCTACTCTGCGCAATGTGGTGAACAGTTACGGAAATATGCCTTAAGCTTAAAGCTTTTTCAACGTCTTAAATAATAAATATGTTAAAAATATAATAATCATTGTTAGTCAATCATGTTAGTAGGATACATCTATTATTCAGTCATTTTAAACAAATATAAAGGGTAGCAATAAAACGAGTGACTGAAAATTACAGTTCTAAGTGTCAAAATTTATTAATTTGAGTTATAGAATTACTAAGTGAGCGACTGACTGCGAGTGACGAGAAATCAACAGAACAGCAACTTACAAACATTAATTTGAGTTACTTGAAATATCAAATGAGCAGCTTCATAATATTTGAGCGACCTCATTTTTTTCAATATTTGGCAAATGTATTTTTTTATACTGAGCGGCATTTTATCTTAAATGAAGTGTTTCGAATACAAAAACCACTTTGAAAAGCAAGCAAGTATGCATATAGGCATGCATCAGGCATTTAGGTGCTCGCTCCGCTGCGCTTATCGCTCGTTTTATACATAATCTAACCTAACCTAACCTAACTAAATGTGACCTAAGAACCTTTTTTGACCATCTTCAGTGGCACGTGTGTAATTCCGCGACCAAATACATTCAGAATTCACGAAGTCGCTCACTTAGTAATGAAGTCGCTCGGATAAAATTTTGATATCTGAAATGGATTTATCACAATCCACTTTTTGTAAGCTCATTCTGGATTTTATTATAAATCAATATTCGTCGTCAGTTTAGTTAATTTTTCGCTTACTCAAATTCATGCCGCTCAAGTTATTAAAACAGTATGTCATCATCAGTCGCAAAGTTTTTTTTTGTTCGCTCGTTTTACAATTCCCCAAATATAAACATTGAATTAATATAATATACATGTTTTTAACTTGTTTGGGGTTGTTTTAGAATAGCAACAACCCATTTCTTTCCGTGGGTGTCTAAGGTAATTGGGTCTTTTAAGCTATTGTTGGGATATTTGGCTGGAGAGCTTTACAATCTTCGCCCTACTTAAATACCAATACTGACAATGAATTAACTGGCTACCCCTTTTATGGATTAAAAGCCGTGAAGCCGTACGTATGTAAATTTTTCAGGATAATATAAACTTAATTTTTCAACTTCGCGATTTATAAAAATGTTATACATCACAAAAACTATTGACTGTTGACCTAATTGTATTGCTTTGAAAATGTCTATCTCATAAACTATTTATTCTAAGAAAAATATTTAGGAAACCTCAATGTCTTTTTTAAATACCCATTGATGTCTCACAAGTATGTTTTGTTCTTTGCTATATTAAATGGAGTTAAGGGTTGAAATAATAAGCATAATTTTTTTTATCAGAAATCGCACAATATTTTCATTCTTACAAACTTTCATGCCTTTCCATGTTTTTTGATAAATATTGATTACTTATATTATATTATAAGACAAAACTTCTACAATACAACTAAAGGGTAATAAATAAAGGTACCGAGTTCTAAAAAGGCAGCTGCCTACATACTTAGGTATGTTTTGTAAGTAAAGTAAACTTTAATAAAATACTCTACCGCAATGAGAACTTAATGTCATTGAGGTTTTAAGTCACGAATATATTGAATGAATGGAAGAGAATAAGATAAGAGATCGTCGTTGAAATAAAATTTTATGCCAAAGTTCAACCGATAAGAGAGATCGCCGAACTCTAAACAAGAGGCCGTATTTATTTGCCGCGTGTATATTTAGGATACTTGATCATATTCATAAATGGATTTTGATAAATACCATGCGTATAAGTATATGTAAATAAATGATTTCGTTATTACAACTAGGTTGGCATTGAAGCTTGGCATGCCGAAAATTGCATCAAACATGTTTTCTGTTCAACATTTTCATTGATATTTTCAAAACTTTTTGTTTTTATCGATTCAGGCAAAGTGAAAGGCTGGACACATCCAACACTCACATATATTAGGAAAGTGAGGAATAGTTAGCTTGCGTTGTTTTTCTTGCTGTTTTTTCTTTAAAAAGAACTCTATATTCTTCCGCCTATAATAAACTATTTCCAAAGGATCGTGTTTGATTTTGCCCGGCTGGAAAATAAACGATGTCAAAAAAAATAGAACTTCGCTACTTTCGAACAGTCAAATATGTTTTAAGCGCGTGCTAGTTTCATTTAGTGCATAGTTTCCCACAGACATACATGGGAATCTATCATGCAAAGTTTGATAGAGATCGGTCTAGCCGTTTAGGAGGAGTGATGTCATAAGCGATATACAAAAGTTGGGGGTAACTGGAGCTTCGCACCAATTAAATTCAAGGCTTTTCTAGCTAACCTGTTTTATTTTGATTTAGTTATTATGAATTATGATTCAAGAAATGAGTATATCCGATAATATAGTCCTTTATGATCCACACTGCACACCAATGCATATTAATTGTTATACTTTATTTCGATCCAATTATTGACAGTGAAACAGTTTCCACATAAATTTTAAAATAATTCATATATGATATTCCTAATACCTGCACTGTGCTTCTGAGTGTCGGGATCTGTTGTTGTAACTTATTTATTCATCAAATAAAAGCTCTAATCATTCAAAATTTTAATAATCGTTAGTTGATTGCAGCTTTTTTGGATAAATCCAACAGCAAAAATTGAGGATTAGAGGAGAATTGGTTAGCAAGAGGAGGACAACTTAAACCTGGCTTATTTCTAAACCAGGTTTAATATAATAAAAAAAATTGCATTTCCGGGCACTTCACAGGGTCCTCTATTGGTGGTTAACGGTTGGACGTTTATTTACTGGACACCCTGTATACGAGGGGCATGCCAAAAAGAAACTAGATACTCTTTTCTCATTTAATCGACACTGGCAAGCTATACACCATCTTATGGGCTGGTTTTTATTGACATATATAGACAATATAGAACGCACTTCTTTTATTTATTTTTTATTGGAATGAGCATCATTTTTCCGAGAATCTGACGGGAATTCACTTGCAACAATGGAGCTCAGTCGACGTGATTTTCGCGCTATGATTTATTATAACTTTAAAAAAAGGTTTAAAGCCTCAAGAATGTTTTGAACTTTTGGCTTCTACTTTTGGTGAGTCTGCTTGTTCCCGAGCAACAGTATTCAATTGGTTTGCTTAATTTAAAAGACGACGGGGATGTCTCGAAGATGAAGCGAACACAGGACGGCCGCCAACCGCGGTCACGCAAGAAAACGTTCGTGCAGTCGAAAAACTTATTCGCGAAAACCGACGAATTACATATGTAGAGCTAGAGCGAGAACTAGGAATTGGATCAGCAGCAATGCAAACCACCTTTCTCTCCGTAAACGTTGTTCGAGATGGGTGCCTCACAAACTTACCGATGAGCAGAAAGACCGTCGTGTGGATTGGTGCCTATTCATGATAGATAAATTCAACGGAGGAGAGAAAAAAAAACGTATATGATATACTGACTGGTGATGAAACATGGTTATATAACTATGATCCCGAATCAAAGCGACAGTCGACTGTACGGTGCTTTGAAGACGAGCCAACTCCAACGAAATGTCGCCGTGAACGAAGCACACAGAAACAAATGGTCGCGTCGTTTATCTGCAAAACGGGTCATATTGCTACTGTTGTGCTAGAGAATGAAAGAACGGTGAACTCCGAATGGTATGTGACAGTTTGTGCTCCAACAGTAATATCAGCTTGGTGTGACAAGCGACCGAAGTCAGGAATCCGGCACCTTCTCTGGCACCACGACAATGCGGCGCCGCACACGTCTGCCTGAACACTAGACTTTTTCAACTCGAAAAATGTGTCAATTCTCCCTCACCCGCCATATTCCCCTGACCGAGCGCCTTGTGATTTTTACTTGTTTCCAAAAATCAAAGAAAAACTTAAGAGGAAGAAGTTTGAAAGCAAAGAAGATGCGCTGGTTGCCTATAATTTAGAGATTTCTGAGGTATCCAAAGAAGAGTGGTCACAGGTATTTTCCAATTGGTTCAGACGTATGGAAAAGTGTATACGTGCTCAGGTTGAATACTTTGAAAAGATCGATACTTGTAATAAAGAATAAATTTTATAATTTTTGAGTATCTAGTTTCTTTCGGCATGCCCCTCGTACGCTACATAGAGCATCATGTTTTTATTGTTGTCAGACTAACTGGTGCTGGCTGAAAACCAGCGTGCCGCATCTGACGTGTCCTGCGAGACACGCGGCTCAGCACGTAATGCTGAGCCAGAATCAATTTGGCAATATGATATTTGTATGTTTTTTGTTGTAGTTTTTATTTTGTTTTTGCCAAATAAATTATTTTCTATCTCTTTCTAGTTGTATGTAGTGAAAACTTAAAATATTTACACCAATTCCAGTATATTCGTTATGAAATGCCGTCTTAGTGCTGTCCTTCTTTACCCAAGGAATTCAAATTTTAGTTCATTACGTCAAGTAGTATATTTCTCACCGTAATTTCCTGTTCATTCCTGTTCCCGAGGGAAAAATGCTATACAAATTATAAGAAACTCGTCAAATTCATACCTAATTTCTGTTATGCGCTATTTTATATTGTTCTTTATAAGTTAACTTCGTAAGCCCAGTCGTTTTGGCTGTACGTTGTGTATCGGGTTACTGTTTCATATATTAAATAAAGACCATCCTACGGGAACACTGATTATATTCCGGCATGAAAAATTACTTTAAGTAATGCTAAGTCAGCTATATTTATTTATCAAAATCCATCGAGTTATTCCAACATGATGTAAATATTTAGAAAATATAAAAATCTTGTTTTTGACACCCTTAAACATATTTTTTTCATATTTTCCGACTCAATTGCCAAAAGTAACTGAAGAATTTCTAATTCTAGAGCTACCAGTATTTGGGAAACATAGTCGTGAGTATATGTATGTATATTAAATGAATTGTTTATTTATACTACTCGTACAACAGGTCCCTTTTTTTAATAAATCTGAATTAATGTATATTTTATTTTTTTATATAATTGTGGCGTCCCGTCGGCGTCTGCTGAAAACTGAAGTAGGTTAAAATTTTGTAAGAATGGTGGTTGATTTTCAAATAAGCATATTTTCATTGTACAGAGAGGTAAAAGGAGGCATGTGTTGTGTTCCAGCGCCGCGCCAATTAAACATTCGATTACCTATGAATACAAAAATCCTAAGCTTATACAAGATTTCAGTTCGTAATATTAAAGCTAAACTTGTTGGGAAGACTAGGTTACTTCACAAATCTTAAATAACATTTCCCAGAGCTAGGAAACCACAGAAACTGATTATAATGTAAGATGATCAGTGCGTTATGCGTTTAATAGCTTCAACGGGAACATAGTCTGAATGAGCAGTTGGCTGAAGAATAACATAACAGAATGGGAATAGATATAAACGGAAAAGAAGTGATGTTCAGAAGTCTTAGTACCTCTGCCAACCCCTTCGGGGATATGTGGCGTGAACGCTTGAGTCTTGAGTCTCCAGCCAATCATGGAAATTGAGCGGGGAAAGGATTGTAAAATATAGCTTGACGGTGATGAGTCTCCATCATCAACTGCATCACTCGCTTGCAAATTCGCTTAAAAAGTCCCAACATTTTAAATCGTCTCTTAGGACACCCGTGGCAGAAATGCACCAGTTCTTTTCTAAGTTGACACTACACAGCTTTACTACGGTGATGATAAGAGTGAAATATTATTTTTTAAAATTTTTGTCTTGTTGTGCTACACAAAAACACAGTACAAATATTAATATAGTTTAAAAAAACACGCTTTTCACTTTTTAGTCCGAAACAAACAGAAATTATTTAATCTTGCCGATCCTAATTATAAATCTATGAAATTATTAAATTGTCGCTGATTCTTGATAATTGAACAAAGTTTTAATTAAATCAGTCCGTTTAAAATGAGTTCAGAGGAGTCGGTTACATACATACATACAGGTGAAGCTAATATAAGTGTTTTAAAATGAAAATCCACTAATATTAATCAATTAATTACATTTCATACCACAACTTGTTGATAATTACAAAATGGGGTGAAATTATTCAAATTCTACTCTGCTTCTACTCTGAACAACAGGTGAGAAAAAGTAAGGTAATGTTCAGATGATATAAGGCGTGAACGTTTCAGTTTGAGTTTATTGTAGAATAAATTTGTGAATTATACCGCGAAAAATATTCTCGGTAGTCCAAATATACTTTCAATCGACTTGTAAAGAAAAATAGTCCACTCTTCAACAGCTCGTGAAAGATATTATTTTGTGACATATAATGTGTGTTTTTTTTTATATTTTATGAAAAAGTAAAAATATATTACAGAAAATCTGGATTTGCAATATTTTATACTTTTTTAATAATATATCGTGTAGTCAAAATTTTAGCTCATTCCCAAAGAGTACAATATTTATGACCTGCGAAAATTTCCAGTAAAAGAAAGCTTCAAATAGAAATATGATAAAACAGAGATATTAATGACTATTTCAAGGGATTCGGCTTCAGATTATATAGCAATAAATACACAAAACAATATTAAACAATGAAAATTTTTATGGCAACCTAAAATGGAAGCTAATATATTGAAAGAAGTGAGTGTATGTGTGAGTGACAAACCCACGGGAATAAATGGATGGGTATTATTTTAAGCTACACAACACAGACACACACAACATCTAGAGGAAAAGCTTTTATTAAGGGCGTCCCCGGAAAAATAGGTTGATATTGATTGTTTGGAAATTCTATAAAGTCTGATTTGATGATGTTGATATGACATGAATAAAATATATGTTGGTGATTAGTTCATGGTGTTAAAATTTGATGTTTAACATTTTAATAATTTGTTGAAAAATATGATGAAAAAAATTGAATTGGAACATGTTTTGTTTCCATAAAAACCGTATAGGCTCCACTGGCATAACATACATGTGAACTCATTATGTGTCTATATACGCGTAGCTTTAAGATCTGTAACTTTGATGTTTAACTTTTCATTTAAACATTTTAGTTATTCAATAAAACTAAATAAAGTACATTTATCCTGCGCGCGCGTTTTTTCCGTCCCTGTTACTCTCAGTAAATTTGACATAAGAGTGAGCGCAATAGCTGCAAAATGCGGGGAGGCCCTTAAACTCTATGGTATTTTTAAGAACTTCTCAATTACTCCCTTTATAAATCATATTTTAACTTATTAAAATCCAGTCTGATAAATATCCAGAAAAACCCTAGAAGCTCTTTCGGTCTCAATTTGTAAACAAGTACTCTTTCCACTACTATGTTTTCAAACGGTTTGGGGTCAAAATATATAAGTTAATAACTGCCACTGATTTTGAAATCAATAATTAGTTAGAAAGCCAATTAATAAAACAACCAATTTATATTAATTCAAAATTTATTAACAGAAACTATTTTTACTTACTAGAATTTAAGTATTGTGCCTCAATAAACATTTATAATTTGTTTGAAACTAGCCTCTGCTACATTATGACACAATTTAAATGCACACTTTACTTATTAATAAATGCATTCTGATAGTGAACCGTCCTAGAATACCACTAAGTCAATTTACCAACAGTATACCTTAGTCGTAACTAGCATGGCACATAACTGGAGTTAATACGTACTCTCAAAATTAATATAAATTATTCACTCACATAGTTACTACATAACACTTCATACAATCATGTTTTTTATAAGAGAAAATATCGATTTGTACTCAAACTCGACATAAAATCTACAACTTACATTTAGTAGTTATGGCATTTCAAAGTACGATATAAGCATCAGATATTACTAAAAATAACAAAAGCTGTCGGTAATAAATTTATGTTACTATATTTTATTACAATAACATACTTTTTAAATCACCAAGACGACATGTAATTTATAATCATTAATTTTTTTTAACAAAGATAAGGAGACACTGGTAGAAACATGTTTGAGTGTAACTTCTATGGTTATTTTCTTTACAATTAACAAGGCACTTGAAAACTTAAACTAATTCATTAATAATTAAGCAAACATTCTTATTACATAATAGAAAATTCTTGTTCTTCAAGATCTTTGGATAATGTATACCTAAACATTATATAAACTTGTAAAAATATAATAAAATTGTTATCTCTTTTCTTGAAATGGCACACACAAATCAATAATATAATAAAACACAAGATGTTGTATGTTTATTAATCGAATGTTTTTACCAAACGCAGTTTTACTACATACTATGTTGTCAAATATCCAGTTAAATATTTATTTACATCGATTTTAATATATTTTTTTTAATTAAACATATAAACCATTTCACATTATGTAGCAATGGATATTCTAGGCAAAAACAAATAATAATAATGGTTTAACTTGAAAGGGATACATTCTATTACTGATAATTACGACATAGCAAAGCCGCCAAAAGAAATATTTCCACCAGACGGACGAAAGAATGATGGCATATAAGTAAAATAGTAAAGTAATTTATGTTGTGCAGGATCTATGAAAATCTGATTTCTTTGTTATTTCAGATAAATAGTAGGTCATTTTGTTAGTAAGATCGCCGATCTCTTTCTCTAGATTATTTAACTGCGCACTATGGTCATTGTAGAGGAGTTCCATATTAGCCAATAGTTTTAGTTGTGTTTGTGTATCACTAGCAAGTTTGGTAGCTCGATTGAGTAAAATTTGAGCTCTCTCGCGAGAATCAGCAGTTTGGCTAGCCCGATCGGTTAATGATGCATTTGTAGTCTTGTATTCTTGACGTAATTGCCTAGCCTTGTGTTCCGCTTGCTCAGCGCGGTCCACGACATCATCGGCTTCTTGCTTTACTTGATCTGCGTCACTTTCAATTTTTAAAATAGTCTTTTGTAAGTCTGACAATTTAAGCTGTAATTTTTCTACTTCTTCTTTTGTTTCATTAGCCTTTTTCTGTGCTTGTTCGGTCTCCAAAGCGATAGGCACCAAGTCATTTTTCGCTGCATCTATGTCGCTGTTTGCAGCATTTATTGCATTTTCGGCGGCATCTTGAGCAGCTTGAGCTTCTTCTAATGCTTCTAATACCTTATTTGCCATTTCTAATGTTAAATTTGCTTCTTTGTTTACAGCTACAGCATTTTGTTTAAGTGTTTTTGCTTTATCTAAATCAGGCTTTGTTTCAGTGATAATATTTTCAATATCTGTAAGCTGCGAGACAGACGCGTTAATTTTTTGGGACAGTTCGGTAATTTCTTCTGGCTCAATACTAATGGACAAATTAAGTATTTCATTGGCTAGCGTTCTAACTTCAGCTGGAGTACTCGATGTGTTGAAAAGGAATTCTTTGAATTCGGCAGTTAAATCTAAACTTTCATTAGTAACGCGTTCTACAGTAGCTTTGAAATTATCGGCAGTTTTGAAAATATCTTTCGCTTTTGAACGAATAGCAACAGTATCTTGCTTTGCTTGTGAGATTGATCTGAAAAGATCCTCAGCCGTCAATTCGTGTTCTTTGATTCTGTGTTCTGTTTTATTAGCAAAATCCAGAGCTTGCTCAGCTTTTGTAACTGCACCTTGATCACAAGAAAGACCTCCACATTTCCCACAAGCAGCACCACCACATATGTCACAGGTATCAGTTTCCTGTCCACACATTTTTTCATTCAATTTTGGTATATGTGAATCCAGTTTTAACAATTGATCTTGCAAATCTTCCAGTTTCTTATCATTTTCATTTTGAGTACGGTTGAAGTGAGCATACTGCATCTGTATCATTCGATCTGTGTTCTTAATTTGTCTATCGGTGTTTGCTACAATGCTCTGAACAGCTTCAGCATCATCAGCTGCAATAATCGCTCTCTGTTTGGCCTCACGAGTAAGATTAAGGGCTCCTTCTAAATTAGCTTCTTGAAGTTTAGTTGCATTGTTGCTTAGATCTTGCGTCTTAGATTTTAGAATGCCAATTCTTTCACGGAGAGCGTCTAAAGTAGCGTTCCCAAGATTTATCTTTGATGTTATTCCATTTAGATTATCATTACTGTTCTTAACTTTTTCATCAGCAGCTTGCAATTGCTTCTGCAATGAAGATATAGCAGAAAGCAGTTCTTTAACTCTTGTCTGGCCGAGATCTGCATTTTGTACCAGATTTTCCACATCTGACAACTTCTTTGTCATTTCTTCAAAATCTCGTGTATACGCTCCTGTTGCTCCAACAAGTTTTATTTGACTAGCATTTCCAATAGCATACTCGGTTTTTATTTTCAGGTCATCAATTATTTTATCCCAGTTATCAAAACATTCACCGCATGTGAAACACTGTGGCGCTTCACCGATATAGCCTCTAGCACATGCATCACATTTGTGGTCACCGATTCCAGGTTTACAGACACAAGCACCATTGTTTCGCATACATTGTTGTGACGTTGATCCAGAGCTATCACATTCGCATTCAAAACATTCTATGTTGGGATCACCCCAATAATTTTCTTCACATTGATCACATTGCCTTCCTCCGTGCCCTGGTATGCATTTACATTTACCTAAGTATGGATTACACTGAGGAGATAAAGATCCCACCGGATCACAGTCGCAAGGATCACAACCAACCCCTAGGGTTATTCTCCAATGGTTGTCTGTGCATTCGTCACAGTTTATTCCTCTCACATTATTGAAACAAGGACACTGTCCAGTAAAACGGTCACAACTTCCCTTTGTGGAGTTTGTTCCTAATCGAGAACAGTTACATTTGTAACAACTTTTTTCAAGAGCATCACCGTAGTATCCATCTTCGCAATACTCACAATGGTCGCCAACGGTATTATATAAACATTGGCCTGTATAAGGATCACAATTGCCTGGTTTGGTAATATCAACATTATCGTTACATTCACATTTTTCACAAGTGCCTTTAACTGGGTCTCCAAAGTAGTTGTCAGCGCAAACGTCACATAGGGGTCCTGCATAACCTTCTTTACATTCACACACAACGTCTTTTGTCAGAGGATCTAATTCACAGCGATCAGCATGATTACTCTTATTTGGATCTCCAACTGTACCTGGGCAAGGGCATGGTCGGCACGGTATATCTATACCTAGACGGGTGTCACCATAGTAGCCACCTTTCACACCTGTGACCTTCAGTAAAGTTTTTGCATTCGTTACAAGCACCAGTTTTATCATCGCATTCTTCCGCATGACCATTGCAATCGCATTGCTGGCAATTGGGGAAATTGAATATGATATTTGTATGTTTTTTGTTGTAGTTTTTATTTTGTTTTTGCCAAATAAATTATTTTCTATCTCTTTCTAGTTGTATGTAGTGAAAACTTAAAATATTTATACCAATTCCAGTATATTCGTTATGAAATGCCGTCTTAGTGCTGTCCTTCTTTAGGGCGTATACAGAAAGAAAGCTGGAAACTTATAAGCGCTTACCGGCGCTTGACAGCGCTGGTAACCCGCGCAGGAAAATATATGAACGCGCGCCGATAAGCACCGAACGGCGCCGACAAGTTCCGATAAGCTTCAACACGCGCTGGTCAGCGCTGGCCGCTGCCATTTAAAATTAATAAACATCTGGGACAACACGTGCAATTACAACAGGCATATTTATTTTGATGAATATTAAAACACCGAGTTACTATTTATTAAAATGGATAGTGACATGTTGATATCCTTAGTCTTCAGTAAGCAACCTGTGTGGGATAAAAGGGATAAAAGGCATTGAAATAGAAACGTGACTGACAAATGTTGGAAAGAAATAAGTGAGGCAATGAATGAAGATGGTAAGTATTAATTGATTTTATATTTGTTTCTCGACTTAAGTAAAGTTAATAAACAGTTAAGTTTTGTAAGTTCTTTATTTAAATAATATGTCTGAATAAAATGTTATTTAGGTGGTGATGCCGTAGCTAGTTAAATAATTAATTGTTGTAAGTCAATGTATTGTGTAAAAAATAGTCAACGTAAATATTTCTTATATCCATTGCTTCATTTGTAGGGTGATTTGCTCTATTCCACCTTAAATGTGTTGTATTTACAGGAGTAAAATTTCGGTCAATACCTTCTTTATCGATTATAGTGTTGTGTAAAACACAAACACATTTAACAATTTTTTCTGCTAAATCAACATTACATTCAATGCATTTAGAAAGTAGTCGCCATTTTGAGTTCGCTATGCCGAACGCACACTCAACACATTTTCTGGCTCTCGATAGACGATTATTAAATTTTTTTTGGTCTGAAGACAAATCTCGGCCACCAAAAGGTTTTAATAAATATTTTAGCAATGGATATGCTTCATCGCCTATAAAAACAAACGGTGCTTTCACGTTCGTTCCTGGAAAATATTCCGGTTCTGGAATATCCATCTCCCCGGTATTTAATTTTTTATATAGTTTGGAAGCCTTAAATGTTCCACCGTCGCTCTGTTTATCAAATCCACCAACTTCAACTATTGTAAATTTATAATTCGCGTCGGCGACTGCTTGCAGAATCATAGTTCTTTTGTAGGTATAGGCATATGTTTTGGTTGTAATTCATCCCATAATATACTGACTGTTTCTTCAATTATCGCCTTTACTGTAGAAATCCCCATTCTAAATTCAGATGCCAAATGCGCAAATGATGCACCAGTTGCAAGATAGCTGAAATAAAAATAAAATATTTTATGTTTCAGAGAACAAAGTCAGGAAGAAATGGAAATATTTGAGGGACCAATTTGCAATCGAACATGGAAATTGTTCAATTGAGCAATGAAATGTTCCACGTTCTGGGGATGGAGCATCTACTTCCTATGAACCAAAATGGCCATATTACAAATCCCTGCTGTTTTTGAAAGATATCGTTAAGGCAAGAAAATCTTCGGGAAATCTGACCAAATCGAAACGTCAATTATCAATAGAATCTGAGCCACAAACCAGTGATTTTAATTATGTCCAAGGTGATTCTAATCTCGACCAAGACAATCTCGATCTAGACAATCTCGATCAAGACGATTCAAATCTAAATCAAGCCAGCCCAAGTAACGTCTCAGAGAGGTCAGCAAGCACCAAATCATCGAAAGAGAGCTCAGTACCACGCAAAAAAAAAACAACACATTCCATCAGAATATGTTAGACATAGAGAAGCAAAAATTGGAGTATTCGAAAAACAAAAGAAGTCAGTATGAAGATGATGATAATTTATTTTTCCTATTCGTAAGATACCTCAAGAACGACTGCTGTCATTTCGTAATGACTGATATGCATAAACAGTAAATGATTATGCATATCAGTCACATTTTTCATCACACTCATCTCTCTCTAGGTACTCACCGTATACGCCATCACCACCACCATTTACACATCAATCACCAGATACACACACCACTCAATTGTTATCAGCAACACTCCAGTCACCACCAATCACACATCAATCACCAGATACACACACCACTCAATTGATATCAGCAACACTCCAGTCACCACCAATCACACATCAATCACCAGATACACACACCACTCAATTGATATCAGCAACACTCCAGTCACCACCAATCACACATCAATCACCAGATACACACACCACTCAATTGATATCAGCAACACTCCAGTCAATCACAAATCAATCATCAGATCTAAACAATTATTTTCATTCTTTTTCTAAGAGCATATCAGAATACCCTTATGAGGATCATAATTAAGTACACCTTTTTATAAAAATGTGAATCAGAAATAAAAATATATTACCCTAAAACGGTTTGTTTTTTATATTTTTGTTATTGAGATCAGTTAGGCTGATATCAATTAAATATTCATTTTTACTTATCGTCAGTCAACTTAAAGGTCAGAAGTTATTCTATAAATAAATATATTTTAATATTTTTAAAAATCTACCTAATATATAAATAACTTTATCTTTGAATAGCTGTTCCCCGCGACATATACTGTCGCGGACATTTTTTTAGATCGTTTAAAGAGGAATAATTCTTCATACATACTTTTTGGGTAACTCCAACCGTTTACGCAGCGCACACAACGGAAGCCTGCAAATATAAATAATTTTCCCCGTTTTCGAAACATTTTTCGCAAATACTTTGCTCCTATTAGTCGCAGCGTGATGATATATAGCCTAAAGCCTTACTCAATAAATGGACTATCCAACGAAAAAAGAATTATTCAATTTGATTTTGTGGTTCCTGAGATCCTAGCGTTCAAACAAACAAACTCTTCAGCTTTATAATATTAGTATAGATAAATAAGCTATAAATATACTTACCGAATGGTGACAACAAGTCTTTCTTCTGGAAGGATTGGTTGTTTATGCCAATTACACCAATTTTTCATCAAATGGTTTTTCACTAAATCCAAAATGTAATCGAATGTTTCTTGAGTCATTCTTGTATATTTATAAAATCTTTCATCATCAAATTTCAATTTATTTACAAATAAATGATGGTAATCTCCGAAATGTTTCCTTTCTCTATTAATGGGATGTATAGCTTCTTTTCGCATATTTAAATACACATTTTCTAACAAAACCAAATCATCGTCCGATGAGTCCGACATTTTGCTTGGTCTGCTTCAACCTGCTTCCTTTCTGTAGAACGAACCAGCACTATCAAGCGCCAATAAGCGCTTATAAGTTTCCAGCTTTCTTTCTGTATACGCCCTTACCCAAGGAATTCAAATTTTAGTTCATTACGTCAAGTAGTATATTTCTCACCGTAATTTCCTGTTCATTCCTGTTCCCGAGGGAAAAATGCTATACAAATTATAAGAAACTCGTCAAATTCATACCTAATTTCTGTTATGCGCTATTTTATATTGTTCTTTATAAGTTAACTTCGTAAACCCAGTCGTTTTGGCTGTACGTTGTGTATCGGGTTACTGTTTCATATATTAAATAAAGACCATCCTACGGGAACACTGATTATATTCCGGCATGAAAAATTACTTTAAGTAATGCTAAGTCAGCTATATTTATTTATCAAAATCCATCGAGTTATTCCAACATGATGTAAATATTTAGAAAATATAAAAATCTTGTTTTTGACACCCTTAAACATATTTTTTTCATATTTTCCGACTCAATTGCCAAAAGTAACTGAAGAATTTCTAATTCTAGAGCTACCAGTATTTGGGAAACATAGTCGTGAGTATATGTATGTATATTAAATGAATTGTTTATTTATACTACTCGTACAACAGGTCCCTTTTTTTAATAAATCAGAATTAATGTATATTTTATTTTTTTATATAATTGTGGCGTCCCATCGGCGTCTGCTGAAAACTGAAGTAGGTTAAAATTTTGTAAGAATGGTGGTTGATTTTCAAATAAGCATATTTTCATTGTACAGAGAGGTAAAAGGAGGCATGTGTTGTGTTCCAGCGCCGCGCCAATTAAACATTCGATTACCTATGAATACAAAAATCCTAAGCTTATACAAGATTTCAGTTCGTAATATTAAAGCTAAACTTGTTGGGAAGACTAGGTTACTTCACAAATCTTAAATAACATTTCCCAGAGCTAGGAAACAACAGAAACTGATTATAATGTAAGATGATCAGTGCGTTATGCGTTTAATAGCTTCAACGGGAACATAGCCTGAATGAGCAGTTGGCTGAAGAATAACATAACAGAATGGGAATAGATATAAACGGAAAAGAAGTGATGTTCAGAAGTCTTAGTACCTCTGCCAACCCCTTCGGGGATATGTGGCGTGAACGCTTGAGTCTTGAGTCTCCAGCCAATCATGGAAATTGAGCGGGGAAAGGATTGTAAAATATAGCTTGACGGTGATGAGTCTCCATCATCAACTGCATCACTCGCTTGCAAATTCGCTTAAAAAGTCCCAACATTTTAAATCGTCTCTTAGGACACCCGTGGCAGAAATGCACCAGTTCTTTTCTAAGTTGACACTACACAGCTTTACTACGGTGATGATAAGAGTGAAATATTATTTTTTCAAATTTTTGTCTTGTTGTACTACACAAAAACACAGTACAAATATTAATATAGTTTAAAAAAACACGCTTTTCACTTTTTAGTCCGAAACAAACAGAAATTATTTAATCTTGCCGATCCTAATTATAAATCTATGAAATTATTAAATTGTCGCTGATTCTTGATAATTGAACAAAGTTTTAATTAAATCAGTCCGTTTAAAATGAGTTCAAAGGAGTCGGTTACATACATACATACAGGTGAAGCTAATATAAGTGTTTTTAAATGAAAATCCACTAATATTAATCAATTAATTACATTTCATACCACAACTTGTTGATAATTACAAAATGGGGTGAAATTATTCAAATTCTACTCTGCTTCTACTCTGAACAACAGGTGAGAAAAAGTAAGGTAATGTTTAGATGATATAAGGCGTGAACGTTTCAGTTTGAGTTTATTGTAGAATAAATTTGTGAATTATACCGCGAAAAATATTCTCGGTAGTCCAAATATACTTTCAATCGACTTGTAAAGAAAAATAGTCCACTCTTCAACAGCTCGTGAAAGATATTATTTTGTGACATATAATGTGTGTTTTTTTTATATTTTATGAAAAAGTAAAAATATATTACAGAAAATCTGGATTTGCAATATTTTATACTTTTTTAATAGTATATCGTTTAGTCAAAATTTTAGCACATTCCCAAAGAGTACAATATTTATGACCTGCGAAAATTTCCAGTAAAAGAAAGCTTCAAATAGAAATATGATAAAACAGAGATATTAATGACTATTTCAAGGGATTCGGCTTCAGATTATATAGCAATAAATACACAAAAAAATATTAAACAATGAAAATCAGGATCTTGGTTATGGCAACCTAAAATGGAAGCTAATATATTGAAAGAAGTGAGTGTATGTGTGAGTGACAAACCCACGGGAATAAATGGATGGGTATTATTTTAAGCTACACAACACAGACACACACAACATCTAGAGGAAAAGCTTTTATTAAGGGCGTCCCCGGAAAAATAGGTTGATATTGATTGTTTGGAAATTCTATAAAGTCTGATTTGATGATGTTGATATGACATGAATAAAATATATGTTGGTGATTAGTTCATGGTGTTAAAATTTGATGTTTAACATTTTAATAATTTGTTGAAAAATATGATGAAAAAAATTTAATTGGAACATGTTTTGTTTCCATAAAAACCGTATAGGCTCCACTGGCATAACATACATGTGAACTCATTATGTGTCTATATACGCGTAGCTTTAAGATCTGTAACTTTGATGTTTAACTTTTCATTTAAACATTTTAGTTATTTAATAAAACTAAATAAACTACATTTATCCTGCGCGCGCGTTTTTTCCGTCCCTGTTACTCTCAGTAAATTTGACATAAGAGTGAGCGCAATAGCTGCAAAATGCGGGGAGGCCCTTAAACTCTATGGTATTTTTAAGAACTTCTCAATTACTCCCTTTATAAATCATATTTTAACTTATTAAAATCCAGTCTGATAAATATCCAGAAAAACCCTAGAAGCTCTTTCGGTCTCAATTTGTAAACAAGTACTCTTTCCACTACTATGTTTTCAAACGGTTTGGGGTCAAAATATATAAGTTAATAACTGCCACTGATTTTGAAATCAATAATTAGTTAGAAAGCCAATTAATAAAACAACCAATTTATATTAATTCAAAATTTATTAACAGAAACTATTTTTACTTACTAGAATTTAAGTATTGTGCCTCAATAAACATTTATAATTTGTTTGAAACTAGCCTCTGCTACATTATGACACAATTTAAATGCACACTTTACTTATTAATAAATGCATTCTGACAGTGAACCGTCCTAGAATACCACTAAGTCAATTTACCAACAGTATACCTTAGTCGTAACTAGCATGGCACATAACTGGAGTTAATACGTACTCTCAAAATTAATATAAATTATTCACTCACATAGTTACTACATAACACTTCATACAATCATGTTTTTTATAAGAGAAAATATCGATTTGTACTCAAACTCCACATAAAATCTACAACTTACATTTAGTAGTTATGGCATTTCAAAGTACGATATAAGCATCAGATATTACTAAAAATAACAAAAGCTGTCGGTAATAAATTTATGTTACTATATTTTATTACAATAACATACTTTTTAAATCACCAAGACGACATGTAATTTATAATCATTAATTTTTTTTAACAAAGATAAGGAGACACTGGTAGAAACATGTTTGAGTGTAACTTCTATGGTTATTTTCTTTACAATTAACAAGGCACTTGAAAACTTAAACTAATTCATTAATAATTAAGCAAACATTCTTATTACATAATAGAAAATTCTTGTTCTTCAAGATCTTTGGATAATGTATACCTAAACATTATATAAACTTGTAAAAATATAATAAAATTGTTATCTCTTTTCTTGAAATGGCACACACAAATCAATAATATAATAAAACACAAGATGTTGTATGTTTATTAATCGAATGTTTTTACCAAACGCAGTTTAACTACATAATATGTTGTCAAATATCCAGTTAAATATTTATTTACATCGATTTTAATATATTTTTTTTAATTAAACATATAAACCATTTCACATTATGTAGCAATGGATATTCTAGGCAAAAACAAATAATAATAATGGTTTAACTTGAAAGGGATACATTCTATTACTGATAATTACGACATAGCAAAGCCGCCAAAAGAAATATTTCCACCAGACGGACGAAAGAATGATGGCATATAAGTAAAATAGTTAAGTAATTTATGTTGTGCAGGATCTATGAAAATCTGATTTCTTTGTTATTTCAGATAAATAGTAGGTCATTTTGTTAGTAAGATCGCCGATCTCTTTCTCTAGATTATTTAACTGCGCACTATGGTCATTGTAGAGGAGTTCCATATTAGCCAATAGTTTTAGTTGTGTTTGTGTATCACTAGCAAGTTTGGTAGCTCGATTGAGTAAAATTTGAGCTCTCTCGCGAGAATCAGCAGTTTGGCTAGCCCGATCGGTTAATGATGCATTTGTAGTCTTGTATTCTTGACGTAATTGCCTAGCCTTGTGTTCCGCTTGCTCAGCGCGGTCCACGACATCATCGGCTTCTAGCTTTACTTGATCTGCGTCACTTTCAATTTTTAAAATAGTTTTTTGTAAGTCTGACAATTTAAGCTGTAATTTTTCTACTTCTTCTTTTGTTTCATTAGCCTTTTTCTGTGCTTGTTCGGTCTCCAAAGCGATAGGCACCAAGTCATTTTTCGCTGCATCTATGTCGCTGTTTGCAGCATTTATTGCATTTTCGGCGGCATCTTGAGCAGCTTGAGCTTCTTCTAATGCTTCTAATACCTTATTTGCCATTTCTAATGTTAAATTTGCTTCTTTGTTTACAGCTACAGCATTTTGTTTAAGTGTTTTTGCTTTATCTAAATCAGGCTTTGTTTCAGTGATAATATTTTCAATATATGTAAGCTGCGAGACAGACGCGTTAATTTTTTGGGACAGTTCGGTAATTTCTTCTGGCTCAATACTAATGGACAAATTAAGTATTTCATTGGCTAGCGTTCTAACTTCAGCTGGAGTACTCGATGTGTTGGAAAGGAATTCTTTCAATTCGGCAGTTAAATCTAAACTTTCATCAGTAACGCGTTCTACAGTAGCTTTGAAATTATCGGCAGTTTTGAAAATATCTTTCGCTTTTGAACGAATAGCAACAGTATCTTGCTTTGCTTGTGAGATTGATCTGAAAAGATCCTCAGCCGTCAATTCGTGTTCTTTGATTCTGTGTTCTGTTTTATTAGCAAAATCCAGAGCTTGCTCAGCTTTTGTAACTGCAACTTGATCACAAGAAAGACCTCCACATTTCCCACAAGCAGCACCACCACATATGTCACAGGTATCAGTTTCCTGTCCACACATTTTTTCATTCAATTTTGGTATATGTGAATCCAGTTTTAACAATTGATCTTGCAAATCTTCCAGTTTCTTATCATTTTCATTTTGAGTACGGTTGAAGTGAGCATACTGCATCTGTATCATTCGATCTGTGTTCTTAATTTGTCTATCGGTGTTTGCTACAATGCTCTGAACAGCTTCAGCATCATCAGCTGCAATAATCGCTCTCTGTTTGGCCTCACGAGTAAGATTAAGGGCTCCTTCTAAATTAGCTTCTTGAAGTTTAGTTGCATTGTTGCTTAGATCTTGCGTCTTAGATTTTAGAATGCCAATTCTTTCACGGAGAGCGTCTAAAGTAGCGTTCCCAAGATTTATCTTTGATGTTATTCCATTTAGATTATCATTACTGTTCTTAACTTTTTCATCAGCAGCTTGCAATTGCTTCTGCAATGAAGATATAGCAGAAAGCAGTTCTTTAACTCTTGTCTGGCCGAGATCTGCATTTTGTACTAGATTTTCCACATCTGACAACTTCTTTGTCATTTCTTCAAAATCTCGTGTATACGCTCCTGTTGCTCCAACAAGTTTTATTTGACTAGCATTTCCAATAGCATACTCGGTTTTTATTTTCAGGTCATCAATTATTTTATCCCAGTTATCAAAACATTCACCGCATGTGAAGCACTGTGGCGCTTCACCGATATAGCCTCTAGCACATGCATCACATTTGTGGCCACCGATTCCAGGTTTACAGACA
Organism: Bedellia somnulentella; assembly: GCA_963576735.1. Classification (NCBI taxonomy): domain Eukaryota; kingdom Metazoa; phylum Arthropoda; class Insecta; order Lepidoptera; family Bedelliidae; genus Bedellia; species Bedellia somnulentella. The sequence continues at coordinate 10,185,668 of OY755171.1, forward strand.
CAAGCACCATTGTTTCGCATACATTGTTGTGACGTTGATCCAGAGCTATCACATTCGCATTCAAAACATTCTATGTTGGGATCACCCCAATAATTTTCTTCACATTGATCACATTGCCTTCCTCCGTGCCCTGGTATGCATTCACATTTACCTAAGTATGGATTACACTGAGGAGATAAAGATCCCACCGGATCACAGTCGCAAGGATCACAACCAACCCCTAGGGCTATTCTCCAATGGTTGTCTGTTCATTCGTCACAGTTTATTCATCTCACATTATTGAAACAAGGACACTGTCCAGTAAAACGGTCACAACTTCCCTTTGTGGAGTTTGTTCCTAATCGAGAACAGTTACATTTGTAACAACTTTTTTCAAGAGCATCACCGTAGTATCCATCTTCGCAATACTCACAATGGTCGCCAGCGGTATTATATAAACATTGGCCTGTATAAGGATCACAATTGCCTGGTTTGGTAATATCAACATTATCGTTACATTCACATTTTTCACAAGTGCCTTTAACTGGGTCTCCAAAGTAGTTGTCAGCGCAAACGTCACATAGGGGTCCTGCATAACCTTCTTTACATTCACACACAACGTCTTTTGTCAGAGGATCTAATTCACAGCGATCAGCATGATTACTCTTATTTGGATCTCCAACTGTACCTGGGCAAGGGCATGGTCGGCACGGTATATCTATACCTAGACGGGGGTCACCATAGTAGCCCTCAATACACCTTTCACACCTGTGACCTTCAGTAAAGTTTTTGCATTCGTTACAAGCACCAGTTTTATCATCGCATTCTTCCGCATGACCATTGCAATCGCATTGCTGGCAATTGGGGAAATTAAAGTATCTGGGTTGACACAAGTCACATGCACGTCCATATGTATTTGCTCTACATTTGCATTGCCCACTAGTAGCGTCACAGAAGTTATCGAGTGAACCGATACTATTGCAGTCACAGCGTTTACAACCAAATTTACTAAAACCGTAAGTACCTGGAGCACAACGGTCGCATCTTCTTCCAACTATATTTTCTACACATTGACAATTACCAGTGTATTGGTCGCATTGATAACTTATTGATCCAGTTGGATCGCATTGACAAGGCTCTAAACCATTTTGAACATAAAATCCGATACTTGCGTGATATTTCTTACAAACCTCTGGAACATATTCCCTGTTGAGGCCATAATAATAGGGATCACCACAGTTGTTGCGATCAAATTCTTCTCTAATATTACTTGCATTAGCAAACATCGGTAGATCTTCAATGGAAGGAATTAGAACAATAGAATCTATTAAAATAGAAGCTCTAACGTTAGAGGCACGGTAATCTTGTCTACCCAAAAATATTCGTACTTCAGTTTTTTTAATTTTTTTTTAAAGCAAACAGCGGGTGCAACCATCACACTACGTTGGTTAGCTGGTAAGTTTGTGTGCAACGTATCATCTTCAGGTTTCACTTTAGCACATACGGAATCTGAATCGATTGGCATAAGTCGTTTTACGAATATAGTAGCTTCTTCCCAATTAGCTAGCGACTGGGGCTCGTATCTTATCAATATATTGTAATTCATGCTTCTAGAAAGATTATCTACAACAAAAACTAAAGTACTACCTTTAGGTATTTTCATGAATCCTGGCCCTGTCCATGTTTCTTTTCTACCGTCTGAATAGTTTTCCCTAATAACAACATGACAAAGTTGACTCTGAATAGCGTTATCGTCTATTTGGGAATCGCAATGATTCAATTCACCTTCGTAAACAATGGCATCCAATGGACCAACATAGAAGTTTTGAACAGGTTGATCACAACGACGACCAGAAACATTAGGTCTACACTTACATTGACCAGATATAACATCACAATGATTGTCCAGTGAACCACCAACATCACAATCACAAGATAAACAACCATCTTCACTGTCAGAAAGGCCGTAAAACTCTGGCAAACACTGATCACAATTTCTTCCTGTCACATAACGTTTGCAGAAACATTCACCTGTAGAAGCATCACAACCGCGGTCTGTTATTGTACCTAGAGCATTGCAGGTACATGCGTCACATCCATCAGGGTTTTCTGGATCGAAGTTCCAATAACCATCTTTACAAATATCACACCGGGGCCCGTCAACATTTATCTTGCAGTGACAACTGCCTGCAGTTTTGTTGTTGGCAATGTCAGTTTCATCATCACAAATTCCGTTATCAGTTGTTCCTTGAGGATCACAATCACACTGCTTACAAATATCAGCGCTCTGTATATCCAAATTAGGATCTTTGTAGAAATATGGTTTGCATCTTTCACAATTAACGCCCATTGTATTGTGTTGACAGTCGTCACAAACACCACCGCTTATTTTACCTGTTTTGTTATATACAGCCGGATCAAAGTGGCATGAAGTAGCATGGTTATTGCACGTACACCTTTTACACGCATTCGATGTTTTACCAACAGCAGGTTGCCACGGAAGATCATTATAAAAGTCCTCACAATATTCGCAGTTCAAACCGTGAGTGTTGTGGGTGCACTCACAGCGACCATGCACCATGTTGTTCTTTGACGTGACTCCAGGCATAGGCAAGCATCTGCATGCATGCCCATAGCAAGAACAAGAGCCTCTTACAGTCATTTCATAAATAGCGTAATAATATTTTTCTTTAATATCATGTCTATGATCCAAAAGGTCGTCCCCGAGTGTGTGAAGCTTAGTAAAGTTTATTCTCAAATTAGTCATCCTCAACAAATTTTGCACTTCTTCGGAATAGGGGTTGGTCACATTAATATTAGATGGTAGAACTCTGAATATCACTTCACCCTCTGAAGATGGCGCAACACCCGAATATCTCGATTCGCATACCACTTCCGTCAGTGATTGTTGCGTATGTTTGGGCACGCCAGGAAAAGCTTCATCGCAGTTGTGAGCAAAATATCGATACACACGCCAGGTTTTACCAAAGTCAAATGATCTTTCCACTAACATAGCAGCAGGTCGAAACGTTTTGAACTGTATTATTAAATGCGTAAGATGAAACTCAGCTTCCATGTTCAATTCGATTGTAACATTTTCTTTCCCATTTTCTGATTGCCACCATGATTTCAATCGGGTACCTGGATGGTATTTATAGATAATGTTTTGTATGGGATGCGAGTTTTTATTGTTAATCGTATTACTACTCGGTTCGCACCAAAAACATTTCTTTCTCTCTTCCAAATGTGAAACTATGCAATATCGTTCGCTTTCGCGGAGGCCGCATGTGGACGATGCGAATAGTCGAGCTTCGCGACCAATTAGTAAATTTCCAGTAGCGGGATAACAGGAACTGAGTTCGCAAGCCCGATCTAGGATGCGCGGGTCGGCTCGCTGGCGGTCTCGTTCCCGGCTGTACACGGCAGCTCCGCTCGCGATAAGCGCTGATAACAATAACGCGCGCAACGCCATACGCCCGATTTCTGAATTGAGTATTCCAGCTGAGAACAACTTAAGTATCGTTCTGTCGCATTGAAAGCTTAACAACTGAATGAGACAAAACGATACTTAAGTCGTTGTCAGCTTGAATACTCAATTCAGAAATCGGACGATAGTATGGCGGTCGGCACTCGGCGCGCCGCTCACTGCACTGGCGGGGAGCGCGCCGCTTCACTCGCATGGACTCTCGCGCCGTCCCGCCCGCGCGCCCTCTTTGCCCCGCTGCGAGTCTCATGCGACCTACCTACATACACAGGGCCGCACCAAAGGGAACGTTCAACGTAAATGCCAAACATACCACGGTTAATTTGACTGACTCGATTATTTGCTGTACAAATTTTGTTATCTTAGGCATTAAAATACAAAACATATCGACTACACATTTTAAGTACCTATAATATATTTCTATATTTGCAAGTAAACAGCATAGGGTAACGTTGATTATTATGTTCGCATTTAGAATCTTGTTTTTGGATCTACAGCATGATAAGTGTTGTTTGAGGCGACTAAGGGTATGAGCGTTTTTATCAACAATACAAAAACTTACTTTAAGAAATTTTGGTTCATGACTCCCAAAAGTGGTTGATCTTTTGACACCCAAGCCTAGGCTACAACTATTTGAGATTATGACAAAGCAATTGTAGAGTCAGTAAATTTAAATTTTTGACTACAAAAAAAACCTTGATTACAAAAACGCTAGTGCCTTTGGCGAATTGATTTAATTGATCTAATTAAGTTTTCAAAATGTGTAATAAAGATTAGATAAGCAATAAAAAAGAAGTCCTTGTGTACGATATGTGAACAATATACTGATTATATTAATACAAAAGCGGTTTAGTTTTATGTTTCAATACCAAAAACATGTACAACGGGGATCTTTGATACATAGGGTATATCTTTTTACATACATTTAAGCTTCATGAAATAGTCTAAAAAAAAATTCCTATTATAAATATAAAAATATACGGACATATTATACGCAGATCAAGTTAGCCCCAAACTAAGTGGAACTTTTATTATGAACGAAGAAATAATCATTTATGCTCATCACATAAATGTTGCTCTCAGCTATGATCGAACCCGCAACCTCCGGTCTGAGAAGCTAGTCTTTTATTCACTCAGCCACGGACGTCGTCGTCCATTGTAACAAAGATGTCAATTTCCTCAAAAGAATATGGACCCTTCAAGTTTCAAGTGCGGCCCTGTACGATCTTGCGGCGGGCGACGACCGAGCCACCCGCGCGCCGTGCCGCCGCCGCCGCCGTTCTCCGAAATGGGCACTAGGCAACAAAAATAACGCACCATTTTCGGATGCGCTTTTGTCTTTTTTGCTCCTCTTTAGACCGAGTTGTACTCTCCTTACACATGTTCATTCATCTGTACACCCTTCAAATTAGACGAGCTAAATAATTATACTAAAACTTATCACAGACCAAAAGCAACATTTATATAGTTGGCAGTTTGTTAACGATACTGAGTTACTGACGGCACGGTTTTCCGCTCTAAACATCCGCGCCCTGATTACGCATCTTTAGCGACTACTATTGTGACGCAAGTTGCATAATTGTCGCTGTCAAAAGTGTCAAAACGCATACAAATTTATGACATTGACAGCGATAATCGTGCAACTTGCGACACAATCGTCAGTCGCAAAAGATACGTAATCAGGGGGCCGTTGTTAGATATAGTATAAGATCCCACTGCTGAATCTCTACGTTCGTGGCGTACAGAGTCAAACACACATTTTAACATAAGTTTATGAATAGGAGATTATACTGACAGCACGCAGCCAGGCAAAAGTGGCCGCAAGTAATTTTAATTTAATTAATGTTTATTATTTTCTGGAGAAAAATTTCGTTCACTTGTTTTTCAAATATAATACCACCCACATGATAAAAATGTATATAGAGAATTAAAAAATCGATAGGTGCCGTTGCACATTTGGCCGCAACTACCTCGCAGCCAGGTATAAACAGGTTATATTTTGGTATGTTTTATACGTTCATATGTTACACGCATGTTTCTTATATGAAATTAAAGCTATTTTTTTCCCTAAATGATGATATATGGCTGCCTGTGAAAAAATGGCCGCAAATCAGGGTTGCCATCTTTTAAAAACGCGATATTTCCAAGATAAGGAGAAAGAGTCCAAGATACATTTATATACAAATAACACCGAAGTCTTTTCACGGCATAACCATTGTACCCAGTGACGCTATAATGTTATGAAAAAATAACGGTTTTTTTTATAAAAAAAAGTTTATTGGTCAAGTGAAAATGAAAATAAGCTTAATTATAAAGTACAGAATTTCGTTTATGTGTTAATATATTATAAAAAAATTATGTATGCGTATAATTTATAATATATATATCATAAGTTGAACTCGTTTGTCGCTGCGAAATTTAATGTTTTTTTAATAGTTAAACATAATATATCTAGTTAAAAGTTACACCGTGTAAAAGAAGAGATTCACAGTGATCCAGTGGTCAGACTGTAAACAGCGCAATTAAGGTCTATAAAACTACTATTAATATAATAAACCAATGTTATAAGAACGGTTAAAAGTTTGAATTAGTGTAAAACAAGCCGCGCGGACGAGAGCAGCGGTGCGAGACACGAGCGAAGCGAGGCCAGAAGAGGACGGCAACAACTCTTCGTAGTCAATCGGCTCATACGGTCATCTTCGCGATGTCACACGAAGTAGCTACTACGAGGAGCCAGCCAATCACCGGCAGCGCCGTACAGTGAATAAGGTAACAGCTACGCTGATTTTGAGTAAGCAACCTAAAACTGCCGTTACAACAAAAAGTTGATCTGGTTCTACCCACCTTACTAATTACGAAATTTTGTTTTTGAAAAATGAATTGCATTGCTTGTCGTCAAGAAATACAACTATCCGACATACTAAGATGCACCTCATGTAAGGCTGTATTTCACTATCAGTGCTTTAACATAACAAGTGCCGTATATATGTCTAACTACGTACAAATGAAACGGACATGGAACTGTAGTCTATGCACCAACACTACACAACGGAGGGACAGAAATGACAATACCCCGATTCGTAGGCAACATTTTCCTTCCTCTACGGATAATAATATGTCATGTGATGACCTCCAAAACATTTCACGCATCTCGCCATCGCCCGAAAATCCTATAAATGTAATTACTAGGGTGGAAAAAATTAACAACAATCCGCAATCAATTACTCTTCAACAGTTCAGCGATCTGTTTGATACAAAAATAGAGCAATTAAAATCCTCGCTAATGCAGTACATAAACACAACGGTGGCAAGGGAGGTTACGGCCGCGACTGATATTTTAAAAAAGGAATTTACTGCTACTACCGACTTTTTATCTGAAAATGAAAATGATTGTAATGAAGTCATCAAAGCTGCAAATAAAAAGATTTATATCCTTGAATCCCATAATAATGTACTCCAGTCGGATATCAGAAGTTTGGAACGGCGTTTAGAAGCCGCGGAAAAACACTCCCGTAGTCTTAATCTGGAATTACATGGAATCCCCGAAAAGCGAAATGAAAACCTTACCAATCTTGTAAAATCGCTCGCCAATATTGTGAATATAGCTATCAATGACAGTGATATTCGGGCATGCCGACGAATAGCAAAGTTGGACCAGAAATCTGATCGCCCACGCACGGTCCTTCTTACCCTTCCATCTGAACGGCTTCGAGACGAAATCATATCTGCAGTCCGTAGATACAACAAGAGCAACCCCAATAAACGTGTTAGTTCTGATCAGCTGGGAGTCGTCGGCAGTAACGTACCAATTTTCGTATCTGAACACCTTTCCCCGGATATGAAACAAGTTCACGCCATGGCCCGTCAGTATGGAAAAGAACACAACTATAAATACGTATGGGTGAAATACGGAAAGGTCTACATGAGGCGAGATGAAAACGGTCCAGCTAAACTTATAAAGGACAAGAATAGTTTTAAGAGTATTAATTGAATTAAATTGAACAAATTATATTTTATTTATCACTCTATTTAAAATCGATCATGCTATATTGTTTTCCATTTAAATTTAAATTCATGAAAATATTTTATCAAAATGTGAATAGGATTAGATCTAAGTTAAATAGTATATATTTGAACATTCTTAATGAAAACTATGACATGATTTGCTTATGCGAAACGAACCTAGATAGTAGTATAAACAGCTGTGAAATTTTTGATGATAGATATGTAGTACTACGCAGAGACCGAGAGACCACGCGCTACCGAAAAGCTTGTGGAGGCATCGTTCTTATTGCCGTAAAAAAGAATTATAATATCTTACGACATCAGAACTATGAAAGTGATTTTGAAGACATTTGGTTAACAATTTATGATCATTCTATTAACATCTCAATCAATGTCTGCCTAGTTTATCTCCCACCTGACTCAAAGACTGATCATATAAAAAGTTGGTTCTCAACATGTTCGGATATATTAACCATTATTCAAAAACCAGAGTCAAAAACTATTATCTTAGGTGATTTCAATCTGCCCCATCTACAATGGGTGAGAATCCCTGGTTTAAGTAGCTACTCGATTAGTGCAAACAGTATAGATACAAGATCGGAATCTCTCCACGAACTAATGGCCCTAGGTAGTTTACAACAGTATAATTTTATACTAAACGAAAATGGTAGGATATTGGATTTATTTTTAAGTGACTCTACAGACCTGACGCCCCAACACGCCCCTTAAAAATGTTAACACTAATACATATCCAATATGGTTTTCTGAACCCCTTAAGTATTGTTTAGAGGAAAAGAGTAAAGCACATAAAAAATTTAAAAGGTTTGGGAACCCTCGAGATTACGATGAATTTTCACTACTGCGAAAACGCTCGAAGTCTATGATCGAAGAGTGTTATTTAAGCTATGTGTGCAGTGTCGAGCATTCTTTAGATAAAAATACGAAATTTTTCTTTTCATACGTGAAATCTAAAAAAGCTAACCACTCTATTCCAGACACCATGTTCTTAGATGACACTACAGTGAGTGGGGCCCAAAAAGTTTGTGACTTATTTGCCGATTACTTTGCCTCTATCTATACTGAAGACAAGTATGACACCCCCTGTGATTTCTCTAATATCGTTTCTAACATATCATTAGCCAGCACTTCGGTAAGTAGGCTTGATATTGCTAATAAGATGAAACAATTAAATGAGAATAAAGGAGCGGGCCCGGATGGCATTCCTCCGATGTTTGTAAAAGCATGTGCAGAAGCTCTATCGCATCCATTACATATTATCTTTAACAAAAGTCTTCGGAAGGGTGTCTTCCCATTATTGTGGAAATCAGCATATATTGTACCCATTTTCAAAGCAGGTCACACGGGCGACTGCAGGAATTATCGCCCTGTTAGTATTTTATCATGTTTCTCCAAACTATTTGAATCATTTGTCTACGATACATTAAGTTTTCATATGAAATCGTTTATTGCGCCTGAACAGCATGGTTTTGTTAAGGGAAAATCAACCGTATCTAACCTCATTGAATACACTAACTTCATAAGTGCAGCATTCAGTGCGCGTGCTCAAGTTGACTCTATATATACCGATTTTTTTAAGGCTTTCGATAGACTAATTCATCGTATTATTCATGGAAAACTGGAAGCATATGGCATCCATGGTAGTCTTCTACGTTGGCTGAAGTCATATCTTGATAATAGAACACAACTTGTAGCTTTAAAAGGGTATCTATCAAAACCTATCCTTGCAACCTCCGGTATTCCACAGGGATCATTACTAGCTCCGCTTCTTTTCAACATTTTTATCAATGATCTTGTAAATAAAATTAAGAATCCGTGTCTTTTATACGCCGATGATTTAAAAATATTTAGAACTATTTATTCTTATGAAGACTGCAAGAATTGACAAACTGACCTCGACACATTGAACAATTGGTGTCTTCAAAATAGAGTCAGTTTGAAATATAGGCAAGGAGCAAATATATGTGTGTTGCGTCACAGCGAGTGTCGATGACGGTCGTATTCATTCATGAGCACCCACGTGACTTATGTTTCGAAGCACCTTTCTTGTCAATGTAAAAATATGTTCGGTTTCACAATCGCACTATAAAAGGCACTCATGTTGGAAATCACATCATGTTATTTTATTTCAAAGCAAACATTTTATTTTATTATACTCTTATTTTACGGCTGTAATTTCAAAAAAGGAGTGATCAGAATTTCGGATTGAGAATATGGTGAAAAGACAGGACGACTTAAGGCTTGCGGGTAACTTGTTTTCTAGATAGTAAGGGTTACCAATTTTTAGAATAAATATGTTTGCTTATAGTACCACTGTCATCTAAGGCTTTAATCCTATAAAAGTGTTGCCCGAGTATTCTTTTAATAATTCCTTACCCAATTTACGAAGTTGTAACCGGTCACCGTTGTACCGGTAAAGGTAGTGTTATGAAGGCTTGGCGATATTTTTTTAACTGCATACATACATATACTCACGACTAGAAATCCCTATAAGGGGTAGCCAGAGCATCGGTAAGAAATGGAGTAGTGCTATTCTAACCCGACACTACACAGCAGAAGGAACTGCATTATCAACAATATACATAAACCAAAGAAGCAATAAGGTTGCGAGGCAAAGAGACCCTTTTACTAAAGAGATAGTCTAAAATGAATTATGGCGGAATCGAGGGCAATCTATAAGAATAGACTATTTCGGATTTTCTTACGGATAGACGGAATAAATATAATAGCAATATCTCATTTCCTAAAAGACCCATAGGTGATTAAAAGGGGTTAATTACAGGTAAATTACAAAACCGAACAGCAATAGTAACAAAAAGTTGTTATTTAAATAAGTTCTATTAACAACGAATGAGTTACGATTGTGCAAAGATTTCGTTGAGAGAGCTCGCTGCGGTTACAACATACTTCAAGAGCGGAATGAATGAAGAGGGGGTGTACACCCACCCCTGTTTCCACCCACCCTGGTCTACTGCCCTACTTGGAGAAATTCACTTGAGAAATCAGCTTCCTGCTTCATGTTAATTAAACGAACTTTACGTATAACTTTGTCTGTTAAGAAGAGAAACTTGGATTTCACTATTAGATCTCATTATATATCAAGTAATACAGCTATTTATACATAGTCTTTTATATGCTGTACTGTATAAAGTAGGTACTCACTTTCTTTTAACTCGACTAGGGATAAGTCTATGTATGTATGAATGTAATTAAATGTAAATGCTTCCAAATAAATAAAATCTAGTACTTAAATTATGTATTTGCTGTGTTCGATTGATGGATACTACTGCATATATCTATACTATATTGTGTCACACGGAAATGTTATTTTTTTTTAAACGGTTTTATTTATTTTATATATAAACTAATAACTATGACTAACACGTGGAGATAAACTATTACGTCAAAGGGCATTCAAAAGGGGTCTAAATACTGTTAAAAATTATATAAATACTGTCTTAATTGATTTCTTAGTCGTCCCTTCAAAACCCTTTTTCACGTAGTCAGGATTTAGATTAGCTTGTATTTTCATTAAATGTAAACTGTAACACCGTTTCGGAGATGAATAGAATTCTTCTACTTTGGCCTAATCAAACCACATACATACACATACTTACGGCTTTAATTCCCTAAACGGGGTAGCCAGAGCTTTGGAATGAGAAATTCCTCAGCCACTTTTGAAAGTTGAGTGGGGAAAAGATGGTAATGATAAATGTTTTTGGTGGTAGAAACGGGGTAGTGTTATTCTAAGCCGACACTTCACAAAAAACCAATTAAAGTTAAAAATATTCAACTAAAAATAAATCTTTTGGCAAGGGTTTTGTCAAGAAAGAAGAATCTAACCAAAAGTGTTTCTCGACTTTATTAACAGGACTTCAGACATGGGAGAAGGTACATTCTGCAATGTACAATTAAATGTTGTATATGAATTCCAATAATTTTGGAAGCGAACGTCACTAAGAATGTCTATGTTGGTAGTCACGTGGGCGTCATACGGAGTAACATTACCACGTGGGCGAATTCTTGGATCCTTGTAGACATGAGACTTGATAACATATATTTATTTGAGGGAAATTCTCACTTTTTTGGCTGTATCTTTTTAATATATTCTAATAACATAAAAAGGAAACCTGCGTATTTTTGTAAATTGTAATTAAAGACTGAAAAAACTTAACCGATATCAATAATTATTTCATTAAAATAATTCCACGAAATTCATAGGAACATACGCTATATCACTATGCTTACTTGTGATTTCATTAGGGGTAAATAGAGGCTGAGACACCTGAAGATAGATAGGAAAATTCTACCCCCTTCTACCCACGGGTGACGGCGATTTAGGGTATGAGACTTTTTAAGTGGTTTTTAGGCGATGCGGTTGGAGATCCATCACCAATGATACATCATTTCTACCATCGTCTTTCCTATTAACTTCCAAATGTGGCTGAAGAGTTTCTAGTTCTAAAGCTCTGGCTACCTCTTTTTGGGATTTAAGGCCGTATGTATATGAATCTACTTCTTATACTTATAGTAATACAAAATGTACTTTAACATTTTAGTAAGGTCAACAAAGTAAAGAATGTTAAAGAGATGCTTGGTAGCGGCACGCTCGACTGCGACCCCGCCGGAAACAGGAAGTGGACTAACCGCGCACTTCCGCTCCCGATCGCTCCCGGACGCTCTTTCATTCGCTCGCGTGCTCGTTGCGTCTGTTACGCAATGCATTCGGGTATGGGTAGGCAGGCGTGTCCAGTGACAGTTTAGAATAGAATAGAGCAATAAATATAGTTGTAAGCTAGCAAGCTGTGTAGCGCCGGCTTAGAATAGCGCTACCCCATTTCTATCGGTGGGTGTACGTAAGAGGCGACTAACGGTATTGGGGCTTTTGAGGGAACATTGTGACAACAACAACAGAGGGTGACAAGGAGGGGTGAGAGGGTGGCAAGGAGGGGCTCGCTATTCATGAATGAACTTCCAAGAACATCGACATTGTGGTTATTTTCAATGACAGAGTGAAATTAATAAAGTTATTTAAAGTTACGGTATAAATAATATAAGGTAGAGTCAAGATAATGTTTTTAACTTTATCATGTCATGCCTATGTCATAACTGTACATGTTCAAAAAAAGACATGGGAAAGAGTGGAATATCTTGAAATACTTAGCTCGTTATGCCTTTACAAAATAATGAAACAATCCATAGATTGCGTCACACTAACAAACAAATCAATATCACAAATCTGAAACATATTTCGAAGGCACCGTTGAATGTTTGTCATCATCGTCATTCATCCATTTCCGGTCGTCATCCCGCTCGAAGCGACCCAATCAAAATTCTCTCACAAAATCTGTTAACAAACGGAAGCGTTAAGAAGGAAACAATATACGTTATAACGTTCAGAAAGCATGTGTTTCCGGCGGGACCGGAAGTAACGCCATGTTAGCATGAAGAGCGGAAGTTGCGCGCCCCTTTTCATTCTTCCCTCCGCGTTCTGCGCGGGCGTCATTCATGGAAGCGTCTTAGAGAAACGTTCAAAGAATAATTCATGAATGGGTATAAAGTTATAAAGTGGAACGTAACATTTACTAATTGTGTGGCTGCTTTGCATTAGGTCGAATGCGCTCCAAACATGAATGGGGCGAGGGGAGACATGTTTTACGTGGCCGGCGAATTACATATGTTATTATTTCATTCACCATAGGGACTCAATTCATTCATACTTTGGATTTTTGAACTAGAAACGAGTCTTATGTTTTTAATATTTGTGTCAGCATATTTTGCGTCAATGGACGATGTTAAGCCAAGTCATGAGATAGTAAAAATCATGACTCAACTTATTAATTAATAATTTGCATTATCGACATAATTAAATTACCTACTTTAAATGAAAAATACTTGTCAACAAAAATTACACTGATGCCTCTTTTTACTCTACTTAGAAAATTAGACCTAGTTACAATCAAAATTATGAAGAATTAGGGTCATAAATATATGTAAGTAGTATTATTTTCAAGGTAAATATAACAAATACCATCTAGGTTGAACCTACACTAAAGATATTATAATAATTTAATATACTCATACAAAACGGTAGCACATTTTAAACTCTACCATGCCATAAAATTTGATTAAATTTAAAGTATATGAAAAGAAAAGTTTGAAAGATTTAAAATAATAGTTAATAATTTAACGGACAAGATTTCAACAACAAAATTTAATACTGAATTATGGATATTAGGCAGAGCTGGTCAGGTAGCACCCAAATGATTCATTTACAATAGAGCCTAATCTCTACTTTAACATTAATTTAGAATGACCCTTTTCCCTCAGACCTTAAAGGTTATTTTAAACATGAGCAATCCAATAATTATTCTTAAATTATATGAAACGTCATATTCCAATAATTATGTAAATTCTTTCAATACCGGTGGGCGAAGCATAGCATAAGCATAAAGCATAAACGTTCAAGCCGAATATCCCCGAAGGGGTTGGCAGAGGTACTAATACTTCTGAACATCACGTGACTTTGTCACCTGGTGTTCAGAGTACCCACGTTTTGCAGGGGCGAACTTTTTCATAAACTTTATTGTTGCGAAATTATTTAGTTGTCAATGTGTCACTAAAATTGGTGTTCTACAATAATTAAAGGCTTTTCAGGCATAAATACAATATGGCATAAATCAGATTGATAAATTTGTTTTTTCATATTTGGAAGTAAGTATTCCATTCTATAATGATGCAATTAAATTATTTATACTTATTCACTTGTAGTAGATTCGCCATTTTTATATAAAACGTAGAAAACAGAAATTCGACAAACTTCTGATTCTAAATATCAAATATCCACCACACATTTAACAAAATTATTTTATTTATAAAGAAGGGAAATACTCTGGTGCAATTAAGCCTAAGGCTTTTATTGTTCTGTTTTTTGTAATGCAATATAAAATACGATTGGTCACTGTTGACTCTTTTCAATAAACAAAAGAACTATAGGTTTTCATTGCTGCATCTTTTGAGAACAAAACAATTGATAATAATCTAAGGATTCATTTCCTCTTTCTAGTTGCAAAAGATCAAAATTTGCAACAGAATAGCGTTACTAAGTATTTCTAACAAAAGTACCAATCTTCACATAAATTACTAAATGCGTGCGTAAGTTTGCCATACATGAATGAGAACGTATAGTTGAGAGTGATGTAGTAAAACAGGCTAAATTAAAATTGATAGATGCGGGTACTAAAGACAGTGAATTGATAAAAAGGCGTGTGACCATGAGCGAATGTTGAATGAAATAAAAAATAAAGTCATGAATGAGTTTGGTGGATATTTAGCTCGATCGGGCTGCCAGCCTGAATGGAATGGAGAGCATCTGTCTTGCCAGGTGTTGTGCCAGCGCAGTGGCGGCGCGGCGGCGGCAGCTGTCCTCTCTCCAAAATACTGCAGGTAGAGTTCAATGATTCGAACTACTAAAGTATAATTAGCTGCGCGTATAACTTAACTATTTATAAAACTATCAAAGCGCAATTTCGAGAAACGCTGTTGCCGTTGCCGTATCGCCACAGATTATGGTATCGCACAACGAGTACGAAGACTTGTAAAAAATAACTCGGTTAACAGTTCATTCACAAAAATGATTATCTTTTCATTGACCGTGTCGCTTTAGATAAGAGTCGGGTTTAGTACGAGGAAAATTGTATTTTTTAGTGGGAACTCGTAGTGAAGTTGATAGTTAATATTAATTAGTGGCCTTCATTTAATCTTAAGAGCAGTGGTAGGTTGGTAGGTGGGTGCGCTTGTTCCCACGCTGCGCCCGCGCGCCGGAAGTCGCCCCCCCGTCGCCCCCCGCCGCCCGCGCTAAGCCCCGCCTCTGCCCATCTGTCACGCACCGCATGCCTCCCGACCAAACTTCCAACTGCCTGATTTATTATTTTAACACTTCTTATCTGCAAAACTAAGCACAAGACACGTATAGCGAAATCGCCATTCATGGACAGACATCCGCCAGCCCCATTGTTACCGATAGCACTTCCTTCCGGATCTTTTATGGGGCGGCCAGATTGCCTTCGAATGTTGTCCTTTCAAAACCCTAGAATGACAATAGAGAACGGAAGAAAGTAATAAAGTTATTAGTATTAAGATTTAAGTTTACTCAAAAGATTATTTTTATACAAAGAACGTATCCGGCCATTAAAAGGAAATGACTCTACAACTGCGTATTGACCGACAAACTTTGGCTGTCGTGAATTATTTTGTTAAGAATTTCTCACGAGGGAACCGATTGTTTTTGTGATGATTACGAATACAATGTAATCAGGAATGAAGGGAATGACAGTTAATCATCCAGAACCCTTATTTTAAACACTTTCGTATTTGACATAGATTTGAAACGTCTGTATGCATAGTATTGCCTTAAGTTCTGTTCTAACTTATATGAAACTTTTTAAAATATATTCTCACAGCCCTTAAATGTCCCCACCAAGGGGCATAAAGATCGGTCAGCAGCTTTTAAGTGGTAAGAGAGCAAACCCTCAGAGAAGCTATCTGCATACAAAAATAACGCTTATAAATATAAAAAGGAAATTTCCTCTAGATCTATGCCTAGTAAAGAAGAGCTCTGGCTTATCGAAAAAGAAAGATCAACGTTTGAATGCAACCCTGTGTCTAAAATGAACTATGTGAGCAAAGAAAATGTTGTAGAGACACGCAGACGGTGGCCACCAAAATATTCTGGTACATATGAATGTTTTTTGTGTGTTGAATATATTAGATTAGCACTACCCCATTTCTTTCCGTGGGTGTAAGTAAGAGGCGATTAAGGGAATTGGGGATTTGAGTGCGATGCAGTTGGAGAACCACTCAATTTCCAAAAGTGGCTGAGGATGTTCCAATTCACAGTTCCAATCATATGTATTTATGCAATATAAGTTTAACCGTCAAAATGATAGCATCTATGCACACAGTCAAAAAAAAATGTGCTGATATTTTCGAAGGCTCGAAGATGCCATCACACCATACCCTCGAATTATATGAAAGAAAGAAAGAAAAATAATTTATTTGGCAAAAAAAAATATTACAATGTTTGAGTAACAACAAATTAAAAACATATATCATATTGCCAAATTGGTTCTGACTCAGCATATGTGCCTCAGCCGCGTGTCTCGCAGGACACGTCAGCTGCTGCACGCTGGTTTTAAGCCAGCACCAGTTAGCCAGACAACATTAAAAAAACATAAAGCTCTATGTAGCGTACGAGTATATACTTATATCAACAAAACAACTCTTTTATATGTTCTCTATAATAAAACTATTACCGTTAGAATTTATACAGTCTAAAAACATTAAGACAAAAAAAATGTGAAATTGAGATTAGTTCAAATATTAAACATAAAAACACAATTGTTAAGTTTTATAACTCAGTAATATCTCCGCTCCGCACCAACGACACCCTTCCATCGACCAAATAAAACAAAACCAAACTCTGTTCCAATTCAAAAATAGGAAAAAGATACATGTGAATAAAATATAATAAATATTTTATAGAAATGAGATAAAATTTATAATAAAATGAAAAATATAAAGTTTATATCTTGATATAAATTTAATTATAATTTATATGGGTTCTACGTGTGTGTGTGTCCTACGAAAGCGTCACAAATGAATAAATATATAATGTTTCAAGAATATATAGGATACGGATTATTCATAGATCAAGTTAGTATAATAATGACTTGACTAATGGCGAGAATAACTTACATATAGTACATACGTAGCCAGAGCCTCGGAACTGTCAATTCCTAAGTCAGCCACTTTTGGAAGTTAATTGGGGAAAAGATAGTAAAGTCAAGTACTTTGATGGGTCTCCTGCCACTTATCTACGGGAAGAAAAAGATTAGTGCTATTCTAAGCGCACTCTACACATACAACCACTACAATTAATGTCACTAATATTATAAAGAGGTAAAGTTTGTAACTTTGATTATTAATTTATGATTGATAATTAACATTTGCCGTGTAGTGCCGGCTTAGAATGTCGCTACCTCTTTCTACATACGCGTGTCGTAAGAGGCGACTAAGGGTATTGGGGCTTTTTATTGGATTTTTGGGCGATGCGGTTGGACACCCATCACCAACTGTGCCAAAAGTATAGGTTTTTGACTTAATAATATTTTATATCCATAGTAAATAACAGGGATTTTAATGCAAAACCCCCTTAGTCCATCGTAAACCCACTAATTAAAACGTTCATAGCAAAACCAAACTCAAAAGGACTGTAAAATCCTATCAAAGTTTAACATGCAGCTAAGCTGTCATAAAATCCTTTTGAAGCGTGTTGCTTTCAAGTTAAACTTACCTCGTTGGAGTGTAAATAATACTAAGGCCTTCGAGTCGACCTTTAAGGTTGCAGCGCGTCCGGGCATCGAACCCAGTACATGGTTATATAACACAAGCAAGATCGGGGTATTTATGTTCGCCTTTCGTTGACTTCTTTTGTTCCCGGGTTTATGGTAAAGCTTTTGTGACCGAGCCAGCTGACTGGAGTCTTATATTTTAACGATTGGCTATTCAACACAGCATTGCTAGCGAGGTAAGAATGGTCAGAGTAAGCAATTTTCGATTCTGATGCAGATTCTACTCTTGTGTAGAGACTAAACAATATGTAAGTACTGATCTCTTTTTAATTTGTACGTGTGGGTCATTGAGGTTTGGTAGCGGAAGAAAAACATTTAGAGATTTACTCAAATAAGAAAAATCTCTAATCTTGTGTAGAACCTAAACATGTAAGTATCTAATTTTAAATTGCATTTGTTCGTCATTTAGGGATTGTAAACGAAAGAAAAAAGTTTTGGAGATGCAGACAAGTTTGACATATTTTAAGCATTTCTAGGATCCTTTTCTGAAGCAGTTGGGTTAAAACCAAACCGAATACATAAACATACATGTGATAAATTAGATCCAGCGGTGACGTAGCTTGTCCCCTTTTGCTTCGGCATACAGTCTCCGCAAAAACTTGTAATCTGAAATTGACACAAAAGCGTTCCAGAGGAGGACCAATACTTCTGCTAACCGTACCTAGAAGTTGACGGAGTAAAGTTATGTTATGTTGGTAAATTAATGGGTGATTTATGGTGTATGTTTAGATGGCGATTGCAATAGAAAGTTTATTTGGAACAATGTACAGAAATATTTCCTGATACATTTTAGCTTAGTTTACCACTACATGAGGGAGTATCATTAAAGGTGCCTCAGACATTTGGGGCATTTAAGTTATTGGTAAGCAATATAAAAAAAAAATGTGGCGTGTAGTGTCGGCATAGAATAGCACTACCCCATTTCTTCCGGTGGGTGTACGTAAGAGGCGACTAACGGTATTGGGGCTTTAAGGGATTTTTGGGCGATGCAGTTGGAGACCGATCAGTCTCATCACCAACAACCTTTATTCTACCATCTTTTTCCCACTCAACTTCAATAAGTGGCTGAGGAATTTGTAATTCCTTAGCTCTGGCTACCCCTTCTAGGGATTTATAGCCGTAATAAAAATTCACCCTGAGATAAATTGCAGCTCAAGTATATTCGAATATCAGAGGTTGTAAATATGCATTGTAACGTTTAATTGAAAACAAAACTTATTTATTAAATTTTGTATTAAAATATAAAATGAAAATAATTCCTCTCTCACTGTGTCCAGGTCTAAGTAGGTTAGATTATAAAAAAAAATTAAAAAGGTTTTATTGAAAATGTTAAGTTTTATTTCACTCTTATGGTCGATAATGTGGTGTTGCGTTAGATTTTGTAGCCAATCTGACTGTACCCCTTAATTCTATGTTAATGTTGTGCTTACGTATGCCATTAATAGGGTTTGAAACACACCGGTTAGAAATACACCTACTTCAACAACAAAAAGCATCACAATAAATCTTCCACAAAATTCAATGCATCTCTCTTATAAAAATATCTTATTTCTTTCCTTTATAAGTATCTACTTCATATCTATTAAATAAATATATTGGTCCCTAAACTTATTTTATTTTATTATCTTTATTAAAGCATATTATTAATATTGGTATTTACTATTGATTTAAGGCTGGCTGCTAATTAATAATTGCTCACTGAAATCTAATTTCTTTTTGTTCTTTTTAGCGTGAGTTATTTTCTTCTTAACTCCCAGTAGCACAGTTACAACGAGTGGTATAAGGTTAGGTAAACTAACTGATTATGTCGGACTTATTATGTAAGTTACAGGCGGTACCAGAAAACCAGCCACCCAGCAGTGTCCTGCGGATAATGTTGGGAACCTAGCTGAGTACTTTGTCTTTTTGTTGCTATTGTATGTTGTTATTGTGTTTGGTAACAAATAAATATCTTTTATCTTATCTTAAAACACCTCCATTAGATTGAAATAATAGATCTTACCAAAAAATTCAGTTTTTGCGACCACGATTCTACCTTGACTTATTCCATCTCTATTAATTTTACTTTTTTAAGTTGACGTTTACAGACTTATTATTATTGTGATTAGTAGGCAATTTGGTTTAAATCTTATCGATGCCTGGATTAAACATCAATTCTTCTCTCAACTTCCCACACACACTGATAAAAAGTTGATTCTAAAGCTAAGGGCTCTTTTTTGTGTTAATATTTTTCCATGAAAATTACGAATCAAATCTCATTATTTAAAATGATTTTTCACAAATGAAGAAACCCTTATTATTTTACTACTACCTACTATTATTTATACGTAACTTAACGAAAAATATTAGTCGTATTTTACAAACTGTCAAAGAATACTTTTGAACCTTTCATTTGAAACAAAACAAGTTTGACATACGTAATTACTGCCTTTCATCTAAGAGCCAAAACAGTGACGAGATCAGACAACTAACAGAATCAAAAATACAGACACACCTTTGTGGCTGTTATTAACTATGGGATTGAGTTTATTACAAAGGATTTTGGACAGTAAAAACAAAATCAGGTGGGTAACAAAGGAAATGATGGCAATTTAAAAAGGCTGCAAGAAACGTAAGAATACGGGATGATGTTTTGTCCTACCAAATTTGGTAGGTTAATATGTAGCCGGATAGAATTGAAGCCCTTCGCAGCAAGGAATGTGATAGCAGGTGTGCGCGCAGCCACCTGGCGGATAATATGGATATGCTCTCACCAAGAAATTATTGCTTGAAAGTTATCCTGTCTAGAACAAGATCTGCTCGAAAGTAATCATAGGTAATGAGATACAAGAAAAATGAAACCAGTTAATAACAACCGACTGTGTTTAATTTAAATAAGTTATTGATCTTAAATATGAACATGTTTTAAAGTCAATTATTCGAATGTTAAAAATAGTTTTTTGCCCGGTTCAGATTTGATACCATTATAGAAAAACAATAAAGTGTTCAAAATATTTAATATATAGCGAGTGATCCATAATGATCTAGCGATCCGAATTGTCAATCAAGCCATATGTCGTTTCCTTTATGGCTAAGAGCGAGGGTGAACCTGATTCATTTATGAATCGGAGACTTGGCTGAGAGCTCTTTGAGAGTATTTGGATAAATGTGATCACAAATTTTTAAACCTTCTTATTAGCTCAGTGAAATAGAGATTGCTGTGTAGTGCCGGCTTAGAATAGCACTACCCCATTTCTTCCGATGGGTGTACGTAAGAGGCAACTAACGGTATTGGGGCTTTTAGGGATTTTTGGGCGATGCGGTTGGAGACCCATCACCAAAAACCTTTATTTTTACCATCTTTTCCCCCACTCAACTTCCAAAAGTGGCTGAGGAATTTATAATTCCTTAGCTCTGGCTACCCCTTCTAGGGAAATATAGCCGTGAGTATATGTATGTGAAATAGAGAATCAATTCAGAAAGTATACAAGGTTCATTTTCGAAATTAGGTTTTCACATCTGTGTCTTTTCTAAAGAGGAAATCCTTATTAGAAAATAATAATCATATTATACACTTATTATTGTCATAGTGTACCCACAAGGTGTAAGTTTATTGCGTAATCATTTATGAAATACGTGAAATCATCCAGAAAACGGTTCATATTCTGAAAACCCGAACTCATATCACGTGATATCTTCTTTGAGAATAAACGGTTTATAAGTATTTGCTATATCTTTATTTATTATATATAACAGATTAGAAAAACTGCTTTTGTCAAATCTTAGTAGGGTCATAGGGCAGGCTTCGTTAAACTAATGGAAGTGCAAATAAGCGGTCCTATCATCTAAAGCGATTGTGATCTGTTGCTGTCAAGCTTGGGATAAATAGGTCAATATTACATTAAGATTAAGACCACGATAAATAAATAAAGTAGCAATGATATAACAATAAGCTAAATTAGTAGTAAACTTAATTGTAATATGTATACGCTATAATCTAGACCAAAAAATGCTATAACAGTATTAAGCTATCTCATAAAAAAATTTAGTTCTGTTAAAATAATTGAATTACAGAAGTTTTATTTTGTTTTGGCCGTAAAGTGCCGGCTTAGCATGTCACTACCCCTTCATGGGTGTCGTAAGAGGCGACTAAGTTTATGAGACCCTTTAAAGTAATATAGTTTTCGTGTAGTGTCGGCTTAGAATAACACTACCCCATTTCTTCCGGTGGGTGTACGTAAGAGGCGACTAACGGTATTGGGGCTTTTAAGGAATTTTTGGGCGATGCGGTTGGAGACCCATCACCAAAAACCTTTATTTCACCATCTTTTCCCCAGGCAACTTCCAAAGTGGCTGAGAAATTTCTGATTCTCTAGTTCTGGTTACTTCTTCAAGGGATTCATAGCCGTGAGTATATTTATGTATGTATTTATATAGTTTCCCTCTAATCTTCTTATGGTTTTATCTTACTTCTCTCTGCAATACGTATGGACCCCTCCATACATATTGCAGAGGGAAATTAAATAATCACGACTCTAAGCATTCAAGACTTTGAAGACGTGATGGTAAAATCTTACTTACTTATACTCACGCCCATTGTTCCCATTGGGGTAGGCAGAGACTATAGAGCGCCACTTTGTACGATCCAGGCAAATCTCTCTTGCTTCTGTTACATTCATCATTCTTCTGATACATGCTCTTTTATTCTTCATACTACTGACGACGGCCTTTTTGAGCAAACATTATATTTGGTCCAGGTGTGTCCTCTGTGGTCGTCCTCTACTCACATTACCTTCCACGTTGGCTCTATAGATCTCTTTCACCAATTTACTGTCATCTATCCTCTCTATGTGCCCAAACCACCTTAACATTCGTTTCTCTATCTTGCACACTACGTCATCTTTCACACCTAAACGTTCACGAATTGCACTATTTTTCAGTCTGTCGCACAACCCTACATTACATATATTTCTGAGGGATCTCATTTCCACTGCCTTCACTCTACTTTCATGCCTCTTTTGCCATGCCCAACATTCACTACCATACATCAGCGTAGGAACCAGTACAGCATTGTGTACTGCCATTCTCGCCTTTTCAGACAGGGACTGGCTCGACATTAGACTGTTTATGGCTCCATTCCCAGAAACTTCCCAGATATACAAACTCTTTCACTTGTTCCACTTTCTTGCCACCTATTGTTATCTCACATTCTGCACTGTAAAGTTAAGCACCGTTTTTGTTTATAAACCATTATAATTAACTTGTACGCTTTTTCTTGAATAAACTATTTGTATTTGTATTATTTGTCATACTTTCCTCTCTCTCAAACACCATTGACTTGGTTTTGTCCATATTTACTCGCATGCCCTTTCTTTCAAAAGACATACACGCAATATTCACCATCTCTTGCAACTCATTTACCGCTGATGCAAGTAATACTTGATCGTCAGCGTATAAGAGGCAATTAATGATGAATCCTCCCATTCTCAGCCCATAATCACTTTCTCGTGGTTCTTTCAAACAGTCGTCCATGAACAGATTGGTATAATCTATTATTTAAAATATATAAGTTTTAAATGTTCATCTTTCTATCAATATCTTAGTCACGCCATAACTTTTGAACAACTTAACCGATTTGGCATATGACAAACCCCTCTTTCCCACTGGGCACTCTGGGCGAGTGCCCTGGGTCCCGTGATCGATAGGGGCCCCCTCGTCCTGATGCATGATAAAAAAGTTAAATATCCTAGTGAATCCAAGTTAAATTATTACTCTCGCAGAAAAATCTTGAAATATGTGTATACTATAAATATTTGCAGCAAAAAGATACGAGTAGCGATTAACAATAAAGTTGGCACTGAATGAGCAGTAGCAGTAAGTATTGCCGCGTATCGGCTCTGGTGCACCGTGAGTTATGAGCCACGCCAGGGTTACCAGATCACAGACAGTTATTTGAATTCGCGGACATTTATGCTACAAGGAAAAAATATAAAACCAAAATTTAAGGAGAGATATGTAAAAAATATGTAATGATATTGTACAAAAACATAGTTACTAACTCTACCGCATCTTACACATATATTCAAGCTTACCTGCTAAGGTGTAACAAACTATTAAGCTTAGAAATAAAAGTTGTTAATAAAGTAAAAATTAAAGGTTTTAATAAGTCAAGGTTAAGTTAGTTTTAGTCAGGTTTTTTTTGCCATCAGAACTGGTAACCCCAAGCGTGGCAGTAGCCGCTCTGTCTCACTTGGACATTTTGCTCGTGCCGAGAATTCTATTTAGCCCGCCATTGTTTGCGTGCTGCCTCACTCACCTACGCTATTATAGCATTCGCGGAATCATAACAAGCGCATTGGCGCTATTGTGCTGCTGAAAGCTGTCGTTTCATTTGTAATAAGTTTTTGATTCTTCTGTTCGTTTCTGGCACATGGAAGAGGAATATACTATAGGGTTGCTTTTAAATACTTCGATTTTTGGTTACTTAGTAGTAGATTTTAAAGTAATAGTTCTAAGTGAACAGATAATCAAGACACCGAAATTCCATCATGATTACGCCGTAAATCCGCGGAGGGTAGAAGAGGTACTGTTCTGTGTTTATCCAGTTGATAAGGAACAAACCCACTATCATTTTGTACAAGAATTTTAATTTGCGGAACACAGACATGTGCGTTTCTTAATTATGTAAATACATACATACATATACTCACGGCCATAAATCCCAAATCGTGGTAGCCAGAGCTTCAGATCTAAAACTCCTCAGCCACATTTGGAAGTTGATTGAGGACAAGCTGGTAGAAATAAAGTATCGTTGGTGATGGATACTTAAAAAAGGCCCATACCTATAGTCGCCTTTTACGACACCCCTGGGTAGAAAGGGGTAGTAGCCTTCTAAGCCAGCACTACACGGCGTTATGTCTCTTTGGTAATAACAAAAAGCTCAAGTTCAAAGTAAGTCTCAGGGAAGGGATGATACATTATTTGGAAAATTATATCTCATTCCTTTATTTTTATTTTATATTTTTTTTTTGTTTGTAATTTACTATTAATGTTGGGTTTTTTTTTTAATTTTAGTTTTATTTTATTATAGTTTTTAATCAAATTTTTAGTAATATCTTTAAGTTATATAATAATTGTCAATGCTGTGTGCACTGTTGTTGGCATTATAACTGACCAAGACTTTAAAATGAATGTGAATGCAATCTATGTTTATAACATAATATGATGTTGGTGTGCCTTGAATAAATAAATAAAATAAATAAAATTCCTACATATATATACATACGGTGTACATACATATGCTAACGCCATTTGTTCCCATTGGGTTAAACAGAGATTATCGATCACCACTTTGTTCGAGCTTTGTGCCTCTCAAGCTTTGACTATATTCATCAACTTTTCATACATTTTGTTTTATTCTTTAGACTACGGAAGGCTGCATTTTAGCACAATCTTCATTTGATTATTGTTTGTCAAAAATAGGGATGGTTAGATTGGTTAGATTATGTTGATAAAAATGTTCTTCCATCTTCATAATTATGTGGTTAACATACATACATACATACATATACTCACGGCTATAAATCCCATGAAGGGGTAGCCAGAGCTGTGGAATTAAAAATGCCTCAGCCACTTTTGGAAGTTGCGTGGGGAGAAGATGGTAAAATAAAGGTTTTCGGTGATGGGTCTCCAACCGCATCGCCCAAAAATCCCTTAAAAGCCCCAATACCGTTAGTCGCCTCTTACGTACACCCACCGGAAGAAATGGGGTAGTGCTATTCTAAGCCGGCACTACACAGCAACATGTATGTGGTATATGTGGTTAACATACAGACTTAATGTTAATACTTTAATATTCTCAAGAAATACAACTTTACTTAAGCCTGAATTTCGTTGCTTGGCACACACAGCGTTTTTTGAGTAAAACACACAACCTTAGAAGCGAGTTCGAGTTTCTATCCTAATTGAGTAAGA
Source organism: Bedellia somnulentella (assembly GCA_963576735.1). Classification (NCBI taxonomy): domain Eukaryota; kingdom Metazoa; phylum Arthropoda; class Insecta; order Lepidoptera; family Bedelliidae; genus Bedellia; species Bedellia somnulentella. Next base: position 10,211,519 of record OY755171.1, read on the forward strand.
AAACATTAACTTCTACAAGGTTGAAGAAAAGTGAAGCATTTTTAATGTACTTTGATAAGAAGTTATACTACCTAACTTGCTCTGAAGAGTCGTCTTAAAATATAACTAAGCCATTTCTTCCTTCCTTCCTTCTTCCGGTCGTATAAGGCTTTAGGCGACTAAGGCTTTCGGCTTTTTAAATGATTTTTGGGCGATGGTTTTTACAATTACTTCTATTTCAAACTAACAAAAATGGAATTTGGAATCCGAAATCTCTGGCTACCCTTTTTGGGATTTATAGCAGTATATGTATGTATGTTGATGAACACTGTCATTGCTCAGTCATTTAGGCAACATATTGCCGAAATAATTACAGAGGTACTAACTCTATAGCTTACCCATTAGATCTTGTCATCTGGTATTCAGATAACCCATTTTTCTTGAGGTTTGTTAACGTAATAGAGAGCAGTCCTTAGAGCTCTTTTAACTAAGAATATCTTTCTAAGATCTCTATAGTGGTCATCTGTAGGTGTCGTATAAGATGATCTTGGGCGATTGGTTGGAGAACAATAACTTACCCTCCTGTAGTTTAAATATGAAAGTTTAGTACTTAACACCCAACAGCGGCTGAGAAATTTCTAATTCTGAAGCTCTGGTAGCTCCTTTTGGGATGTATAGCCGTCAGGTAAGGTAAGTAACTAAACTCAATCATCTAATTATCTTCTCGATATTTTCCAACCTACCATGTATAAGTTGTGTTCAATATTTAATGTGTAAGTATTTATTAATCAAATAAGGTCTTAGAAAAGTAAGATGTCAAGCGCGCAAGGCATGAGGACAGGCAGCGCATGCGCGAACATTAGCATGCGAGCCTTTGACTATGAACACTATAGACAGAGTCATAATGCAACGGGAGAGTACCTCTTTTAGATAGCAATATTTTTCCCTGTAATGTTGCGATCACTAGAAAACAATTACCCCAAAATAGTATAATCACCATTCTAAAAGCTACTTTTTAATTTAAAATTGATTACGTCAATTTATTGTTACGTCGTTTTATTTATTGTAAAGGTTTACTGTTTACTATATTATTTCCTGCAATCATATAATTATACATACTTGCTCCTAGTATTATACAATCTTTTTTGTTTAATTTTACCATTTATACTGATGTTTAATACACCGTGAAATCTAAAGCATTTTACTAACTATCAGGGATGAATCTTCCCATGATTACGAATAATTTTTTGTACGGGACTAACTTTGTTACTGGACAAAAAAAAACAGCTGTTCCATAAGTGCAAGTTATGTAAATATCATACGGGTCATCATGGGTATAGTGGGGTCTATGTTTGTATTTTGAAAAATAAAAGACAGCACTATTTTGTACATGAGTTTTATTGCATTATTTACTATTGACCTTTAAACAAAATCAGTTTCGTGTGAAAATTTCGAATTCATTCGTCTATTTCAGTCACATTTTTCAAAAGATGATGTATTCGTACATCTAAGTATTTTATATTTGGTTGATTTCCAATTGCATCTTCCAGTGGCCGCAATCCATTTTTCTCGTAGATTCGGGTCTTTAGGAAAACTGTAATGAATACGAAGAAATTAAATAAATATAACAAATTTATTACTTACTAATTCCGTAGATAACAATTGGAAATCATTCAGCGTCGCTATAGCGCGACGAAATTCATAATATACTCACTCATTAACATCAGTTTACTAATTTGAAAATTTTACCCTAACGACAGGGTAGGATGAAAAACGTGAATTATGGGAACACTGAGATACTGCATATTTTTAGGTTATGCTATTAAAAAATTGCTCAAAATAACTAAAGAAAATGCTAGTAATCTAGTTCAACGTAATTAACATTTGAATCACTTTTTTTCTGATCGCGCAATGTATTTATTATGTATTTATCTGTAGAAAAACATTAAAACACTCACTCACTTCAGAAAGTCAATCCTTCGATGTGTTTTTCGCTGCGGCTTCCGCAGCCAAGCACGCTACACCCAACCATACCTCACTAAATAATAAGTTTGACTAATGGAGTCTCTTTTATCACAATAACAATATACAAATGAATAAAATCTTTCTCAAAATCAAAAGAAAACCAAAATCGCTCACAAGTCGACGCTTTGTTTGTCAAGCTTTAAAAGCGTGACATCAACAAAACGGGTTACGCGATAGAGATGACAATAAAGATTTTGTGTATCTTTTTAACATATAAGAACTTAAATAAGGGCTTCTCTTTTTAAAATGGATGACGTAACATCGCTCTATCTATAGTGTTCATAATCAAAGATGCGAGCGCACGCACACACCGGAAGTCAATGGAACATGGCTGCCCACTTAGATCCAAGATGGCCGCGAACTAACTATGAATTAATAATTAAAATCGATAACCGATTTCATAAGAATAAGGATCAATGAATAAAACTATAAAACAGAAAAGTTATAAGAACACAATGAGAAGAAGCTAAGTATTAATCAAGTCCTTGAGAAGGTTGGTGATTTAGTTGAGCTCGTTTTGGTCATCGGAGGTCATTCCATATGAGTACGAAAGGACGTGACACGATTTAAACGTTCGATTGTTTTGCTTCTGAGAATGCCAAACTGTAATTAATGGCATCCGCGGGCATACCACGAAACCAGCAGGCTTTATGTGTTGTTTGATGTCGGTCGTGATGGTGAAGATGTTTTTGAAACATCTTAGTCCCCGATTCGACATGATGCAGTCATGGAGAGCGAGCATAGCTTTTTTACAGTCCTTCGAAAACTGTGACGCTTCAGCAAACTAGCTCTCAATAAAAATGATGTCACGATGATCACAAAGCGACGCAACCAAAGCAATGCAACGCAATTATAACTTGGCTTCGTTTATTTTCTTTCTTGTGGCTTTGTCATTCTTTTTGTTTTGTTTCTTAAAGCTTTTTCATAGTCAGTTTATTATAACTTTAATTAATCGAGGCAATCACTTTGAACGCTTTAGAAACTTGAATATTTCCGCTGCTTTTATTACATACATACATATATATACTCACGGCAATAAATCCCTAGAAGGGGTAGCTAGAGCTAAGGAATTAGAAATTCCTCAGCCACTTTTGGAAGTTGTGTGGGGAAAAGATGGTAAAATAAAGGTTGGTGATGGGTCTCCAACCGCATCGCCCAAAATCCCTTAAAAGCCCCAATACCGTTAGTCGCCTCTTACGTACACCCACCGGAAGAAATGGGGTAGTGCTATTCTAAGCCGACACTACACAGCAGCTGCTTTTATTGTTTCAAGAAATTGGAGAAATACGTGTTTTAGTATTGTTATCATGGGCAGCAAGAAAAAAGAAGTTTTTTAGGATCTACAAAACACACAGTTCTTATTATATTTGAATTGCCTATCTGCGAATAGGTTTCCCGTAGTGACTGACTTCCCCAGAGGTCGTTAAGATATGGAGATAATCACATAAAACTTTAAAAAATAATGAATATGAAATTACGATTTACATGAAAATGTAAATATCTGCTGTAAATATATCAATAATTAGTCACGTTTAGGTTAAAAAATAATTGATGAAAACTGAGATTTATCTTCCCAAGTTGTACAACATTATGAATAAAAATATGAACAATTATTGTACAAAGTATTTAAATAAAATAAAAATCTTTCTTTGTTTTAATAAAATTTATTCTTTCTCGAATTTTCTTAAATAAATACAATAAATCCTTTGTTCACGCCCAATAATATAAAATACCCATACAAAAGAAATTCCTATTTTACATATTTTTTTTCAAATGTCACATTAAATCCAAAAAATCTAAAGATGTCACTGTATCATTTTTCTAAACTTACCCCATTATCTAGGTAGTAAGGTTTCGATCTCTAACCATCCTCAAATCATAGTTTACCCTTCTTGCCAGAGGTTTCTTAAAACATATATAATACTTACGGGTAGAAAAAAGAGTGATAGCCACGCCACAGCTACTAAATTTGATTTTTTTAGTTTTGTAGCTAAGTTAAGAAGAGATTGTAAAATGAAGGATGGTTTGAAATAGGATTCCAGCCACATCACCCAAAAATCAACCCAAGATTGTTTCAAAAGTCTTGTAGTTTGTATGACGACATGATGTGGAGTTCGGGCTGTGAATAGTAATTTACGAATTTTAGTATTTTGAATTGGTAGGCGATGTGGCTGCATACCATTTTCAATGGTGCCTTACTGTCCATCATCTTGGCTGAGAAATCCTGGATTTGGAAGCTCTGGTTAAGCTTTTTTGAGGTTATAACCATAAATATAGGTAAACCAGTTTATATGAACAGAAAGCTTCTAATTACTTTAACCTGGTTTCTGCTAGGAAGATAATGTTAGTAGAGAACCTCAGAGGACCCATATGGCCCAAATAGAGAATATGTTCAAGGCGCCCGAAGTATGAAAGCATTAAAGAGAATGTATGAAAAGATTGATGAATGTAAACGAAGCTAGAGATAGTCTCTGCCTACCCCAATGGGAACTAATCGGTATTAATGATTTCTGCAACTTTTACTTTTACTCACGACAAAAATTTGTATCGGGAGGGCACAATTGATGCTCAGTAAGTTTTACGATACTGAAGTACCTGTACCGCTTTCCTCGCATGAATCGATTTTCCTCTAGACTTTTTCATTAATTCTTTTTTCTTCAAACTCCCGCCGCCGCCGCCGTGTAATGTGACGCCGTATGCATATGTGTTGAAAGCATAATAAAATTATGAATTTAAATATCTCTGAAGAAGGTGTTTTCATTGTGTCGAGACTGTTCAAAAATGTGTGTGATTGTGTTCTCACTGTTTTTAAAATCACCACCCTTATATTTTTTCACATTTCTCCAGGTACCATACGTTGTGATTAATGGTTACGGACTATCTGGTGAGAAATCTATCAGAAAACATCCTTGATTTTACTATCACTCCCCTTGTTCTATAAAGTGGCTAAAGAACTGGTTTTATCGACGTTTTTGATACCTTTGGAATAAGGAGGTGATAAGTAAGTAGGCTTCTCGGAAGGTAGTCAGGTTACGTTCGTATAAGTAGACCCGTATTTAATGACACTCGAAATCAAAATAAATACAAGTCGGTGAGGATCGGGTCCGGGTGGGGTCACCGGCCTCTGCCCCCCGCGCGCCGCGACCCCCGGCCCAGACGTCATGCGATGTGACGTCACGATGCTTACCTTCACTATTTCAAACGTCCAATCATGCCAGCTAGCCTATTTAACTACTTTTCTTGTCATACTTCGTCTTATTTCTTATATCCTTCATTTTATAAGCTTTTCCCAACTTAATTTCTAATGGTGACTGGGGTATTATATGCGAATTTTACAGTTGCGGCTTAGAATTAGCTCTACTCCATCTCTTCGCATGGCCATGAGTATCGATAGCTCGTCGAGTAAAGTTCCATGTGATTAAAAATCAATCATCATCCCTATTGTACTTTTAAATTATAAACTTCTGAATGAAAGCTGCATCTACCCCGAGGCCAATTTGAAAGTGGAATATTCATGACATCTCTGAGTTTCAATCGTGGGTATTGTTTTAAAGTATAGTCTGTTAATAGCATGTAACAGGCCAAGGTGTACAGTGGAAAGACCACTGTTTCTAATGCAGGTTGGTGAGGGAAAACATAGATAGAAAACTCGCATGACTGAGTTGTGCTCAGTAATGTTTGTATCGAGTATCATCGCAAAGCAAAACAAAACTCTTTTGAAAATCTGGTCACAGATTTGATCTGGTGACGAAATGACAGCTAGAGTTGAGAAGTACTTCTGTCACCCCGTCAGGGTATACGGTGTGAACTTTGAGTTGAGATTTACAATCAGTTGAACGTGAAGTTAGTCTAGTTATGATTGTCAGACTGAGTAAAGGCAAAGGTTCCAAAAACGGCTAGCCAGCTGAACTAGTACGATTTAAAATAAAATAATCAAGCGTGATTCGGTTTGGCCAGCTTGATGGACTATGCTCAAATCACCAAATAGGCTCATCCTATAACGTACCTTCGGTAAGGTACTCTGGAGGTGTAGATGGGCTAATAGAATACATACATACATATACTCACGGCTATAAATCCCTAGAAGGGGTAGCCAGAGCTAAGGAATCAGAAATTCCTCAGCCACTTTTGGAAGTTGTGTGGGGAAAAGATGGCAAAATAAAGGTTTTAGCTGATAGGTCTCCAACCGCATCGCCCAAAATCCCTTTAAAGCCCCGATACCGATATTAGTCGCCTCTTACGTACGTACACCCACCGGAAGAAATGGGGTAGTGCTATTCTAAGCCGACACTACACAGCAGATAACAGCATAATAACTAATAACATGGTGTATAAACGAAATAATTTTCTTTGATGTTTAGAAAATTATTCATCTTCAAGAGAATACAGTGTAAACGTTTTCTTGCTATATGATATGAATAGATAGAGTATAGAGCATTACGCGATTAAGATAAACAAGAATAAAGCAAGCATCTCACATTAGTTTTCCTATAATATTGTAGCACGTTTTTTCTCGCAGAATGGTATACTGGTAAGATACTGATTGCATTTAGCTTGCCCGATAAGCGCTTAAAAAACTAGTTAAAAAAGACAACAATAGGGTTGCCTGAATCGTCCACTGACTCAAGAATCATAAAAGGTGATAACCTGGAACGTAGGGCTTTTCGCCGCGCCAGGGCGGACCTCATCAGAATCTGTTTGGCACACATAAAGTCATGGTGAAGCCGAACGAGCCACAGGGCCAGCAGCAACGAATCCTTTAAAAAATTATGGTTTCAAGCTTTTATTTCATACTAGCTGACCCGACAGACTCCGTACTATAAATTTGCTTAAGCCAAAATTTTGGCTTCTTTTCCGGTACTCTGAGTTCAATCAGGCGTGACTATTTATTGGTCAATTTTTTCCGCGAGAAAAAGTATTCTATGTTATAATTTGGCTCATTATCTAGCATTCTGCTAAATTTCATTCATATACTTTAAGCAACCGTGATAGCCCAGTGGGTAGAACACTCGGTTATCGTGCAAACGACTAGTGTTCAAATCCTGGGTCGGGCCTACACCAATTTGTCTTTTCTAAAGACATATGTGTGGTTAATAGTTATATAACCATAGTTGTTAACGGTGAGGGAAAACATCGTGAGGAAACCCACATGGCTGATTTGTACTTAGTCATGTGACAGTGTATTCGTACAAAACGGCGATGGGCCTGCCTAGGAACATTTGGTATATGTAAAAATTCATTAGTTCATATTTAATTTAGACATTTCACTAATTTTTACATTAAAACATGACTTCATAAGCATATAGGTGGTGTTCCGTCCCTCTGGGTAAACGTCCATAAAAACTCATGAGTAGTTATATATTTTCGTTCCTTTCGATAAGACATTAAGAAAGAAGTGGCTTTACACAGCTTTATTTTTGTGAAGATCACTTTGACGACAGTATTTCCTTTTTATTTTGTAGAATTTTGTTGCTAAGTTCATTATAATTTTATAGGATGAAGTAAACATTGATATACAAACTTTTTGGAGGTTATGATTCTCTTACTAACTGTTAATTACTGTTATCAAATCCTTAATGTATGAGCTATCAAAAAGGTATTTTATTTCATTTTCACATATTTAAATATGTAAATATTTAATTGCAAAAAGAAATATTTAACATTAACATAACCTCAAATTATAATATTGAATGTTATACTTAAATATGTACAATAGCTATTTATTTTTATGGTTTTAGTTAAATAAATAGGTTTTAATAAATTAACTGTATAATACACAATACTTACATGGAAGTTTTAACATTTCTAAATTCTGCTGAACAGAAATTTTTGTTTGATGCCAGAAACGTTCCTAGCATTATCAAGTCGATTCTTGGTAAAATTGCGCTATAAGCCTTTGTAAATCCTTATGGATGTTATGGAAATAACTGAATTTAGCGCAATCAATTTACACAAAATAAATTGAAGTTAATAACGGCGTATTTAATTAAAAAAGCGAACGAGTGTGTATTATCGTAAGTAATTCAAATGTAAACAAAGAGAAAGAACTCTAACGTGACGTCATGCGCTCTGATTGGCGTTCAACATTTCATGGCGGATTGCCGTATTTAGCTATTTTATTTTATCGATTATAATATTCATCTTGCTTTTAATCATGAAAAGAATCAAAGTCTTAGAATAGGCAATTTTGTAATAATATACACACAAATTATTTCAATGTAATTTACTTGTTGTCATCATGCCTATTCTGTCGTTTCCAACGATTCAAACTATGAGGTCCTAGTGATTTAAACATATTTTCGACGTAAAAACGTACTTACTATACATCGTAAGATATTTCTGTTTAAAATAACTAATGTGTTTTATCATTTGTTTTTTCACGCACCCTATTATTATTATATCTGTCGTAATCATTTGTAAATGTATCATGCATGCGAGTAAAACTCGCCTTATTTTAAAAAAAAACTTTATTAAACATCTTCGGGATAGAAATGTAACTTCAATTTCAAAATTCAAGTTGTTCAATTTATGTAAATTTCATGGGATATTTTGCTAAAAAATTTAATATCAGTTAGGCGCAGTCTTATTTGAAAGCTTACTCACTGCCCACAATGTTAACTTTTATGCAATAAAACTGTGTGTGAAATTAAGCAAAGCTAAGAAATTTCTTTCGAATTATTTCCCCAGCAATGCACCTTCAAAACACTCACATATTTATTATGTTAATCCTACTACTATTATAAAGGCGAAAGTTTGTAAGTATGGATGTGTGGATGTGTGGATGTTCGTTACTCTTTCACGTAAAAACTACTGAATGGATTTGAATGAAACTTTACCACAATATAGCTTATACATTAGAATAACACATAAGCTATAGCTTATACATCAGAATAACACATAGGCTACAATTTTTGAGGTTTTATTAAATTAATTAAAAAAACGCCTTAAGCTTTTTCATAAGCAAATTTGACAGTACGAAGTCTGTCGGGTCAGCTAGTATTCTAATAAAAGTACTTATTTACATCAGAGTCGTGGCGTCTCCGTGCGCCTCGCGAGCGGGACTCGAACCAAGAGGCGCAGCTGTTCAACAACCCGCACTACGTCCGCGGACCAGAGCTTCCGCCCAGGTATGTACTTGCATTTTCTTTTTGGGCTGGATGTTTTAATACAAAAATACATACATACATATACTCACGGCTATAAATCCCTAGATGGGGTAGCCAGAGCTAAGGAATGAGTAATTCCTCAGCCACCTTTGGAAAGTTGAGTGGGGAAAAGATGGTAAAATAAAGGTTATTGGTGATGGGTCTCTAACCGCATCGCCCAAAAATCCCTTTAAAGCCCCAATACCGTTACGTACACCCACCGGAAGAAATGGGGTAGTGCTATTCTAAGCCGACACTACACAGCTATCTAAGCTGACGCTATACAGCTATGTATATGTTATAATACATGGATTATTTTATTTACAAGCGTACTTTTGACTAGATATCACGTTGTATAAAACTGCTATCTCCTTCACGCTTACATAGTATCGCATACTTTTATCTCGTTCTAACCGACTGAGTAACAATAAAATAACGCTCGTGCTGGGACTCCAGATATCCAATGTTTTTTTTATGTGTAATGATGGAAATAAGATAATTAGCTGGCTTTGAATGTCACTGCCCCTTTCCACCCACGGGTGTCCTAAGAGGCGACTAAGGGTATGGGGCTTTTTAAGTGGTTATTGGGCGATGCGGTTGGAGACCCACCACCAACGATAATTTATTTCTACCATCTATTCTCCTATCAAGTTCCAAATGTGGTTGAGTAGTTTCTAGCTCTGAAGCTCTGGCTACCCCTTTGTGGGATTTATGGCCGTGAGTAAATATTTGGATTTATGTAAATACGATAATCTATACTAATATTATAAAGCTGAAGAGTTTGTTTGTTTGAACGCTAGGATCTCAGGAACTACCCGATCAAATTGAAAAATTATTTTTGTGTTGGATAGTCTATTTACTGAGGAAGGTTTTAGGCTATATATCATCACGCTGCGTCCAACAGGAGCAAACTATCAGCGAATAATGTTGCAAAAACGGGGATAATTATTCATACTAAGGCTTCCGTTGTGTGCGCTGCGTAATCGGTGTAAGTTACCCAAAAAAAATGTATTAAAGAATTATTTCTCTTTAAATGATCTAAAAAAATGCCCGCGACAGTATATGTCTAACTTTTAAGTTTTACTTACTATAACCATTTTTATGGTAAATAAATTTGGTCGAATTTAATGCATAATTGCCGTAATGTTTTATCAACATAATATTTAATATTTATCCAAATAAATATGTTGTTGATAGAGAGTATTTAATTGAGAACAAAATTGTCCTTGACATCACTTAATTTAAATAAACATCTTAGAAGATAATACAATTTTAAAATTACTCCGTAACAAAATTTACACGCGTGCATGAAGCGCACGACAAGACACTGCGCTGGCCGGCGAGCGAGGTCACCTGCGCGAGAAGCTTATGTTTAAGCCTAATCCTATTAATATTATAAATGTGAAAGTTTAGATGTTTGTGTGTTTGTAGCTAAATGAAGACTAATTCACAGAACGCATTTAAAATAAAATTTACAGGAAGCCAGATAATGATCTAATTAACACAATAGGACACTTTTTATCCCAGAAAAATTAAGAGATCAATAAATTTTCTTAAAAAATGATTAACCCACTTGTTACGGAAACAAAAAAAGTTAAGTTTATAAGTTGATTTTTGGTTTGGGGGCAGTTTAATGGCCTACGATTAAGAAAAAAAATACTAAAAAAAAACAGAATCTTCTGGGAAAGCCGGAAAATGGTGTTGTTTTAAAACTACGGTAGTAATATGTACTACTGTTGCAAGGGTTCATGGTGAGTTGATTGAAACAAAATATATTTCAAAATAAGTACTTCTTTTATTGATGCATATGTATGTAGGTACGCTTTAACATTGCTTATGATAGGCTGCAAAACAATCTCTGGGGTGCAACGTGACGTTACATTTTACGCAAAAAAAAATTGGCATGTTTGTGACAATATCCACAACAAAGTTGTTTAGGGCGATATGTTACGATATGTCCTATGTCATCATATCGTGAAGATTCATGTAAACTACCGGAAGCCCGACCTGGCATACGATGATCTGTTTTTCTGTAGGTCTCCAGTAAACCACATGACACACTTCTTCTGAACTTTAGATGATCGTATTCACCACCGTCGTTTTTATACAGCTGCCAGGCATTGTGCAGTGCCATATCGATACAGTGAGAAAATAAACAGAAATACCATTTCTTGCCCCTAATTGAAGTCCTATAGAGCCCAATATTTTGATCAGACCTGTCTACGCCCCCCATATTTTCATTATAGGACCTTATTAGGGCCGGCTGATCCACATGGATGAATTTCTTTTCTTTTTGAGAGAAACGTTTGAAATCTGGCTTGATGTCTCTTGTGATCCAGGAGTACGCCTTATTTTTTTGTACTCGCATGATGCCACCACTCTTACCTTGCGTAGGTATTGGTGAGGTATCTTGAGCGTCCGTAGAAGAGGCGGTGGGCGCATCATCCACACGTTGACGCTTTGCCAACTGCGATATCGGAATGTCGTCTTCGTCATCACTATTGGAATCATCGCCGCTGTTATCAAGTTGTATTGCACAGGGTGCTCAAAGCTGGGAACCTGGTAGATTTTGAATGTTAACATATTCTTCGTCTCCGGAACCTTCATCGGTCACATTACCGTTACAATTATCTGGAGGAAGTATTACGATGAAATCTGGTAAAGAACCGTCATCGTCCTTCTCCAATTCTTCAACGATTTCATGAGGCCTCAAAGAGTGGAAACGGGATCTGTAATAATAAGAAATACCTACTTCAAAAACACAGATAAAACAATAAAAGCGTAGGTAACACAAAAGATTTCAAGTAGGAAGAATGTATTTCTATGCACCGTCCTCATCCTCACTGCATAAGTAGGTAAGGTAGTTCATTTTACGATCGTCGTTTATAAACAACACCTACTTTTCTCGACAAAAAAGGTACCAAAATGTTAATTGTAAGGCATATTATTTTCCTGCATAGATAAAACTACGTTATAACAACAAGTTAAATGTAACTTCAGGCCAATATTATATTCAAATGATATTGTACTTACCCTTGAAAAGACATGATTATTTTTCGTACTTTATAGATATTTATACAAAAAAACACGTAATATCTTGATGTAAACTGTATTTTTCCTCGGTTAGATGCTGCACTGACGAAAGCAATCCCATTATAAAATTTCATTAAAACTACCCACATTTCGATGTAGATTTTATTATTCATGCTGTTGTTTTAAAACGACGGTAGTAACAAGTGGGTATAGACTAACTGACTAAGAATCAATGCTCAGCCGAAACTACTCTACTTATAAACTTAAAATATATAAAGTGAAAAAATTGTGAGGACACTATTAAAAACACCTTTTTTCTCATCGCATGACAGAAACCCTCAACAGGTCAGTTAAATATTTCAGTTTGACGACGACGTGATAGTCTACACTTTTGACAGTACGAAGTCTGTGGGGTCAGCTAGTTAAATTTATAAAGTTACAGTATTAATGTCCCTAATTGCAAGTATGTCTCCATTCTTCAAAACGATTGTATTTACAATGATATTTTATTTAATGATCTTATTGATGTTCCATTTTCACGATTTTGGTTCTGTTAATAATATTATTAAATAACATCTATACTTATAATAAATCTGTAGAGAGGTCAATTCTGTACATGAAATATATTTTCAAATTAACCATTAGGTGGTGATTAGGGATCGATACTGATGCCAAAAATGCAATCAGTAAAATTTTTGTCTGTCTGTCTGTCTGTCTGTCTGTCTGTCTGTCTGTCTGTCGGTTTGTATGTTCCATATGGAAACAAAAACTACTCGACGGATTTTAACGAAACTTGGTACAATTATTCTTCATACACCTGCGCAGGTTTTTGTATACTTTCCAGCAGAGTAGTAAAGGGGAATTTTGGGAAATTTTGGGAAAACGGGAGAAGTTACTCCATTTTTTAAGCTTCCGTCGCGTGTGCAGCCTCAATGGTTAAACTTACATAGAAATCATGTGTGACGGAAATATTCTTCATAAAATTATCTAAAAAAAAATCCTCAGCAGTTTATGTCTATCTTTTACGGTTGACTCACAATAACACGTGTAATTCCTGATAGCTTAGCAGTTCGGAACATTCTGATTATATTTGTTTACTCTTACGTTTGTAAACCTCTTACTTATTCCTTATTTAAAAAAAGGTAACATTATTACCCATTCAATAAAAAAAGAATCATAGAAATCGGTAGACAAACACCGAAATTATACATAAAATAAGCCATCGCGCCCGTGATCAAAACCAAATCTTTACTTATTTACATATAACATACTAGATGGCGCCAGAAGTTGCATCCTAAATCACGTAATGATTTATTTTTTAGATGTTATAAATACTTCATAGCGTTTTATTCCAAAATTTGCTATTACACGGAAATACTGAACCGTTCATCAAAGCGCATTTAAAATCATAAAACTACACTGTTTAGGGAGTGCTATAAATTTAATAAATTGAAAACATTGCGCTAAATTTTACAATGCTTGAGCAGTGACTAAAGAAAGAAACCTCAGTTATTTAAAAAAACAACGCTACCCGTGCGAAGCTGGGACGATCCACTAGTATATCATATATCTATCTCACATGACTATAATTTATTGACCTCTCCATTCAAAGGTTGTCTGGAAGAGATCGCTTTTAGTGATAAGACCACCAATTGTACTTTTGTTATTTAATTCTGTGTATTTGTAAATGTTTCTCCCTATTTGATGTGCAATAAAGAGTTTTCATATGTTACAGTTACGATTCTGCACTGAACACGGATCCTGGGCCAGATTTACATGATGAAAACACCATGGAGAGTTTATGGACCCCCACCGACGAAAGCTCTACTAGCAATACCAATATTAACAGGTATGACACATATAACATATAGATATAGATAATAAATGCCGTATAGTGCCGGCTTAAAATGTCACTACCCCTTTCTACGCACGGATGTCGTAAGAGTGTGAGTGAATGGTATGGGGTTTTCTTAAATGGTTTTTTGTGCGATGTGGCTGGAAACTCATCACTATATCATCACTATCATTTATTGCTACCATCTTGTGCCCTATCAAATGTTGCTGAGGAGTTTCTAGCTCTGGCGCTCTGGCTACCCCTTTTTGAGATCTATGGCCGTGAGTATATGTATGTATCCATGTAATATATATTACCCTACTATTACTTAATATCTTCAGCTTAGAATAGCACTAACCCTTTACTTCCCATGATTGGGCTAAGAGACGATTGTTGACTCATTGGGGGTATATAACCGTGAGTTTGATCCAATCAACAGTAAGATAAGTGTAGAAATCCTTTTGATGTTTCGGGTGAATTTTTAACACGTCATATAGGAAAATTATAGTTTACCGACAGTAGAATTTCTTAAATCAGTTCTATGGATATAGCTTTAAGATTTAACGCTTAATAATAAAATATTTACACTAGATCGATAACTAGCTTATAGGGGTTTGATGGTTTCTTCAATCATATTCTTCAGCTGACTGCCTACCTAAGTCTTAGTAATCTTAATATAAGGTAATCATACTTGCTTTGACCATTCCTTTTATATTGTCATGTCATAAGAAATATTTATAACTGATATACCCTTGTATTCCATATGAACTATGAAAGTATATGTACACGCAAAAGAAAACTATTAGAGAACGTGAATAATGCATTAAAGTATGTCTATTTGAATCAGGTCTTTCCAGGCTGGATAAATGTAAGTTTAAAGAACATGCGTTTATTGTTTACGACATAGTTGTACCTTTATACTTTTATAACATACATACATACATACATATACTCACGGCTATATTTCCCTAGAAGGGGTAGCCAGAGCTAAGGAATTAGAAATTCCTCAGCCACTTTTGGAAGTTGAGTGGGGAAAATATGGTAAAAATAAAGGTTTTTAGTGATGGGTCTCCAACCGCATCGCCCAAAAATCCAATATAAAGCCCTTAGTCGCTTCTTACGACACCCGTGGGAAGAAAGGGGTAGCGACATTCTAAGCCGGCACTACACGGCGTTTATAAATTATATATATATATATATATATTTTTGCTGTGTAGTGTCGGCTTAGAATAGCACTACCCCATTTCTTCCGGTGGGTGTACGTAAGAGGCGACTAACGGTATTGGGGCTTTTAAGGGATTTTGGGCGATGCAGTTGGAGACCCATCACCAACAACCTTTATTTCACAATCTTTTCCCCACACAACTTCCAAAAGTGGCTGAGGACTTTCTGATTCCTTATTTCTGGCTACCCCTTGTAGGGATTTATAGCCGTGAGTATATGTATGTATGTATATTTATAACAAGGCACAATTTTGTAAGTTATTATTTACATTATATATAGTTAAACCTATGTTAACAACCAATGTAAATATTGTAATCATTGAATGAAAATTATCTTGTTATTAAAAATTTTTACGCTTAACATAACGTTTAACCTTGTTCAATACATTTGTACTTTTGTTCGTCCCTTATTTATATAACACATGATTGCTATGTGAAGTATCTCAAGTGATGATCCTAGGCAACTTTAAGTCATCTTTGAAACTTACATCCTTAGTAACCCTTTCTGGCATTGGCGGCCAGAACTGACTGACCTTTAACCGATATAAAGCTCATAAATGCTATGCCCTCCATAGTCGAATTGGCTATCTGAGCAATGTCGTCGTGAAAATATGTTACTTAAATTCTGATATATTAATAAATATACTCTTTCTTGGGGAGACCATAATAGGCTAACCATTCATTCTCAAATGTAACGTTAAATTCAAAAGTATCGGTATGTACTAAATATGTACTACGTAGTATTAATAGTCATACTGTATGTATTACAGTATTATAACTATTTTTGTGCCATTAAAATATACGTATTAGAGTTTTGATTCACGAAGCGACGCGCGCTATACTAGTAAGCGCGTTCATTACCCACACATACATAAATCGTGTACAGCGTTAAGCTACAGCAGTTATACAGTGCGTATCGCTTGTGTCATCAAATGTACCATGTTCTTAATAGCAAATAAAATGAATCTGAATACTAACGCCCGATTTCTGAATTGAGTATTCCAGCTGAGAACAACTTGAGTATCGTTCTGTCGCATTGAAATCTTAACAACTGAATGAGACAAAACGATGCTTAAGTCGTTCTCAGCTGGAATACTCAATTCAGAAATCGGTCGTAAGACGCGCATAGTAAACTAATCTAATGCCATTGTAGTGTGACCGAGGGAGCATCATCGACGGCGGCGGCGGGCCCGAGTCTGGCCGCGCTGCTGGACGAGGCGCGCCGGGACCGCTCGCTGCAGCCGCCCGCCAAGATCCTCTGCGTCAGACCGGTAACTATCTACAATTAACGTTACTATATATACACTAGTCGTCTGCACGATAAGCCGTGTTCTACCGCTATCACGTCGTCTGAAATTTGAAATTCATTTCTAAAATTTGATTTTTGAGGCCTTTCTACTTAGTAACTGAACCTTTTCTCGAAATCACTCATTCGTTCATTCATTCATTCATTTTGTCGTAGAATATTAAAAAAATATTGATCTAGTAAACTTTGCTGCACCAAAAAATCGAGTGAATTTATTGCTTTTAAATGAGTACCGAATGATTTCTGCCCCCCTTAAATTTATACCATTGTCCTTTACAAAAAGATATAAAATTAAAGGTTAGGAGCAGTGCAGTAGCTATTTGTTCCCATGGGGTGGTAGTCGGTAGTCTCTGCATATCCAAATGGGAACTAATTACTTGAGTACTAAGTATTATGTATGTTACTAAAAGAAACATTTATAATGTTAGGTTATGTGATCGAATGAGAAAAGGTGGACTACGGCGGTAGGACGCTGGTCTATTATAACTACATCTTATGGTCTAAAACGGCCACTTCTTTCAAACATATAAAGTGTTGTATGCCTTTATTTCATTCCAACCAACAAACTCAGGATAAGACTGTGCTGGTAATGTGAGTTAGATAGATAGATAACTCATTTATTTATGTCAACATAACACCACATACAATATAAAAAACAATACATAAAGTGAAAAAAAAACAATATTTTTGATCTAAAAATTAGTGCTATGGTAACACAAACTAAGTCCTAACTCAGTGCTTGATATTGCCAAGTGGCAAAACACTGGTTTTCAGTTAAGGCCTACACTACACTACACATCATTATTAATATATAAACAAAAAAAAAAGTTGTGATTCATGAGTAATTTTCTTCAGCAGGACGGCAACAACAACGGCGGCAACCGCGCGGCGGCGGGGGAGGCGGGGGAGGGCCCGTCCAGCTCCCCCGCGCCGCCCCCGTTACCTCCCCTCACCGCGCTCAACTTCAACATCACCGTGCAACAACACAATGATGTCAAACTCATCTCCACGTAATAGAACAGTGTTCAGTTATAAAAATCAATCGTGACTCATCGTGCGGAATCGTTGAACGCGAGTGCATAAACTATGTGTAACAGTGCGGAACGTACAACCAAATGTTCCTAATTTAACAAACTTTAAGATTCTCTTTCAGAGAGACGATAAGTGAATATTCCTACGGTGCCTTGTTTATAAATAACTAGTGAATTTAAACGCATTTGAAGCATTTATTATTAATGGATAGTATAATATTTATGTTTCAAATGGATCTCGCTAGTAAAACTTAATTAAATTGTTCTCGGTTTAAGATATTGTTAAGTAATGGTTATTAGTTGATTTCTTATCAATGTTTAAAGTGCTAGTACAAGCCATATTCACCCAGTCAATAATATATTGTGTACAAAACTGTAACGTTTCCCAAGTTCCACACTCCTTTTGTTGATAAGAAAACACTTTAAAATTGGATACCAGTGATTTATTCTAGTGAAGATAACAAGCATGGTTTGGTATTTATACAAAAGAATAAAAGAATTCATACCGCGATGTAGAAAACGTTTACACACCCATCTAGCGACAATTAAAGATACTAAAACAAATATTATCATAAACATACCGCCCACCAAGGACCTTAGATAAAAATAAAAGAAGAAGATGCGGCGTGAGCGTACAAATTGTCAACTAAATATGGGCCTTCACAACACCGCACTACATCCATACGAACTGATACGAACACACACGACATGACGCAAAGATAAAGATAGAGCGATGGGCTCGTATAGTCTGTCTCTGTCACTTAAACATGTCAGATTTCAAGGATAAAATGGCCGAAATTAATAATATTTTGCTTGTAAATATATTTTTGGTGTATTTACGCATGAAACGTGATTCCCTGTGATTTGTTTTTACGACTTGAATGATTTGTGCACTGAATAAAGGCACAGCCAGGCATTTTAAGCGCGAATTGTATGAAAATTTTAATTTCGATGTCAAAGATTATGTCAGCTCGTCGACTTGAAGTATCGTAGCGGACTAAACTCGACTGAAGCAAACCAAGTACATTGTACTCAGTTTAGTAGGACCACGCGCGGGCAGAGGTTGCCGCATCTTTCTTTTATTTTTATCTAAGCCAAGGACGTAATTTTATGTCCTTACATTAAACAAAACAATAAAAACATTTAAACTTTAGAGTTTAGATGTGATATACTTTTTATTACAGTTGATCGGCCACAGGTAAAATACATAATTTAGACACTGGTCTTTTAATAATAGAACCATTACATTTTAAAGTCACGACTCTTGTAATTTTGTCCAAACCAGTGTGTTTTTCAACAACTTTACCTAAAAGCCAGCGTGCTGGTGGGAGATTATCATCCTTCACCAAAACTATGTCTCCAATTTTTGGTTCAGGTATTATTTTGTTCCACTTATGTCGCTGCAAAAGCTGTGCAAGATATTCAGCAGACCAACGTCTCCAAAAATCCTGCGTCATTCGCTGTAATAGTTGCCAACGCCTCAAACTGCCCAAATTAGATTTCTCATAATTAACTTCTGGGACAAGAACTAATGGTTCTCCCACAAGGAAATGACCAGGTGTTAATGGCAAAGGTTCACTGCTTTCACTAGGCAACAGTGAGAGAGGTCGTGAGTTCAAACATGCCTCTATTTGGGCAAGAAAGGTTGCCATCTCTTCGTATGTAAGAGTTGAATTCCCAACAATTCTTCTTAAATGGTGCTTAGTGGATTTTACCCCGGCTTCCCATAGACCTCAGAAATTGGGGGCATGGGGAGGTATGAAGTGCCATGTTACGCTATTACTACTAAACCAATCTCTAATCTCATAGGCAATACTCGACTTTTCTGCCTCAACTAATGCTCGAAGCTCTTTTGAAGCACCAACAAAATTGGTTCCGTTGTCACTCCATACTTCACTGCAGTGCCCTCTTCTGGCAACAAATCTCTTAAACCCAGCTATAAATCCCTGAGCCGTTAGATCACTGATAGCTTCGAGATGTATGGCTTTTGTAGCCATACAAACAAAAACACAAATGTACCCTTTATATGATTTGTTGCCCCTACCTTTTGACACACGCATATTTATAGGTCCGGCAAAATCTATACCAGAGTGTAAAAATGGCTTTGATGGCTTTACTCTGCATTCTGGTAACTGTCCCATAAAAGGATGTTGGTTATTTGCCTTATAACGAATGCAAGTAACACATTTACGTACACAAGCTTTAACTGCATTCTTAGCTCCCAATATCCAGTATTTCCTGCGCAAATAATGTAACATTAAAGTTTGCCCTCCATGTGATGTGCTGATATGAGATTGATGAACAATTAACTTTGTGAGATGACAATTGGAAGCTAATAATATAGGTGTATTAGTTAATGAAGAAATGGCAGAATTTCTAAGTCTACCATTAGCTCTTAAAATTCCTTTCTCGTCCATGAAAGGACACAATGTTTTCAACTTACTTCTTTGTCTTACATTCCCAGTTTTTTGTAGATCATTTATTTCCTCCATAAAAGCTTTACTTTGCATTACTTTTATGCATGTTAGCAAGGCTTCATCTCGCTCTGTACTCGTAATATAGCGTTCAAATTTCTTTCCCTGTAGTTTATTTTGTTTGACTTTCAAAACTCGTCTTCCTATTGCTACAAAAGAAATCAATTTCCGTAAAGATGAAAATCTCTCATAAAATCCTTCCTGTATATCACCAACCGTCGAAACATGCACTTTGATGTTTCGCTGTTCTAAAAACGTTGATATAGATTTGGGTCTGCTATACTCTATAGTAGGGTTCTGCAGCCAAAGAGGTCCTCTCTTCCACAAAGAACTTTGATTCAGTTCCACGGGTGTCATTCCTCTTGAAGCGGCGTCAGCAGGATTGTCGGCTGATTTTACATGAGCCCATTGCTCATTGTCCATTTTAGATAAGATCTCAGATGCGATGCCCACAAATGTAGTCCACTTACTTGGATGACTACTGAGCCATGCTAAGACTACAGATGAATCTGTCCATCCATGCACATTGGGTTTATCTATAGACAATACCTGTGAAACTTCTTTCATAAATTTGGCCAAGAGAACTGCTCCCATTAGCTCCAAACGAGGAATGGAAATTTGATTGACAGGTGCAACCTTTGTTTTGGCCGTTATCAAATTAACATAAACTGTGCCATCACTAGCGACAGTTCTGAGATAAACGACAGCCGCATAGGCCAGATTAGAAGCATCACAAAAACCGTGAAGCTCCTTCAGTACATCATTATTTTTAACTTGCACCCACCTGGGAAAGGAAATTTCGCAGATATGAGTTAAGTTACTTCTATAAATTTGCCATTCCACAAGTAATTCTTTAGGCAGTTCTTCATCCCAATCGATGCCTGCAAGCCACAACTTTTGAATTATTACCTTGGCTGTTATTACACAAGGTGCCAACCATCCTAAAGGATCAAAGAGGCGTGAAATATCTGAAATCACTCGTCTCTTGCTAACTGGGTGTTGCAGAGGAGGAAGCTTGACTGCATATTGAAATGAGTCTGTATCTCTATCCCATGATATTCCTAAAATTTTCACAACGTCATCAAATTTTATTTGCAACTTATCTTTCTGAATACCGGTACTCTGGTTTGAAATCATTTTGGCTAAGTCTTTACTATTTGTCATCCACTTCTGTATCTCAAACTTTCCTTTTGATAGTAACTCTGTCATTTCTTGGTATATCTGCTGCCCTTCTTCTACAGACTCACAGCCTGTCATAAGATCGTCTACATAAAAGTCTTTCATTACTCTTTCAAATGCAAATGGAAAGTTTTTACCTTCATCTAGAGCGATTTGCTGTAATGACTTTATTGATAAATAGGGAGCTGATGCTGTGCCAAATGTGACGCGTAATAGCCTAAAATCTTCTATCTTAGATTCTGGATCAGTACGCCAAACAATTCTTTGATAATCTGCATCTTCGGGGGAAACTAAAACTTGACGGTACATCTT
This sequence comes from Bedellia somnulentella, assembly GCA_963576735.1. Classification (NCBI taxonomy): domain Eukaryota; kingdom Metazoa; phylum Arthropoda; class Insecta; order Lepidoptera; family Bedelliidae; genus Bedellia; species Bedellia somnulentella. The sequence continues at coordinate 10,233,060 of OY755171.1, forward strand.
TACTATGTCAGCGCTGAGACATATCGGATGCATACGCCATCTCATTATGAGATGCCGCAGATCCTGTTGCAGTGTAGGACCGACCATTAATGAGTCGTTCAAAGATACCCCGTTCATGTACTTACAAGATGCGTCGAATACAACCCTTACCTTGGTAGTAGATTTGTCTTCACGTATGACAGCGTGGTGTGGTAAATAAACAGCTGTACTTTTTGTTATTTCTTCATTACCAACAACACGTTCCATATGGCCCAGATCTAAGTATTCCTGTATGACTTCTGCGTATCTAGTTTTAAATTCTGGATTCTTCCTAAATTTTGTTTCGAGAAGTCGAAATCTTTTAAGAGCAATATCTCTTGATTGACCATACTTACAAGGTGGGTCCTGTTCGTGGAAAGGAAGTCGAACTACATAACGACCTTCCGGATTCTTAGTTGTAGTTTCATTATAAAACTTTTCGCATTGTTGCTCTTCTAGTGATAATATCTTTGTCTCAAAGATATCTGATTCTAATTGCCAAAAGCTTTTGAGCAACTCATTATCAGACATATGAGCATGCATACTGACGATAACATTGTGATAGGTAAACTGTTGGTCGGATTGATCAGCATTTACGGATGAATGTGTGGAACCTGATAAGATCCATCCCAAGGCTGAATTCTGAGCAGTTGGTAAACCTTTGGAACCTTTGATCAACCCTTCTCTAATGATTTGGCCATATATGTCAGCGCCTAACAAAATATCAATTTTGTTCGGAGTATGAAATTCCGGGTCCGCTAACGTGATATGTGCTAATTCTGGCCACAAACTAGTTGATACTGTTACCTTTTGTGAAGGCAACAGTGATGTAATTGTTCGCAAAACAAATGCCGATACTTCTACGTTAAAGTTAGGATCTAGACGTGAGTAAATTTTTATCTTTACGAAAAAATTTGATATCAATGAACTATTTTCACCACCTAGTCCTGATATAGTACCTTTTATGGCTGTTTTCTTAAGTCCAAGAAGTTGCACTGCTGATTCAGTTACAAACGACGCTTGGGAACCTTGATCTAGCAACGCCCTTAAAGGTTGGATACAACCGTAACTATCTTGTGCTTCTACGATTGCTGTTGCTAACAAAACTTGGTTAGTTATGGTTTCCCGCGAAAACAATGCAGCTACTTGGGAAGATGATTGGTCTGAGGTGGTACATTCCGATTTCTGAACCTCAGCCACGTCTGAAATTGGAGTGGGACTGTGCAGCAAAGAATGATGTTTTCGTTTGCAAATATGACATTTAGTGGTAATTTTACAAAATGCGATAGAGTGATTTGGGCCTAAGCAATTGTAACAAAGCCCACTGGTTTGTACAAACTTACGGCGATCATCGACAGATTCTTTACTAAATTGTTTACAATTACCTAGTTTGTGATCTGTTTTATTACAGAAAGCGCACAAATTCTTTTCTGGAGATGTGGTCTTAACTACATGAAGAACTTTTGGTTTCGGTGTGGTATATCCTGAAACTACTGGTCTTACTTTAGCTTTACTATCTAGAAATTCTAACGATCTAAATCTTAACTCAAGAAATTCTTTTAATTGAACAAATGTGGGTAAATTATCAGATAAACAAATTTTGGCTTCCCACTGTTTGCGAGATTCAGAGTCAAGCTTTGCACTAATGATGAAAATTATTATGATATCCCAAGAGGAAATATCAATATCAAGATTTTTAAGACCATTCATACAATCAACCGTAACATCCAAAAGCTCTTTAATTGCACGAGAGGATTCGAAATCAATGCTATTTTGATTCATAAATCGCTTGAGTATACAATTGGCTAAATACCTTTTATTATCAAATCGCTCATTCAATAACTTCCAAGATGCCTCATAACTATCACCAGTAATTGGCGTTTGTCTGAGAAGCTGTTCTGCTTCCCCTGATAAATGAGCTTTTAAATAGTGCATCTTTTGAACTAAATCAATAGATTCATTATTATGAATGAGAGATGTGAAAAGATCTTTAAACGATTTCCATTTGCTATATTCTCCAGAAAACATAGGTATAACAATTTTTGGTAACTTTGCACTGGTGTTAATTGAACTAGTAGATTTACCTAGCGTAGTTGAGTTAGATGTTTTCGTTAGATTATCTATGTGATATTTTAAATCCGATTTATAACAAACATAATCTTCTTCAACCAGATCAAAAACTTCATCTTTAAAATATGGAGATAGTAAATCCTTTGATTCAGCCTGCATAACTATTTGTTTGTGAGTTTTAACAAAACCCTCCCATTCCTTATCCAATAACTCTAACCTAGTCTGAACATAATTCAGATCGGTTAAACGTCCCTTTGGTGACTTTTTGAAATTTTTAATAGATTTTTCAATTAAAGTTTTACTATTAAATTGTAATTTTATAAGGTTATCCATTATCAGTCAGAAAAGAGAACGTTTTTTAACCAAACTTTATCCAATTGTTTTAATAACTTAAACTCAAAATTGGGCATAGGTTTCCAGACTCAACACTTAATGTTTAATTATTCTAAGTCCTACAACGCTTGGCTATCAGAAATCAATACTATAAAGTTAAAGTCCATAGATTTCGAAAGTTTTACTCACTACACCAGAAAGTAAACACAAACTGTACTCACGACTCTATCTTCTTTTGCAAACCTTAATTATGACTTGACTAAGTCACATGTCAAATTGGCAGCTTCCATCAGGGTGACTTGACAACTGTCATATGTCAAGTTGGCAGCTTCAATCAAGTTGACTTGACAACTGTCACATGTCAAGTTGGCAGCTTCTATCAGGGTGACTTGACAACCGTCACATGTCAAGTTGGCAGCTTCAATCAGGTTGACTTGACAACTGTCACACGTCAAGTTGGCAGCTTTAATCAGGTTGACTTCACAACTGTCACATGTCAAGTTGGCAGCTTCAATCAGGATGACTTCACTTTGACAGCATTGACCAATGTGGTAACTAATGTCACTTGATTGACTCCTGCCTTGGATTGATAGCTTCTTGACAGATGTCACAAGTTGTCCGCAACCGGGCTCGTCGAAAAGACAGGATCCAGGTCTTCTGTTCTTCTTAACGTCTCCAAAGGGATTAGAAGCACCAGCACCCCAATACTCCGCGTCCTGGTTTCTATGCTGCGATGACTAAAATTTCACTGGTCTATCCCGACTCGAAAGGACCATGTACAAAACTGTAACGTTTCCCAAGTTCCACACTCCTTTTGTTGACAAGAAAACACTTTAAAATTGGATACCAGTGATTTATTCAAGTGAAGTTAACAAGCATGGTTTGGTATTTATACAAAAGAATAAAAGAATTCATACCGCGATGTAGAAAACGTTTACACACCCATCTAGCGACAATTAAAGATACTAAAACAAATATTATCATAAACATATTGTTTTGGTTTGCATAATACAGAGATAAGAAACATTGATTAGTTATGAATCATTTCCATGGCCAACTGTATTTTATAATGAAATGAAACCGATTCGGTGCTCAATATGAATTTGTGCTCAAATGTTGACTCACTTGATATTGTTTGAATCTAAAAACTGTATTTGGCCAGTCTCAATTGATTATAAGTTTTCATAAATATTTTGATGTTAATAGAGTAAGATCCCAGAGCGATAAGACATAACTTATTTTCTAAAAGATGAAACTTTAAGTTCTCAGTAGTGTCTCATGTACTCTGTATACCTGCGTGTTTGTGAAGTTTGCACAGTGACACCTGGGCAGGTACCAGGTGCGAAAGGTGCCTAAAAATAAAAGTAACTTTACTTAAATTTAGATGGCTGATTTTTAGATATATTTTAAAGAATATCATTCTCAAATAGTATCGCAAGTATCAGACACTTTTCTTGGGCCAAAACTTTTGTCAGACGCTTTAAAGCTCCACCAAAAATAAATGAACTTTACTTATTTTCTAATGTCTGTTTTTTTATATGTTATCAAGATAACTATTACAAAATTATATTTAGTCAGTCAGACAAATTGGAATGACCAAAAATCCACAAAACACAAAAAATATTCGGCCGTGAGTACGAACGCGAGAGCACTATGCGCATGTTTATCAGAGCGAAGAATTTAAATATTCCAAAAAGTAGTTACTGCTTTCGATAAAATATTTGCCGTTTAGTGTCGGCTTAGAATATTACTACCCCATTTCTACCCGTGGGTGATCGTAAAAGGCGACTAAGGGTATAGGGGCATTTTTAAGTGATTTTTTGGCGATGCGGTTGGAGACCCTTCACCAATAATATTTATTATTACCATCTTTTCCCCAATCAACTTCCGAAAGTGGTTGAGAAATTTCTCATTCCCAAGCTCTGGCTACCCCATTAAGGGATTTATAGCCGTGAGTATATGTATGTATGTATGTTAAGCGCCTGACGTACGGGTGACGGCAATTGCTCTCGCGATGGTATTTTTGCGTAATATTTGTTCAGGCGTTAAGTCTGAATAAGTACTCTTATGTTTTCTTTCAGATCTTCCATAAACCTTGTTCTGAACCTTGTTTTTTCTTTATGTGGGCGTTAAAATCTACCTCCGTACCAAATTTTAGCTCTGTAGGTCTATGGGAAGTACTAGTTCTATTTTGATGATCAGTGAGTCAGTCAGTGTCGAAAATGCGAAACTTTGCATTAGCTTAACTTGGGAATTCATAAATCTACCGACTTGACTTTTTGGATTTCAAGTGTGTGATTACGAATTTCTAGGTGACAAAAATTTCAGCGATTTAATCCTATCCAGAGGTTCTCGAATGGGGGCCTGAAAATGCGGCGAAACGGTTCCAGTAAAGGATGGTACGGCAGTGTTTGCTTCGCGCTCGACTTGGCGGGGGCACTACCGTGCCCCCAGATCTATATTATACATTGCGCGCACATACACAGAATGTGAGTTAAAGAAGGAGAACCGGGTTACTATGGACGTCTCACTCGCTCTGAAACGCATGCATAATGCTCTCGTGTCCGTACTCACGGCCGAATAATTTTTGTGTTTAGTGGATTTTTGGTCGTTCCAATTTGTCTGACTGACTAAATATAATTTTGTAATAGTTATCTTGATAACATATAAAAAAATCAGACATTAGAAAATAAGTAAAGTTCATTTATTTTTGGTGGAGCTTTAAAGCGTCTGACAAAAGTTTTGGCCCAAGAGAAGTGTCTGATACTTGCGATACTATTTCAGAATGATATTCTTTAAAATATATCTAAAAATCAGCCATCTAAATTTAAGTGAAGTTATTCTTATTTTTAGTCACCTTTCGCACCTGGTACCTGCCCAGGTGTCACTGTGCAAACTTCACAAACACGCAGGATACAGAGTACATGAGACACTACTGAGAACTTCAAGTTTCATCTTTTAGAAAATAAGTTATGTCTTATCGCTCTGGGATCTTGGACTATAATGTTATAAACCATTTCCTATGTTGCTGGTCAATCAATTTTGACACTTTACTAATCAAATCACTGCCAAATGAAAATATTGTCTTCCAAATTACTTGTTGAGCTGTATAAGTCGAAATACAAATGCATGCAGCTGTGCTCACTATTTTTTTATTAAGTATCCAAATAACTGTTTTATTATTATTAGTTTGCCTTACTTGAAATTTTAGATTTGGATGATAGATTTTAGTTAATATTCCTTTTTTTTATATATATTTTAGCTAAAGTCCTTATTAGAACAGTTTCAATTGATTTTATTTGTTGAGTCATTTACATTATCGCGAGCCTAATATGAAGTGGCTGTGATGCTATAAATAGTGTAAGTTAATTCATTCGTTAAAAAACTCCGTCACATATATTTAAATTAATGTTGCTAGTCTCGGGTTGAGTTTTGTTGCTCGTCTTTAACTATAAATCTCATACCAGTCGTCAGACAGATGCCTAAAGTATAATTCTTAAGGGAACCAACTCAATATTTGTATATTTATTTTACTTAGTGCAATAATGTGTTGCTCTCACATATTCCTCTAATTTATGTCTCCTTTAAGTTTGTGTCTGCTTGGTGAAATAAATGACGAGTAACAGACTGCCCGTATAACAGTTACTAAGGTTCAAGTTGTTAACATGTGAAAGTGTTTTTTACAAATAAAATAATAATGATTTATTTGAAGTTTTTATTTTCGAAACCTTACATTAATAACAATAAATAGATAACCTAAATTAAACATTATGAGCCTATTTATTTGTGCTTTAATAAAAGTATCAGTGACTTGGATTTATACAACTATTCAAATACACTTACTATCTGCTTTAAGGCCAATTCACACTAGACATGTGTAAGTACTGTTAGATATACATATCGTGCTATATGACACGTCCGCGTACTGATACAGTACGTATAACCCAGTAAAATTTTACAGGAAGCAGAACGCCGTACCTACTGACTGATCGTTCTGTCTGTCACGGCATAGCATAGTTCGGCGTAGAGCTCTGAGCGAGTTGTCTCGCTCTCTACGCTCTCTCCGTCTCACTCACCAAACTTGGCGCCATGCATGTTCAGCTGACGGGCTTTCTGTCTAAATGTTCCCTGTTTCTGTCTCTGTCGCTCCTAGTAACTTTCCACCAGCCCGCTAGTATAGAGTTTTGAACGCAACGCAGTCACAATAAGATCTAAATTTCTTTGAAATTGTCTGGCTATTACTAATTACTTATTACTTTCTGCTTGTCAACAAAAAGTTAAAAAAATATGCAAACTGCCCCCATAAGTATGAAGGGAAATCATCTTTGTCAATTTGCAATTTTTATTATCTATGTATGTAGTTAGGTAATTTTCGCGTTATTTATACTAATAATTGTGAATATAGCAACACAACATTGTAATAAATAAATAAATCAACGCGCAATGAAACGTTATCTTGTGTTGTTATGTACCGTACGGTTTACCAAACAATATATCTCGTTCGGATCGGTCGGTCGGTTATGATTAGAACAAGTCATGAATTTGAAGTACTGCGTACTGTTTGAATGCCATATAGCGCGGTTCTAGATGTCATGCCATATGATATGTCTTCATAGAGTGCTGATTTGCGCATGTCTAATTCACACACAACAGTGAAGTCGCAGTTCAGGCTCTACAGTACAGCTACCACCACAGTAATTCCAACACTACGAACGTTTGCTCCGTTAGTGGATCGAACCGATGGATCATACGGGACTAAGGGTTTTGTCTTAATGTACTTCAAAGTAGCCATTGTCAAGTAGTTACCGATCGTACTAAAACGTCTGTCCTGTTAATGTTGTTCATTCTGTCAAAGTTTATGATATTGAACATATTTCGTACACAAACTTAAACATAAAATAGTAATAAATAAACCAATGGTGCAAGAAATATAAAAAGAGACAGTGCAAATCATTTCTGCTATCTTCGTTGTAGTAGATTACGGTGCTGCAACGGTAGGCGCGGCGGCGACCAATAGCGTGGCGGCGTGCAGTGACGCGGCGGACGCGGACCAATCAGCGCTCAGCGGACACGGCACGTCGCACAGCGGCTGCGTGCGGTCCCACCATTCGCACAGCGGCACCGTCGGACACGACTCCTGCAATATTTCGTCCAAATATAGCGAATGTCTAAATATTTTGTTAGTAGCTTTTTGGATATAAATAGTTGCAAATTGTCACGCAACTATGTTCAAATACATTCTTTACTTAATTTTACTAACGTACATTTTTGATGGCAAAAACATTTTTAAAATTCACAAACTATTTTAAACCTCTGTAATGAATTTAACTTTTAATAAGTTGTGGAAACAGCAAAGATATACTGGCTAGTACACCCTGCTGTGTACCAACTTATAATTTGTATCTATGCTTAACTCGAAAATCATTTACACTCCGCGATGTAGGAATATGAGTGAGACGCTGCTATGTGCGAGTGAGTCCGCAGTAGTGTGCGCTAAACATGACTCCCACAAAGTTAATAAATGTGGATATGTCTACATATTTTTTTAACCATTTTGTTGCTAGGATGGGTAATTGTCAACGAGCATTACTGCTAATAAATTATAGCTCAGGCATGAAACATGTGACTTAACTTAATATTCCATTTATTAGGAAAACTGAACATTTGCTGTCCCTATCCTAGAAAACACGAGAAGCGACTTTACTTATTCCCCTCATGTTTGTTTCATTAACACAAATTTCAGAACATAAAATATATTTTGTTGCATGTTATGTAAGACATACCTGTGCCCCAGTGGAGTAGTACAGCAAGATAGGGGGCGCGTTGGTCAGCGGAGGGGTGTTCGAGTCCGCCGGGCACAGTGCCCCCTTGCCCCCCACTGTGCCCCCCGTCCGCCAAACCGCGCCCGATATAGTTAGTCCGGTCACCACGATGCCGTCTATACTGCCAGTGCCGTTGGCATTTGCTGCAGATCAAAGTACATATAAATTAAAAGAGTCCGTGTTAATACTTTTTAGCCAGGGAGTCTGTAAAAAAGCTTCGATTTATCCCTTACAAGAATTTGCAACGAATTGGAACAATGTTATAAGTTCTGCACTTAAAACTTTACAGATAAACATGGCACATTTCACCGTGTTTCCGTTTGAGCCTTGGACCTAACTTTGTGACTTCATTATACTCAACTTGCTAGACCGCTGTTGTATCATTATATCAGTTACAGTGCTTTATGCATTGACAATAATTCATTACTATCTATAACAATGCATTATTATTAACACTCGAGTCTCAGGCTCCTTAATATTACAAATTTGATTTTTTTGATAGTCACATTATTACAGACTTGTGACACAATTGACTGTCACAAAGATTCGTAACTATCCCCCATATTACGTATTATACCCCATACTTTGTTAACGCCATTCGTGTCATAAGTTGTAATAATGTCGCTATCAAAACGCAAACAAAGTTATTACATTGACAATAACTTTCGCCACAATCCACCTCCCAAAGACTCACCGGACGGCTTAGTATTAGTATACCAGTTTGATACAATTCGCGAATAGCTAACGAATTACAATCAGTTACAAGAGACATAAATTTATACATACATAGTACATAAATATACTCACGGCTATAAATCCCAGGAAGGGGTAGCCAGAGCTAAAGAATTAGAAATTCCTCAGCCACTTTTGGAAATTTGAGTGAGGAAAAGATAGTAAAAATAAAGGTTGTTGGTGATGGGTCTCTATAAATAAATCCCTTAATAGCCCCATACCGTTAGTCGCCTCTTACGTACACCCACCGGAAGAAATGGGGTAGTGCTATTCTAAACCGACACAACACGGCAAATACACTACATATATACTATCCCCCATATAACCAAAAACGGCCATATATCACGGCCATAAATACCAAAAAGAGGTAGCAAGAGCTTCAGAGCTGGAAACTCCTCAGCTACGTCTGGAAGTTTATAGGGGACAAGATGGTAGAAATGTGGTGATTGGTTACCAACCGCATCGCCCAAAAAACCACTTGAAAAAGCCCCATACCCTTAGTCGCCTCTTACGACACCCGTGGACACATTCTAAGCCGGCACTACACGGCACCAGTTATAAGAGAGAAGTTGATAGTCCAAGATCCTAGTACATAGTGCCACAGATAATATAATAGTGCATACCGGCCGGGTCCCACACAGCTTAACGATACCACATCGTGCGGCCAGCTTGGTATAGTTACAAATAGCTATTTTTTATTTTTTAACATAGATATAATCTTTACAGACATGGTCCAATACGATTACATCTCACTTATATGAATGTTGTATAGTAAAATTTATACACTAACCAAAAATATCTATTGCCTGTAACAATCAATTCCATAACATAGTGTAGTGCTATTTTTGTGAAGTCATTAAGTGAATAATGGACAGCACAATTAGTTCTAATAGAGACATTGATAGTCTTTGCCGATGGTACATAGTGTAGTGCCTCAGCTATGTTTGCGTATGCAGAAATACCTAGTCTTGCCATAAATATTGTCTCTACTGAAATTGTGCCTATCTACATGAATAAGAAACAAAATGTAATGAAATCAGTATATATCGTTATTTAGATCCTATTTTATTTATTTATAAACTTTTCACTCAATATGACCACTTTTAGCCTTCACACACCTCTTCAATCGGTCCGGCCACTAGTCGATCGCCGCACGCACCGTTTCCAGGGGTATCGATGCCGCTGCAGCCACCAAATCGCGCTTTAACGACTCGATATTTCTATGAGGCTTCGAGCAAGCCTTCTCTTCTAAAACTGTCCACAATCGGTAATCCAATGGATTGAGGTCCGGACTTCCTGAAGGCCAATCTTCGCATGCGATAAACTCGGGTAAATTGTCCCTTAGCCACTGTTGTGAGGTTCGTGCTTTGTGGGCCGGAGCTGATTCTTGTTGGAATATCCAATGCTTGTTTGAAAACAATGTGTGGGTGAGTGGCTTCAAAATAAGCTCCAAAATGTCGCTTTGGTAGTTCACCGCCTTAGTTTTTACGCCTTGTTTGCAAAAATGAAGCTCGGTTACCCCTTGGTACGACACGCCCCACCAAACCATGACTGAGGCAGGGTGATGGCCTCTTTCCACCTTGGCAACCTTCTCGGAAGCTTCTTGAGCGCTGTGTGCGTACACCCTGTCATTTTGGCGGTTGTATTTCTCCTCCATCGTAAAGATTTTCTCATCAGTAAAGAGAATTGTTCGATACCCGCCCCTAGCGTGCTTTTCGAACAGCTTTTTCGCTCTGGTTGCCCTTATGTAGCGTAGAGCTGCTGTCAAGCGATGCCCGGTGCTTCTTCGGTAAGCGGCAGCCGTCCGCTCCTGGGTCTATCATCGATAGAAGACATCTCGCTGAATCGATTGATAGTTCGGTACACAAATTTTTTCGTGATTCCAAGCGACTGCAGGAGGTTGAATATTTCAACTGGAGATTTGTTGCACTTGTGTAGGGCTATGACAGCGATACGGTTTTCTTTCAGACCCCACTCCATGGCTTCAGATTGGGTTGAGGATATAAAGTGAGGTTTTTCTACAAAGTCAAAGCCTATTTATATCGTACAAAAACAAAAAAGCATCAAATGTCATTTAGTTTGCGATATTTCCAAATTCAAATGCGAGGGACAATATTTATGGACAGACTAGGTAGATAGCTGCACTACTATTCTGCGGAAGAAGGCTGCGTCACTACTGCGTAGGGTGCGCGGTAGCAGCAACGGCGTCCTGAGGGCGATAGCCGATACTGGGGATTGTCCACTTAAATCAAACAAATCCTTAGTAGAATATAAGTACTAACACACCTAGTTTTAAGATTACTAACACAATGGATTTTATGCTCTCCGAAAATAAATATTTTTATTTTTATTTATTATTTATTTATAGTACATACCGGGCGGGTCCCACACAGCTCGCAGCGCCACATCCCGCGGCGCCACGTTGCTGCTGGCGGCCGCCCGCGCGCGCAGCCCCGCCAGCAGCCGCCGCGGACGCAGCACGCCGCGGACCTCTAGCTCTGCAAATATACACTGCGCGTTACATATATGCTCACGGCTATAAATCCCTAGATGGGGTAGCCAGACCTAAGAATATAGAAATTCCTCAGCCACTTTTGGAAAGTTAAGTGGGGAAAAGATGGTAAAATAAAGGTTGTTGGTGATGGGTTTCCAACCGCATCGCTCAAAAATTCATTAAAAAGCTCCAATATCCTTAGTCGCCTCTTACGTACACCCACCGGTAGAAATGGGGTAGTGCTATTCTAAGCTTGACAATAAATAAAGGAAAGAAAAATTTCGACACCAGCGGCAATCGAACCCACGCCCTCCGGGTATACGCCCCCGTCGCTCTTAGTAAGGAAATAGGGTTTACAAACTGAAATACGCACATTTTACACGTTCCCAGTTCAGTGTACCATACATATACATAGGACACTAAGCACGCCCATCGAGACCGTGTAATCTAATGGCTCCTAACTTTGTTGGAATTGTGGTATGTGTGGCTATAGTAAGGGGAACTTGTGAAGCTCTGCCCTTTTATTAGGGAGTAGTGATCCTCAGTGCCATAGTCTCGGGCGCGAAAGCCATTCGGGTCTTGTGTTGCGGCGGGTGGCGTGGGGGCTGGATTTCTACTGCGCCATCTACCTTGAGTAGAATAGGGGCTGCAGATTTTCAACTGTCCATGGCGCTTTAGATGCTTACGATTCAGGCTCGGGTGGTTTCTAACTCGGGATACAAATTCAATTTTATTACATGTTTTTGTACTAAACTTTCTTTTTTATTCTTTGTATTAAGGTGTGTTATGATTGTTAGTCAATAAAGAAATTTTATTATTATTATATGGTATCTAGATATGACAAAAAATAATAATTACAAAATTATACATATTTTTGCAATAATCAAAACTGAAAGTTCAATGTAATTTCTTTCAAAATCACTGGGACTTATAGACTTTTAACAACAACTTTTGTATAAGGGCTGTGCGTGTTACTCAAGGATACTCTACTACACTACGGATGGGCCCTGTGGTACTATATCTAAATAACGTTATGCAAATAATAATCATATCGCAACAGAAATATCCCATATGCCGTTTTCTCTTTCTAACTTTCCGAGTTTAATCTTTTGAAAAAGAGAACAATACATGTTTACTTCTTGTTGTTTATGGCAAAATTTCGTCAAGACGTTACAATTATGATATCGCGTACCAGATCGGCCATCTTAGTCGCCATTTGATCTGTCAATTTGCTTTGTAAACAAAAGTGTTGATTGTGTTTTGGACATTGATTAATCAAGTTTTGGACCATAAAATTACATGGGTAATATAAATGCACAATGCCCTGTTGCTCTGTTAAAGATTGTGGCGCCCGTAATAGCGAAAATCAGCCTCAATTAACTTTGCACAAGTAAGTAATTATTTTCTTTGTTTTCACTTCGGTCAAGTGTATTTTTTGGTGTATTTCATGCTTCCTCGATGTGATCAGAGGAAACTTCATGATTATTGTAATATTTTCGCCATAAAAGGCTTAGTTTTCATGATTTCTTCCAAAATTATTTCCTCTCATTGTTTACCTAGTGATGTGAAACACTGATCATTTAGTATTATCGATGTTTAAGTACTATCAGATTCGGTTTAAGTTGGTTGGTTGGTTAACCTATTAAAAATCTAAATGCCTTCCAAAATGTAGGTAACATTATTTTTTAGTTTTCTTCACATTTGTTACTTTGAGGTGGTTATTGATTACTAAAATTAAATAATTTCAGGTTTCCTACAAGTGAAGCACGGAGAAGAAATTGGCTCGAGTCATTCCGGTTCCCAAGACAAAAGATCATAATGATATCAAAAAGTATCGCCCAATATCGCTTCTGTGTGTGTTTGGTAAGGTGTTTGAATCCTTAGTTAAGAAAAGGCTTTATTGGCACGTCAATCCACAGCTTATACACAATCAGCATGGTTTTATGCATAAAAGATCGACGACCACAAATTTAATTCAATTTGCAAACGATGTCATGACTGCTTTGGATAAAAACGTTGAGGTTCATGCAATTTATGCTGATTTTTCAAAAGCATTTGATATTGTTGACCATGAGATCACAAGGTTGAAGCTAATGCGGTTAGGTATACACGGTTCTCTCTTGCGTTGGTTTAGTAGCTACTTGCAGAATCGTAGCCAGTTGATTGCATGCTGTGGCTACAATTCCCAGACACTTTCTGTTGCCTCTGGTGTTCCCCAGGGATCCCATTTAGGTCCTTTATTATTTATAATTTTCATAAATGACATTTTAGAAAATATTTCTAAATCAAAAGTATTACTTTACGCTGATGATTTAAAAATATACAAGGAAATACATAACACTGAAGATGATCCAATCCACCTGCAACATGATTGGACGCAAATAACTAAGTGGTGTACTAAAAACCGGATGTCCTTGAATGAGTCAAAATGCTACAGTATCAACTTTAGCAGAAAACGTCATCAATCTTCACTGGATTATAAGGTCAATGATAATCCACTTAAACAAGTATCAGTGATCAGAGATCTTGGAGTGCTGTTTGATGATGTTGCAAATTTGACCAGCACATTGATGCCGTGTGCAAAAGAGCTAGCAAGGCGCTTGGTTTTGTGATCCGCAAAGCAAAAATCTTTCGTTCCCCTTGCATTCTTGTTCTGCTGTACAATTCTTATGTGCGTAGTACTTTAGAGTATTGCAGTTCTGTCTGGAACCCCATATATTCTGTTCACTCAGATCGCATTGAGAGAATTCAGAAACGGTTTTGTTATCATCTGAGTTACGCCGATAATAAATCCCGTGTTCTTCCGACTTACACCGATCGTCTTCACTATTATGGCCTTGACACCCTTGCCAATCGCAGAACGCGGGCAGACCTTGTCATATTGCATAAAATTTTGAATAACGACATTGAAAGCCCCGATTTACTGCAAAAAATCCATGTAAATGTTCCTCGCAGTACAACTAGACTGGAAAACCGGTTACCATTCAAAACGAATATTTGTCGCACAAATGTAGGCTTACACGCTCCCCTTACTCGTATCCAGAACACATGCAATAGACTTAGAGCTGACCTGGACATTTTTGATGGTAATATTAGTAAAATCAAAGATATGAAATTATAATTGTAATTGTTATGGTCTTCTTTTTATTTGTTTTTTTTTATTTTTAGTTTCTTTTTGTTAATATTAAGTTTTTTTTTCTTTTGTTAGTCCATTTAAGTCGCTTAAAATTGAAAATTAAATTAATGTTCACAAAATCGTAGGCATGTTGACTCAAAAGTTTTTAGGTTCTACAATGCGCATGTTGCTATGAAATGTATAGATTTAATTTGTTATCTTGTTGTAAGCAACCTGTTTTTTGAGCAAATAAATAATAAATAAAAAATATATATATATATATATATATATATATACATAACAACCAAACGTAAAGCTAAAATAATTAATGAAAAGAAAATAACATCAACTACTGACAATAGGAAATAGATTGTTTAATTTAAATAGTAATACATATTTACCAATCTTATTAATGAATATAGGAAATGGACAAGACAGGACCAGACATTTAGAGAGGCGGATTTTGTTGAGCAAGTAAGTATACTTTGAGCTTCCGCTTAAAGGTACCTTTACTTGACACATCACGGATTGGGGGAGGGTGATCATTCCAACATTTGGACGCCGCAAATTTAAAAGAGCCTCGAAACGCCGCTGTTCTGTGTTTCGGCAGGATTGTTCTTTATAATTGAAACAACTATTGATTTTCGGATATTTTAATTGCGTGTTATTACATTATTTTTAAAGCCCAACGTTTCGAAAACTTTTCAGTTATCATGGTCACGGGAAGACTGAGGTGTTATTTGTCATTATACATTTTATTGTACAAATATGCTGGTGATTCGAGTCTGACAACACCAAACATCATTATCGCAAGGTGTAATAATCTCCTAGCCTACATATTAAGTAGCTTTGCATCGTTCAAATGTGGAGTGATGTGGGAACGTGGTGGGACATGAAAGCAATAACGTGCACATGCGTTTTGTACACGCTGTATAAGCCTCTGTGTACGACCAAGTATGCAACTGCCATAGAACACATCACCGTAATTTAACCTTGACAATATCAGCGAATCGCAAAGGTGAACACTCAAGTCCACTCTCAGATAATCACGAATATTGTAAAGCACTTTAAGACGGTAAAAGTAATTGCTAGCCACAGACATTAGCTATTAGCAGACCAACTCTCCAGTGGTTGGCCCCTAACAGTTACATCCTTGTTCGCGAGAGCTCCCAACGTATTACGTATTTGTGTTTTGGTTCCGAGTACCATGAACTTAGACTTAACAGGGTTTAAAATAAGGCAATTTTTCTCGGACCAGGAACCAATTTGATCCAAATCTGCGTTTAGTTTGTCAGCATTGAGGGCAGCATTTGTCGGTATACCAGAAATGTATAAAAAGTATAAAATAAAAAAGAAAAACAAAAACTTCAAATTAAAAACTAAACAAAAAAATTAAATATTATTTTTTTTTATTTAAAAAAGAACCGCCTTCAAAAATCCAACTGAAAAGTATAAAATTATTTTTATTTATTTTATTATGTACAACTCTATTCAACTTCTTCTTTTTGAAGTCGGTGCCAAACCAATTTTCATGACAAAGAAGAACGAATATTAGTGGCCCGCCCAAGTTGAGTGAGTTCTCCACCCCATCAGCGTATGTCATCCTTATAAACCTTCCTTTTTAATCAATTGATAAAAAAATTCGCATCAAAATTCATTTCGTAGTTTTACAGATTAAAGTATACATAAGGATGTCCGTATATCCCAGACAGGGAGAGAGAAATCGACTTTGTTTTATACTATGCAGTGATTTAGATTCTCGATCGTCTTTTTACAAAGTGTTAGAAGTATTGGTTGTGCCAACTCGGTGCATGCATGTCCCTGTCGAATTGTTAATTCCGTTAGTTTGAAATCTGATAATCTTACATAACCTAACCTAACGTTAGTTTACTATCTCGCTATCTATCTAAAATTATAATTTACTAGTATTTACAGTTTTACGGTGACATGTATATTATGATAATTTCTCTGCGGAGTGCGACGCATGCACACCAGGCTAAGCGCCGCTCACTGTCCCCCAATTCCATCCTTTATAAAGCGACGTCGTTGCGAGCGGATGAAATTTCTTGATTTTTGAGCGCGATTGTGTTAACTACTGTTGTTGAGGCACTATCGATTGACTTATTATTCGTATGGTTTTCTCTATGTAGCAATTTTCATTTTGGATTTGTCTGTTTGGCACCGACTTCAAAAAGAAGAAGTTGAATAGAGTTGTACATAATAAAATAAATAAAAATTATTTTATACTTTTCAGTTGGATTTTTGAAGGCGGTTCTTTTTTAAATAAAAAATAATAATATTTAATTTTTGAAGTTTTTGTTTTTGTTTTTTATTTTATACTTTTTAGTGATAAGTTCTTAAATCACTCTGAGTTTTTTTAGTGAATTAGTGATAGTTTTTTAGAGATCAGTTTTACTGTCCGTTTATTTTATAGTTTTTTTTAACAGGTAGTTATAATATTGCTGTGTAGTGTCGGCTTAGAATAACACTACCCCATTTCTTCCGGTGGGTGTACGTAAGAGGCGACTAACGGTATTGGGGCTTTTAAGGGATTTTTGGGCGATGTGGTTGGAGACCCATCACCAACAACCTTTATTTCACTATCTTTTCCCGACGCAACTTCCAAAAGTGGCTGAGGAACTTCAAGTTCCTTAGCTCTGGCTACTCCAGGGATTTATAGCCGTGAGTATATGTATGTATGTATGTATGTAGTTATAATATTTGTTATTATGACTTTAGCTTACTTGTTACTATTTGGTTTACCTGCGGGCCTAGATAGAAAATCAAAGGATGCTTTAAGGAAAAGTCGCGTAAGGGAGAACGAAACACCCATCGAAAAAAAACAAAGACTTCAGCAGGGCAAGCACGAGCCGTATTTAAACTAGTTATCGCGTGGGATAAAGCAGCCATCTTTTACGCACTTACTTAGTATCGTATACTGCCATCTCATTCTAACCGTTATCGTGTCGATAACTCGTGCTTACCCTTCAGAATGAGAGAGATCGTCAGCGTGCTGCTCTTGCTGCCGATACAGATGAGCAAAGAGAAGTTCACCTATCACAAATGCGAAGAAACAATCTTATATATATGTAGCGTTGAGTCGTGTAAAATCCCTTGATGTGATATAGATTCAAAGAAATTACTTAACTATCCCCATGACGAAAGAGCCTTGATTGAAATGACCAGGATGAAAAACATGATGTTGCAATATATATTTTGTTCTTCAATATAATTAAGAGTAATTTATTCATGTTTTTATATACTTTTTTGTTTAATAATTTAGTAACTCTGTTTATTGCTAATAAAAAAACTTTATTAACATATATTGATAAATCTCTGTCTAGTATTGATAACTTTACATACATACTTATATTTCAAACTAAGAAACCTCCTTTTTTTCGAGTCGGTTAAAGAACTTAAACCCTCTCCTGAATGTAATAACATAAACTGATAACTCTTTGTCTAATAATAACTAAGAACCTTCAAACTTACATACATACTTATAGGTGAAACTCAGAAACTCCTTTTTTGAGACGGTTAGATCACTAAAACCTTGTCCTGAAAGTAACAAGTAGTTTTCTGAAAATCGCATCCAAATTAAACGAAAGCTTAAGCGAAACGCGAGATAATCGCCGACCAACATACATACATGCAGGTCAAACACAGAACCTCCTTTCTTTTAGAGTCGGTTAAATCACTTAACCCATCTTCTAAATGTACCGAATACTTTTCTGAAAACCGCATCCAAATAGCTTAAGCCAAACGTGAGATAATCGCGGACCAACAGACATACATACAGGTCAAACACAGAACCTCCTTTCTTTTTTTGGTCGGTTAAGGCACTAAAACCTTCTCCTAAATGTAACGAATACTTTTCTGAAAACCGCATCCAAATAGCTTAAGCCAAACGTGAGATAATCGCGGACCAACAGACATACATACAGGTCAAACACAGAACCTCCTTCCTTTTTTGGTCGGTTAAGGTACTAAAACCTTCTCCTAAATGTAACAAATACTGTTCTGAAAACCGCATCCAAATAGCTTAAGCCAAACTCGAGATAATCGCGGACAATTATACATACATACATACAAACAATCGAACTGAGAACCTCCTTTTTTGAAGTCGGTTAATAATTGCAAGTCATCGGCGTACATATGGTATTTACAGTGTTCTTTATTCTGAACTAGGTCTGCAATTTATAGTATAAAAAGTAGGGGGCCCAAAATTTAACCTTGTGATACACCTCTATCTAGTTCACTAACCTATGAAGTGTGGGATATACCATTTCTACTACACATCTCGACAAACTGTGCTCTCCCCGATAGATAACTATTAAACCATTGGAACACTGATACATCAAATCCGTAATACGACAACTTGGATAGCAGTAAAGTCTTGCACAAGCAATCGAAAGCTCTGGATAAATCCAACAGTGCCAATATTGTACTCTTTCCGTTTTCTAAATCATGGAGTATAAATTATCAATAACATCAAGGAGGGCTGTCGCTGTTGAATGCCCCTTGCGGAATCCTGATTGGTATATGGGCAAAATGTTGTTGTTCTTCAGATATTTCGTAAGCTGAACGCATACCACCCCCTCTCTACTATCTTCGATGCACATGGGAGAATACTTATTGCTCGAAGGTCGGAAACTAAGACGGGATTCGGTTTTTTGGGCAATGATGCAATTTTAGCAATTTTCCATACAAGAGGGAATTTGATTGTTGCAATGTTTCTATTAACAATGCATGTCAGTACGTCAAGTGTAGTCGAAAATGTAAGTAAAAGCATATCAATGTCAATTTCGTCGATACCCTTTGCTTTAGTTTTGATCCCAGTCACCACTTTAGCAACTTGATCCATTGTAGCTATGTTAAGCGTAAAGGTAGCTGGTCCATGTCGGTCAATTCAAAGTATGTCAAGTCTGAGATACTTACATCATTACTACCAGGAACTTGACCAAAGTAACGATTTATGTTATCTTGTCATTGAAATGTGCGGGTAATTCTATATTTCGTTTGTTTGGAAGAAAAGTT